>JAAFCE010006949.1:13629673-13670515 GCA_013389805.1 Trigoniulus corallinus
TGTCGTGTGGTCAACTGTGCGGGGGCAGTTGTCGTGTGGTCAACTGTCTGGTACTCATCAACTACATGGGCAGGCTGTTAGCATGCCCCCATGCATGCTTTATTCCCCCCCCCCCCCATCTCTCTCCTTTTCTCCCCTTTTCACTCCACTCCTGATATAATCTGCATCCATGGGATGCAGACGGCCTTCAACATTACACACGCATGGTGTCTGACCTATTGCACAATAACTATAATCCAACAGGAATCAGGCTCATGTCTAACTTGTTGTCTATGTTGTCCGTCTATTTATTAAGCCTGTTCTTTAGAGTTTAACTTTATGAGATATTAGTATTCGTGGATGTTTTACCGGTATATGTCAGCAGTTATGTATTAGCTTAAGACCACTGTTTGTCAGTTTCGTTAGATTTGGGGCTCATGATTCTACTTTTTTTTTTTTTGAAGAAATGAACTGTTTTGATGTCAGAAAAGAGCAGTGGCCATTGATGTTGCGTCTTATCGATTTCTGTTTCTAGTAAACGTCATTGATGTCAAACGTCACCTATCTCATATTAGATAAATATAACGTGAAAGGATCTTTCATAAGTAGTCACGTTACAAGTTAAACAAATGATAACACAAGTGTTTTTATTTTAATGATGTGTCAAGTTGTAAATACTGCACGAAAGTTGAAATTAGTTCTCAAACTTTGATAAAGGTATCATCGGGTGACTTTAAATTATAATTCCACCTTTTAGACAAGTGTTTTGTATCTTTTAGTTACCACTGTCCCGCAGACCTCTTTTTCCTTAATCAGGGTTGGGTTAAAATTAGGCTGTGACGGACTCAGTATTAGTAAACAAATCACACCACATCAATACTGTAATCTATTGATTGAATTCCTTGAATCATTTATCAGTAATTTCTTGATAAGAAAATGAGTAATTGTTGCGTTATTTGGATTTGTTGCAGGATATCATCGTTGGACTATTGCTTGTCGTCGTATTGATGGCTATTTTCATTCCATTCATCGATGTCATCGATCATTTCACACTAACCTCTCCAATTGCACCACCCACCATCATAGCAGTTAGTATCTTAATGATTGTTTTTTATCCAGACGCTGACCACTGGACTCCTTCTCGTGGAGACACCATACTCATCATCGGTGTTGGTGCTGGTGTTACACTTGGTTCATGGTTAAATTATCAGTGGGGAATTATCAGCGGGCCACCAATGCCTCCACCTTACAAGATCTTGTGGCCTACTTACGAAATGATGGGTTTAACAGCCTTACGTACTTGCATCGGCATTTTAGTAGTGGTAGCCACCAGAGCGTTTTTCAAATCCATTACTTATGGACTGGTCTGTTATTTGCTTAAATTAGATCCACGGGATAAAACAAATAGAAAGATGAGTCTTGTTGACACATCGTCCAAATATATAACTTATATTGCAATTGCTTTTAATGTGACTTATTTGTCACCTGCTGTTTTCAGGTTTATGAATATTGAACGGCTAACAATGTTTACTGAAGTATAATTGGAGTTGGGGAAAGCTACCGTACCAAGTTGTATTAATCAATTAAAAAATTATATACACATATATTTATAAGAGGGACGCTGAAAATGCCGAGTGACATAACCTTTGTCCTATTCTAATTCTTTTTTTTCCAGTTTTCATGTGTCCATTACGAACCAATCATGCCAGTGCTTAATGTTTATTAGTCGTTTTTTTTTATTTTTCAGTATTGAACGATAGCATAAAAGTAATCCCCGTGTGTTCTTTATCTCTGAATTGAGAAAGAGAACAGAATACTGAGACTCCGCTAATTTAATTTCATACCGAAAAAGGTTTCTAACTCGTTAGACAGGGTTGGTGGCAACAGGTGGGACAGTGGGGTTTTATTTAGCAGTAATGAGTTTTATATTATTAAATGATGAATTTTATGTGATTACAGTAGATATCACGACGACACTTGTATTGAGTGCAAGAAATGGTGGCAGTACCCGTTAAGTCCTGAAGTCTAGTTTCCAGCAACTAACTATTCCAACATGGGTTTTAAATAGTGAGTAGAATAAGAGATATAAAAACATGTATCGGTGCCCTTGATCTGTGTTTTCTGACTTGATTACATTATTTGAAGGTTAAAGATACCATTAATAGAATTTCTTTAAGAATCCTAGGAGGAAGTTAAAAGGGGATCTTGACATAAAGTAAGCAGAATCTTTCGTCTCCTATTGATCTGGGGCCACATTTCCAACAGGTAATATTCACACGGGCCGCACCATATGCATTTATATTGTACTCATTCCACTTTTCAAACTTTACAGTTTCTTTGAATATTTAAAGTAATATCAAATTAATAATAAAGAAACTTATTAAGGTAAAGAAAAATAACTACTAGTAGCTAACAAATAATTCAATCAAAAGAAAATTTACAGAAGTAATAATGAACATACATATAATTATTTATATAATTGGTCGTTACGGGCCGCCAGTTTGACAACCCTATAATAGATATACTGTACGTGTGGCAGGGTTCGGGACTCGTGAGGAGGCGGTAGACAGAAAAGAACATACTTCAGGTTTTCAGAATTCCCATTAATCTATTTAACTGTCTGGTGGCATCAGAAAAGTTGCATTGTGTGGTGTCTGTTCATGGTTGGAGTACATTATATAAAATTATGATCTGAGAATGTGTAGTAGAATATAGAGATATGGTATCACAATGGTCTAATTAGTGATTATGGAAAATTTGCTGTAAACCACAAAATGAAAGTTTCTCTGAAACCAACCCTGTTGATAGTTGAATTCCTACTACACAAAAGGAAAAATGTGAATAACACAGAGATAAAAACTAATGCTATTGATTTATTGTTAAAAATGCTAAACCTTTTAACTGGTTAACATCCGTTACTCACTGTATAAGTATCTGGTGAAGTGCAAACTTTCGTTAACATATATCTGAATTTATTTTTAAGAAAGCTTTTTTTTGCTACAGTAAATGATTTTAAAATTCAATTTGTAGTTTATTTTGACAACATGTGATTCCAACTACGGTCTGCTACCTGACGATGTACAGCCCGTAATTTAGTGATTTGTGATATATTTTACGCCTATCAGCTGGGAGACGAACGTTTATATATTGGAACCAAGGCGCACCCTGGGGCTTCCTTCTCTCTCGCAATGATCCACCGGCCTTAACCAGGACCGAATCTGCAACCATGGACTCATGAGTCAAGTAAGCTACCATTGTGTTTCTCAATCAAAATGCAACTATATCAACGATCACACTGCAGAACAATGAGCGATCACTCGTTTCAAAACTGATATGACGTCATTGTTTGACAACGTTTCCATTGTTACTTTTCACCAGCTGAATCGGGAACAACTTGTGGCAAGCACTAATAATTGTAGTTGCCAAGAACGTCATTAACACCAAGACAATTAGCACAGCCCATAACTATGAGGTTGCAGACTCGACACCTTTTTTGTGTAGTCACTGGCAAACTTACCAGAAAAAAAGCATTCGGAAACCCTTGCCAGCGTTCCGGTCATTGTGGAAACATCACACTGTTGACTGTTTTAGGTAAATGAGAGCATTTGGAGACGTCACAATACTCGCCTGCTGTGAGCGTGCGTGAAATGCTCTCCTATGGGCAACGATCTCTGTCCTGTTCATTACATTCTTCAGTCTGTTACGTAAAACCCAGCTAATTGCACTTCACGTCTCCTTTTTTCCATGAAGCATATTTTAGGTTGCCTAGAAAACCTGATCCTGCAGGTGGAACAACAAAGCCAAGAGATAAAAGGCGATGGATGTAGTATTTCGGGTTACCTTAGAAGCGACGAAGGAAAGCTATAATGACATCATTCCCAAGTGTACCTTGTCCCATGTTCGTTAAAACAAACAACATTTAAGGATATCGTTATCTAGGTAATAGTTTTAATGGTCGTACAAAATCAATCACTTTAAATTATCCACCTGATATGGAAAACAAAACCAAAATGGATGCTGTTGTTATTAATCTTCATGACGATGAGGCGGGAATATTAACAAGTCTACTTAATCCAAATGCGAATAATCCTACAACAAACCAGTGACGGGTATCAAAAGTACAATAATGAAATAGTTTCATAAATCAAGGGTTATTAATAAGTTACTGCTGACTGACAACGAACAGGAGTCGCCAAATGTAAACCGTGGAGTACAACCATGATTATTATAGTTTGTACTTATGTTATTTTTAGTTAGTTTTACTGCTTGCATCATGGAACCCCCGTCTCGATGGCACACGTAAACGAATCCTACTACAACTGAGTAAATATGTGTAGTTCGGTAAAGTTTTCCAGGTGTAGGAGCCCGCCCTCCCCCTTTGGCGTCGGTGGAGGAGAAAGTGGCTCAAACGAATCACAATAGGCTGACTATAAATAAGCAGAGGTTGTTGGAGCATTAGGTTGGCAACTGGCTGCGTCGACATACCGCCCTACAGATCGCTCGTGCCCCAATGGGACAAAATGGGTACCTGACCCTGCTATAGGGGAGAAATGGGTTAGTGATGATGATGCTTAAGGTTTTCATCATGTGGAAGCTTGGGGCATACTTGATAGAATGAAATAATGGGTGTCTAATTCCCTCCTTCCCCAAGAAAAAGAAACTGCTGAGGATGGACACTGTTACAAGCTTAACATTTATTAATACTATAGGGACATACAACAAAACAGGTCGTCACGGCTAAGTTAATTATATGACGTCATCCAAATGTTTTTATCTGTCGAGCCATTGTTTTAAATTCGTAATCATTATCTGGAAACAGAACTGCAACTCCAGCACATTTGAGATATGTAATCACAACGCACCACATGACGCTGCTTAGTTAAAGTCAGCTTCTTTGGAGGCTCAGAAGGTTCTAATGCAGCAGCCATTCCCGAATCAGAAGAGTTTATCTTCATTCAGCGGTTTCCAAATTTTTGACCAGCGTACCACTTGTCAATTTCCCTCAGTTTTATCTCCTAGAATTGTACTCTGTGCAGTTTGAAAATATCGCTACCACGTATCTCCATTATTAAATTTTTTGCGCATCCCAAATACATTTTGCATTTTATGACTTTTCCCCGCTCTTAATTTTCGGTCCAATTTAACCGTGCGTGCAGGTGCCATGATATAATGTAAACCACACGGGACCACGACTGCATTTTCATCTGAAAAAGGCGCAATTGAGGTTTTGCTTTACACAGGGCCAGCTCAGACGTTAATTTTTCCGGCCGGAGAATTATCGATGTTTGAAATATGTACTCATATTGACTGATGTTTTCCGAGGCTCCCCAAGACCTCCAACCGGCCCTGTCTCTAGGCCGAAAGCTGCTACCTCCACATCTGCCACGATCAAACCCAGGAAGACTCGACCATATTATGGCAAGCAAGCAACCACTAACCCTCCCCCGTGGCAGGGTCGAGTACCCATTTTTTGCCCCTCTGGGGCTAACATAGGTTGATCAGGGGTGGGGAACCTTCTCCTTTCTGAAGGCCGCATTCGTTTATTTATTTGATTCAACATAAGGCTGTAGGACCAGAGTAGCCAAAAGGCCGCATCTGATTCAACACAAGACTCAGTCCAGAGTAACCAAAAGGACGCAGGTTCCCCTCTCCTGTGTTTGATAGCATTTCTACACAGCTGGCTGCTGACTTAAGCCACAACCCCAATGTTCATTTATTGTTGGCCTACTGTTCTTTGGGGGCACTCCACTGACTCCAAGGTGGAGCTCCTACTATTCCCCATCCGACGGAAGATGCCCTCGGGGCTTCTCTCGCCCGAAAGACGGCAACCCACTTCGATCCAGTATCGAACATGGAACCATGATGCAATAGTCGGGCACATTACTTCTGCACCACCGAGGCAGGAGTTCATGTCAAACTGTGAGATCGTTCAAAATACACTGGGAAACACTTTAGGGATGGTGAAATAATCTGTTGGGTCTTGCCCTGAAAGAAACCATAATCATGGCTATGAACAATACCGTCCGAAAGAAATGGCCTCAGATGACCAGTAAACAGAGGTGAATGCTCTTAGTGGGGCAGCATTACGTGAGGAATGTGCTCACTAGGAGGCAATACATGAAATTCTCTTTGCATGGAAGATTTACACAACCACGTTTAGAAAGTCTGCGAATTACAGTTTGAATATAGTTACCTCCTCCAAACAGCATGGCCAGTTTCTTGTCCCGCGACCTAATCATCTTATTAGCATGGTAGAAAACATAGCCCGATGTAGCTAGCAAGACACTGCCACCAATCAAACGACACTGAAGACAGTCAGGTTTACTGATTTTTGGACTCTCTGGTTCAGTTGTCATGTTTACATCAAGCCTGAGATCTTGTCAACGTCCTGCCGAGCCTGGAATCAATGAGTGCAGACGGATCACAAAAGCTGCTCGCACGTCAAACACAATGGGAGTACCTAACACATGAGAGCAACCTGCCAAAAACAAGTGAGATATTACAGCCTGTAATTAACTGTGTTGCCCAGTTCCAAGACATTCGATTATAAGAGCCATTAACCACGACATGATTATTTCATATTCGACGCTGCCAACACTTATTGTAAAATTGTGAGACAAATTACCTGAATTGAACAAGCATGTTTGCAAAGCTGACGTAATGTAGTTTCAAGAGTACATCGCTAGATGGCGCGCTTAACACTATTTCAAGGTGAATTTGCTTTTCGAAATTTAACCTGTCGTCATCATTACATTTATCCCGCCGGGGATAAGGGTCTGCGGGTTCTGGGCCTCCACTCCCGCTTATCTCGCACCACGTTCCCATCCACTCCACACACTGCTATGTACTGACGTGCAACCTGTTCCCACATCTGCTTGGGCCTTCCCCTGCCCCGGGTGCCTCCACAAACCTGCATCCTCATAATGGGCCTAACTAACAAGCGGCTTCTCCCTTCTTCTCAATACTTGCCCATACCACCTCAATGTAATCTCTGTCATCTTTTCCCCAATGTCCCCCACCTCCAAACTATCTCTAAAATACTCATTCCTAATTCTATCCGTTCTCAAAACCCCCACCCATGTACTGCAGCATTCGCGTTTCAGCTCCTTGCATTCTGTTTTCGTGGCTCTTTCTCACTACCCAACACTCTGATCCATACAGCAAAACTGGCCTAACCACTGTCCAGTAGAATTTTCCCCTTAACTTTATAGTTAACATCTGCACTACAATGACCCCATGGGTCACATCCAAATCTATTTCTCTATTTCGAATTTTAACCCGTGGCTGACAGAAAAATAAAATAACAGCAATACCTCTGCGTTGTGCTCTGAATGCCATAAGGATCTTGGTGTTCATTAGGCACTTAGGGTGCAGTTTGTTTGTTTGTTTGTTGGTGTTTTAAGGTCCCGTCAACTACGAGGTCATTAGAGACCCGTCCACTGTATAGTTCTAATGCATATACTGCACAGACACTACACCAATGAGACGATTATTGGGTATTAGCAGTACCCAGCTTTCCCGAGCGACCACCCATGTCAGTACTAACTGGGCTTGCGTTGCTTAACTTCAGTGATCAGACGAGAACTGTTGTGTCCAACGCTTAGGGTGCAGTGCCTAGGGCCCACGGAACTAGAAAGTGAGGAGAATAGTACATGCAGAAAATACTGCAGATCAGCTTGGCTAGTAGTGCTACAGTGTTACTCGCTAATGGCAGGGTCGAGTACCCATCCATTTATCCCATCAGTAGGTTCACACGGGCGAACTGTTGAACGGCATTTTTACGCAGCCGGCTGCCAACCTAAAGCGGCAACCCCTCTAATTAGTTAACGTTGGCCTATTTCCTTCGTAGAGGTAATTTCGGTCACCGATGCAGGAGGTTGAGCTGGTACACGTGAAAATTTTGCCGATCAACACGTACATACGGTATTATTCAATGCAGAAAGGCTTCTTTTACGTGCAGAGTAACATTGTACATACCACACGAGGTCATGACTTTACTGTCCATCAGATGGAAGGTGCACTGACGGTCTCCCTCTTGTCCGAAAGAAGTATCAACCTCGGCCAGGATCGAAACTCCGACCATATACTGTACCACCAAGAAAGCTATTCAAATTTTATAAAAATAGTGCGCAAAATAATCAAAAGTATTCAGTTGAATGGCTTTCCTTCCATTTTGATATCAACCAGAACTAAACTGCTACTGTTGCCTATTAGTGTTTCCACCCATGGAAGAGTTGATGGGTAACCATGGGTTCTAGATACGAACGAAAGGGCAGAAGTAGAAGAAATACAAGTACGAAAACCAGGAGTAATAAGATAGAAGTCACATCATGCCCCCAGTTCATGCAGGGGTGCGATGTCGACCCCTGGTTTCGAGCATTATTTAACGACAGCCTCAGTTATGCATGATACTGCACTTCATGCTCAAGATACTGCAGTTCAGGAAGGTTCCTACATCTGAGAACTTTACCGATCGCCAAATTTGTTTTCCACGTATTGTTTGTTTGTTGGTTGGTGTTTAAGGTCCCGTCAACTACAAGGTCATTAGAGACCCGTCCACTGCATAGTTCTAATGAATTGACTGCACAGACACTACACTAATGCGACGATTGTTGGGTATTAGCAGTACCCAGTTTTCCCCAGCGACTACCCATGTCAGTACTAGCTGGGCTTGCGTTGCTTAACTTCAGTGATCAGACGAGAACTGATGTGTCCCACGCAATTCGCCGCTCCCCGTTTTCCACGTAGAAGCAGTAGTTCTCGCAGAGGGTTGGACTCTTCATTCTGACCCACTCCAGGGCCGGCCTTGGGGGCGGGCAGTACGAGTAGCCGCCCCTGGGCCTCCCACTTTTATCGAAAACAAAAAATGGGCCTCCCACAATGTACTTGCCCGGGGCCTCCCAATTCTTAAGGTCGGCGGCTGACTCTGGTTCTACGTAAGTCCTGCTGGGACCCTTCTGACATGGGCAAAGGAGTTTCGGAGGGTGGCAACTTCGAATCAAACATTCAAACAAATCATCCTTACAGGAGTTACGCGCGACATCAGCTCAAAGAAATTTTAGGGATTTTTACCGACCTAAAAATGTACCAGTCAGTTAAAAACAGAAGCCGGATTTCCGATATACAGTAGGATACCAAATTTTAAACTTTGAAAATTCTAACTTGTTCAGGATCTTTTCAGACTCGAACCTAGCATCAGAAGTACACCAAAGAGTTAGCAAAAATTTGATGATGACAATTATTGGAAATAATGTAAGAGCAAATATGGGACACCGTCATCCGAAATGAGGTTCGTTACTAAATGTCAAACCAATTATCGAAACAAGTAACTGTCCTTTGTTATACCTGTGACCGGAAAGCAAGAAGTCACTCGAAATAAGCAATTTACTAAAGTAGTCTTGCAACGCAGCCCAAGCGAAGTGGACATCCTAGTGACCTGACCCGTTTCTCTAATTTATAAGAATAGGGGTTTTTTCTTGGTGGAAAAAACGGACGCAATACGAAATACAAGGAAGAAACCTATAAAAGGCACGCTACAAACGCCTTAAAAATTCACATGGCTGCAGGTCACCCGGGCAGGGTCAAGGTCATACTATTGGCGAGAAAATTCTTATTGTAATTTCATTGAATGACCACTACCAACCTACCTCTAAGTTCATCATATCCTTCCCCCCTACTTTAATTAGACTCCTGTCACCTACTTTTGAAGAAAAAGAACTAAATTAAACACTTCCGGAAATAATTTTCCAACAAATCAAAATTTTTGAAAAGTCTAAGGGGTTCCGTGGCATGAGTCACGAAAGAAACATTTACTAAAAAAACAGGCACACATCAGCCATCAGATACTAACAATGTGATGCCTTTTTTTTGTTGTCGGTGGTGGGCCCACGACTACAGTATATTGATCATTAGGACCCAGTCTATACAGGCTCTACACTGTTAGGACGTGTTCCCAAGCAGTCACCCATCCTAGTATTATCTGAGTTGTAGGTTCCGGCTCCACACTTCCGCCTATCACCCACCAAGCTCCGGGAGCGGCGAATTGTGTTGGACACACCAGTTCTCGTCTGATCACTGAAGTTAAGCAACACAACCCCAGCTAGTACTGACATGGGTGGCCGCTTGGGAAAACTGGGTACTGCCAATACCCAAAACTCGTCGCATTTGTGTAGAGTCTGTGCAGTCTGTGCATAAGAACTACACTGTGGACGGGGCTCTAATGACCTTGTAGTTGAAGGGCCCTAAAACACCAAAAACAAACAAACCAAGCTCCCATTCTCCCCACACACTATCATATCCCTTCGTATAACCTGCTCCCACATCTGCTTAGATCTTCTTTCCCCTGCCCCGGGTGCTTCCAATAACATGCATCCCTGTGATGCCATAACCTGCCCAAACTTGGAAAACAGTGTAACCCTATTTAGCAGTTAGTATCTTGGAATTTCTTAAGACCCAGAACGAAAAGAATTTTTGAGAGCAAAGAGTTTGAGGTCATTTGTTGATTTTATGCATCAGAGAAGGGAGACCTGACATGAATAACTATTGAATACTGCCACAAACGACAATCGAGAACATGACATGTACAAATCCCAAAATAGATCCTAGGGTACAAAACCAAAAATTGAAGGTCAAATATTATTGAGAATTACATCACTGCTTAAATAATGGCATGAAAGGAACCTCACAGACACCTTCCGAACTTGCTAATTTGCTTCACCTACGATATAGCCTTCACTTTAGCCCCATAATTTTCTCATGGTCGAAAATATATCAAC
Source organism: Trigoniulus corallinus (assembly GCA_013389805.1). Taxonomy (NCBI): domain Eukaryota; kingdom Metazoa; phylum Arthropoda; class Diplopoda; order Spirobolida; family Trigoniulidae; genus Trigoniulus; species Trigoniulus corallinus. The sequence goes on from JAAFCE010006949.1 coordinate 13,640,428, forward strand.
CGCCACTCCTATACAGTTCATAGCCTCATAGGGCCGAATCATGTTAAACGCCTCAGCAGGAAGTAGAGGAATGTGTTTTTCTGTTTTTAAAAAGGCGCATTCATTTTAGATTGTGACATTTGTCTATCTAGGGACCTGCCCTCTGACCTCCTTTTCAGACATCCCTCCTGCTACCTGATGGCGTAAGCACATATCACTACCATTTTTGAGCTTGAAATACAAAACAAAAAGGTCAGGTAAAGTGTCCCTTGACCTGTAGACACCTCTTCAGGAATGCCTCAAGAATTGACTATCTAAGGAAAATGAAGAATGGCTTTAAGGCCTTTATTTTTTAGAAAGGCATCATGAGGTCAAGGTTGGGAGTTCATTTATCAACGTTAATTCGCGAGGATTGATAGAGTTTATGCAAGCACTCCCCATATTTCGGATTTCGGGGTTCTTCAACGGGTAAAGGCAGCACATCTGAATGACAGTGGGACAGAAGAGGAAAAGAACTGACACTGGATTTGACGTCAAGGATTCAGTAAAAAGTCCCCTTAATTTCAGGCCCTGATAACGCTCCTAGGGTTTCTGCATTTTGCACAGTGTCATCGATGTGCAGGTTCAACAGTCACTACAGTCGGCTGCCCATTTGTCACATTAGGACACATTGCGCAACCGGCTGGAACTGCAACGCCAGGAGGGCGACCTCCTACACCCTGAAACTTCGCAGATCTAGTCGTATATGTGGCAAGGGTTTCTTTTAGGTGCAGGTGGAATCGGACACCCCGCACAGTCCTGGACCGAGCGAGCTTGAAATCACTGACAGTAGTCCAGCACGCTACCTCTGCGCCACCGAGGCGAGTCTTGGTGATTTCTGACTTACAGACGGCAAAATAAACATGATGGTTGTTCTTAACTAGTTGACATAATTTATGGCTTAGGCCTAATGGCTGCCTGGTGCAGGTTGCGAGTCGGGCATGGCATTTAGGGGGAGGATTACTCGATGACGTCAGAGGTATCACAGTATAGCCCAGCGCAAAATGAGACGCGGTCTCCGCAGGTGACGCAGGGTGACTCACTATAAATTTCTGTGGCTCACATTATGTATATAGTTGGGCATGTTAAGTCCCAGGGTGACGTGACTCAGTGTCTGCGCCACGTGACCCCGCGGAGCACAGTGCCAATGTCGCAGTTTCCTGCATGAAGTTGGCGTGACTAACAAAATTTCTCTTGTTATTTGATGCAAGTATGGTGAAAACTGCGATTCAATGTGCGGTGATTGCCTGCTAGCAGAATTTCGAAGGGCTGCTACAACCTGCGTCACCTTCGCCACCTGCGTCACCCTGCGTCTCATTTTGCGCCTTGCCTATTACTCGAGTGGTAGTGAGTCACATTGACTCTTATGCTTACTATTAAATGTCAGGGGAGAAAGGAAGGGAATCAATTGTTGGTCTGAAAATCAGTTGACGCCCCCAACAAATTAACCATCAACTAACAGTGAACACAGCACAAAGACCTCGTAGGGTTAACATCCCTGAAACCATTCCATATTCTCACACTTCGGTATACTGTAGCTACAATATACTTTTTTTCATTGTTAATTACCTTAATTATGTCGTATAGTGTTAATTATTTAACTAACGATTCCAACTTACCCTTGATTGCGTCATTGACGCTTTCGTTTGCAAACATGAATTGGCATCATTGTTGTTGTTTAGCAAAGCTTAGCATAAAAAAAGTAAACAAAATGGTTGACCTACTCTAGATTCCTTACATTTCGTACTTGATTCTGTACAAATCGCTTTCGCCTAACATTCGTCATATCATGCATGACCTCAGGCAAAGAGGCTAACAAGGGAACCGAGAGATGAGGAAACCGCCAAAACTGATAACCGTGGCGCCGACATTATTATTTCCAGAAAAAAACTTACATTGACAAAGAAATTTTAAGTAGAGATAATTATACAATTACAGGTGGGCTCTGTCTTCTCCCATTTCGTTGAACTTCCGCATTCTAAGCCTCTAACCCTTTCAGAGTTACTGTATATGACGCCAAAGTGTTAGGCCGAGTTGGACAATAATAAAATTCAGGGCAGATGCCACTAGCAAGTGATTCCCACTTAGGCGTACAGTATATTACAGAGAAACTCTTTGATTCCCATTTGGGTCCCGAGTCCAATAAAGGCTCCTAGTTCCTCCACCCCCTCCTCTGACCTTCGCACGAAGTGATGTAAAATGGCAAAACACTTAAGTGTTCGGCATTACCGAATGCCCCTGATGAAATTCGAGTTCTAAAAGAGTAGACAATTGGTCTACATATCTTCAAAATTCAGCAGTGAAACCCTACCCCTAGCAGAGTTTTAAACTAAAAATTGGAAGCCAAATGTGACCTAGGTCAGAGCAGTGCCTTGGGGAGATGAGAACAGAGATAGCGACATGACCTTTTAAAAACGTATGCTCTAACTAAACTGATAACTGGTGAAAGTTAAACCGCGTTGCCCATTTTGTTGTTGTTTGTTGGAGTTTAAGGTCCCGTCAACTACGAGGTCATTAGAGACCCGTCCACTGCATAGTTCTAATGCATATACTGCACAGACACTACACTAATGCGACGATTATTGGGTATTAGCAGTACCCAGCTTTCCCGAACGGCCACCCATGTCAGTACTAACTGGGCTTGCGTTACTTAACTTCAGTGATCAGACGAGAACTGGTGTGTCCAACGCAACTCGCCGTTCCCCCGCGTTGCCCAGACTACATACCACCATACCTACCATACCATGTAGCTTTTTTTTGTTGGTGTTTTAGGGCCCTTCAACTTCTAATTCACTACACTGCAAGCAGACTCTTTTGGCCAATACGGCAGTGGAGAGACCTACTCTCATTCCTAAAACATTAAGCTACGGTGGCAATGGTGGGCTTTCCTTTGAGGAAGCCCTCCACTTTATCCTCTCCAAGGATATTCCATTGTCGTATGGTCCTTGGTATGAAAGATCAGTAGTATGAGTCTGTGCTCTAATCTCCTTTAATTTATATGAATGATCCTTTCTCCCCCTTATACTCAGCCAGGGACACATTTCCAACTTCTCTCTCTTTCGCCCCAAAGACGCCAACCCTCCGTCGATCCAGTATCGAGCCTGGAACCGCTGATGCAGAAATCGAGTACGCTACCCTCTGCGCCACCGAGGCGGGTAGGTCTCAGTCAAGATCAACCAGCAGAAATGCTTGAGAATAGTTTGAAGAAGTGGCTTGCAAAACGCAATATCTGCCATTATGTCATCCTGAATTCATTCATCTTCAAGGGCTCCTTCAGAGGAGCACACAAAAACGCAAGATGCGCACGCGATAAAGACTTTTGACAAATTTTGTTTCAGATTTCTTTCAATAAGCCACAAAATGCTCGTGTCAAATTGATTATCATAAATCCGCTTCGTTCCACGGCATAGGAGAGGTGTTTTGTTCTGAGGTTTACAGAAACTCACATTATACCAGTTCCTGTGATCCGTTAACCCTAATTTATTCTATTATAGGCTGCACCCGGAATTGGTTGCTCTACATTTGCATTTTTTGAGCAGAAATGAGGTCTTTGACCTTCACTCCTGTCTTTAAGCAAGACTCACTAGAGCAGATTTGACTTAGAGTCTGTCTGCCCATCAAACCATTCTGGACATCAGGAATGGAAAGGGCAGGGCGTTATTTCCTATATGAAGAAATTCTGCCAAAACACGCTTTTCTTCAAAGTACACACCATGGTTTCCTTCTCATCAGGCGGAACTGCGAACTTGGAGATTTAAACCATTTGAACCACTAAGCCACCGACCTCGAGCAGGAGGTGAACCTGAGCACTTTGAGCGGAAGAGACCAGGAGGTTTTACCAATTGGGTGACGGAGGTCGGCACGAGTAATTAATCCATCATTTAATCAGACTCATAGTAACGGTTTTGGGTGACTGTTTACAGTTTTTGTAACTAAAGATGGAGATGACTCATTTCGTTCGTACATCCTTCAAAAAAGTACTGCCTGTTCAGAAACAATAATGGGAAAAAACTAGTAACTACACCCTTTCAATGATGATCTGAACCTGACAACCCGTTTAGTAGAGCAGTCCGTTGACCTACTAAAGTTTGTTTTTTTGAATCAGTCTGCACCATGATCTGCATCATGATGTGTCTGGGGGCATTTGTTTGATGGTTAAGATTTCTTCTCTCCTTTGATTCATAATTCGATTCTGACAACAAGGTGGCCCAAAGTAACAATATTATTGTGACTCGTTTTTCATCACCTATTTTTTGTTAAAAAAAAAACGTTCTCATATCCAGTTCCGGTTCATAGTTTCTTACATTTATATAAAAAATTATTTAAATATTCTGATGCGTCAGTAGGTGACCCACTGATACCTAAACAAAAACAGTTATTCTTGAGAAAACAACCTTTTGCATCTCATTATTTCTGGAATATTTGGGTAGTTGCAAAATAATCGGCGAACTATTTCTCTCCTCCTTCACTTCTTTTTCCATCTTATAGGAAGTTTGCAGAACCAAGAATTCCCATATTTAGTCAAAAAAAACAAAACACTGCTAACCTTCAAAAAGAGAGCACAACCCTTTCAGAGTCATCTTTTACAGTGTCCCTGGTTAGCAAGTCACCCAGAAACACTGGGTTTTTTATTATTACTCCGTATTTCTGAGTACATGAAACATAACCCTCAATAAAATTGGGACGTTGTTTACTGTTCGGACAAGCACAACTATTAAAATATGCCTTCAGAGTGCCAAAATCAAAATGCTGTCATGGTAATAATGTCTGACTAGGATTCACTTTATCGCATGGTCCTACGCAACATTACCGGCGTAAAAACCTATAACCGGGCGCTTGCGAACACCACAGTGCTATTCAAAACATGCTCCTTAACCATTCGTCAACGAAAGCTCGAGATAATTTCTATGGCACTAAAATGAAGTCGAGGAAAATGGTGCTCACTAATAACCAAAGGCTGGTGGCATCCGCTATGAAGTCCACAAAAGATCCTTCCTAACTACCCAACACTGAGCCTTACAGCAAAGCTGACCTAAAGACAGTTCTGTAAACTTTGCCTTTCCATCTTATTGGGGCCCAGCGGTCGCACAGGACTCCACTTGTCCGTCTCCACTTTACCCATCCTGCATTGGTCCTATGGGTCACGTCGGAGTCTATCTCCCCGTTGCTCTGGAAGACAGATCCAAAATAACGAAATACTTGCACCACTGGTATCACCTCACTCACACAACGAACCTCACCTTCTTGTCCCTGGCCACTCCAATTGAAAGATAAGTACTATGTCTTCTTCATGTTCACCTTTAGGCTTCCCTTTCCACTGCTGTTTTAATGCCTTGTAGCCCCTTTTGTGCATCCTCTTTGGACTTCTCAAGCCTTCCCACATCATCAGCAAATGCCATGCACTATTCCCGTCAGTAGGTCATCCATTACTACAGAGAATCGATATAGGCTAAGTGCTGACCCTTGATGCACACCAACATGCCCAGTGAAACCTGCAGTATTTCTTCATGCAGTCTTAGTGATGGAACCCTCACACATATCCTGCACTATCCTAATATGGCCTTCATCAACCCCTTCTTTCTTAAAACGTTCCATACCACCTGTCTAGGGACACTCATATCCCTTCTCCAGGTCAACGAATACTGCATGAACGCCCTTCTTTGCTACTCTATGCTTCTCTATCATCTGTCATAGAATAAAGATTGGTTCCATGGTAGTCCTACTGGACATAAACCCAAATTGATTTCCCCAGACACTAGTTCAGTCTTGGAGGCGACATTCTATGACTCTCTCCCACAACTTCAGAATGGCTCATCACCTTTATGCCTCTATAATTTCCACGTACTTGGGCATCACCTTTGCCCTTGAACAGTGGGATTATCCAACTCTCTCCATGCAGATGGCAACCTGTCACTGTTAGCTAACTCATTGAAAAGTTTCCCTAGCCATGTAATTCCTGTGGTTCCAAAAGTACACCAAACATCCATAGGGACTTTATTGGGGCATACTGCTTTTTGAACTTTAATCTTTTGAAGGGCTCTGACTATTTCAGCCTTACTCACCCTGTCCACTGCTTGTGGGGTGGACGTGTTGGGGAATCCTTGGCCGTTATGGTCCTGGTTACATCCTTACTAGTTCTATCACTGGTCTTGGGCATGTCTGACAACTGCTGTCTCTCTCCTTTTGGTGCTTGGCCAGGGCAATGGTCCTCTTGGCACTTTTCTTCACCTGATTACATTGTCTTTGAAATCTGATCTCCCATTTCCTACCACCTATGGAAAGCCACCATCTTTAGTTTGATGGTAGCGTCCACTTCCTTATTCCACCACCACGTCTGCCTGTCCTGAAAGGTGCTTCCTACTCTAGCCATTCCAAACAGTGCCTCTCCACATCTAATCTTCCAAGCAACTCTGTCCCACATGGCATCGGCTGATCCATCTCAAACCCAGTCGACAAGCACAGAATGGCGGACGCACCCTTACACAGGTCACCTAGTGGTTTGCCAAGTCAGTCGCTCGTTGTCTTTAGTAATAGGCATTATAAACTGAGGTGGGCCCTACTCCGCTACTAACGAACAAACGGAATCATCACCAAGATCAAATGGTCAGCTAGGCTGAATATTAAATCAGAAATTAAAAGGATGGACAAATGTAGGTGAGGAGCAAGTCAGGAGCTGCTAAGAATGAAGCGATTGTATTTATGTAAATAACGGGTATGACATGTTAACAATTAGGCTCATTTTAAAGTCGTTTATAAATCTACCTTTGAGAAATTTCACAATACAACAAAACCTAACAGGAAAACTCTTATTATGCTATTCACGTCTTAAAAAAATAAATCAATCACCACCAACAACAACAAAATTAATACGTTAGCAAGTATTCCACGACATTTCCTCAAGAATCAATCACGTTTGTATTTTGTCCTATTTTATTGTAATTCACCTTACAATTTTGCTATGCGAAATATCGTTTAATTGTCAGCTATAATGAAACACGAAAAAAATACCATACCTGTGAATTTCAAATATCACTTATTCGATAAATTCTGCCCTAGAAAAAAATCTGGGTTCAAGTATGGAGGCGCTTTGAATTAATGTTATTCTTTAGCCTTTTGGCCTCGTTAGACATGAATATTATTAAATAATACTATAATGTCCTGTATTAACCACCCTCTACTAGGTAAATGTTATTAGATTTATTACAATATTCGCTAAATTTCATTCAACTTCTCAAACTCGACATACTGCATCTCATGCAATCAATCACCGCACTCACTCATCATCATTCCTAGCTGTTTTCCCGCCTGTGTCAGGGTCGGGTACCCAGTTTTTGTCTCATTGGGAATAAGCGCGATCTGTTAGCAGGTAGTTTACTTTAACCGGCTACCGACCTACTGCTGCAACCCCTTCACTTATTTACCATCGCGTCGGCGGGGGGGGAGGGGGTACGCGAGCTCCAACACCTGGATATGGTGCCGATCTACACGTAAATTTTACCCCATGTAGAATGTCCCACTATGTTCCGTGTAGTAGTGACATCGTACACACCAAAGCTTTACTTCCGATTCTACGGACAGTACACTTGTGACCTCTCAACTGCCCTCTATTGAAACGTCCACCGTCTCATTACTGCGATAAAAAAAACCATACAGCAACTGCAGGACAAAATACAATTTGCAATTCTGGGTCATTTGAGCTCTGAAGTATTGGGCTTCTGTGAAGAATCAGGCTCCACACTAATTACAAGCTACATCGTTATAACTGTCAAATTGTCCTGTCTTGGTAACTCGGCTCCATACTGTCCAATAGTTCGCCTGTGTTCTTGGGGGAGCGGCTTATTGCGTTGGACACACCAGTTCTCGTCTGATCACTGCAGTTAAGCAATGCAACCCCAGCTAGTACTGACATGGGTGGCCGCTTGGGAAAACTGGGTACTGCCAATACCCAAAAAAATCGTCGCATTAGTGTAGTGTCAGTGCAGTCTCTGCATTAGAACTACAAAGTGGACGGGGCTCTAACCCTTCAGCGCTACGGTTACTTGAAGTAACACAAGTAGTGCGGTCGGGTCACTGTGACCCGACCATGTTTAAATTACACAAAACAACAGAAAATGGGCAAAATACTTTAAAGTGGTTAAATCTTTCAAAATTTAAATAATGTCATTGCTGCAGACTGAATAATAAGTGACTGAATGATTTTTATAAGTGCAATTCTGACATTTGAAGCAGCAAACAGAATATTTATTAACTGTACTGATGTCCCATCTACTGGGATAAAAATACCTGGATCTTCTAAATAAATTTTCAGTTATGATATAAATTGGGGAAAAAGGTGCAAGAGGTTAAAGTACTTAGGATCAATGCTCCAAAGCAATGGGGATAGACTCTGATGTGACCCATAGAATCAATGGGGGATGGTTGGAGTTGATACAGGCAATTGGAGTCCTGCATGATTCGAGGATCCCAATCAAGTTGAAAGGGGAGCTTTACAGGGTAGTGGTTAAGCCCACTATGTTATATGGATCAGAGTGATGGGTAGTGAGGAAGAGCCACGTCAATAGAATGAAAGTAGCCTATATGCAAATGCTGCAGTACATGAGTGGGATGTCGAGAGCTCATAGAATTAGGAATGAGTATATTACAGGTAGCCTGGGGGTGGTGGACATCGCCTAAAAATGAAGAATAGGTTGAGGTGGTATGAACATGCAATGAGAGGAGAGGGAGCTCGTTAGGTCCATTTCAGGAATGCAGGTGGTCAGAAGCACCCAGGGCAGGGGGAGACCAAAGCAGACGTGTGGGAGAGTAGGTTGTATATAAGGGTAGGGTAGTGTGTTGGGTAGACGGGGGCCTGGTGAGAAATAGACGGCAGTGGAGGACTAGAACCCCCAGATTGTTTGTTTGTTGGGGTTTAAGGTCCCATCAACTACGAGGTCATTAGAGACCCGTCCACTGTATAGTTCTAATGCATATACTGCACAGACACTACACTAATGCGACGATTATTGGGTATTAGCAGTACCCAGCTTTCCCGAGCGACCACCCATGTCAGTACTAACTGGGCTTGCGTTGCTTAACTTCAGTGATCAGACGAGAACTGGTGTGTCCAACGCAACTCGCCGCTCCCAGAACCCCCAGACCAGAGCGTGCCAAAGGCAGGCATGGCATTATGATGCTGATGAAATTTTGACAAGGGAAAGTAGGGGAATTTGATAGTTTCATTGGTCCGACTGTTTGGATGCCAAAAATTTCCATTTTGAGTAAGTAAAATGTTCTAGTGTTCACCATAGTAAAAACTTTAATAACATATTTTTTGGCTTCTTGGAAAAGGACCATATTGCAAAGGGAGGAGCACGTGAGGTGTGTTGTCTCTACAGAAATAAGAGATGCACAAACAGTACAGTCGGATCAAATACTACGTCAACGAAGTTACACAAATGGTACGGTCGGGTCAAAACAGCTGCTCTGAAGCTAATCATTATTGCAATGAACTTCAAAATAATATATGCTAATATATAAGTGAAAAAAGGAATTTACGTGAAAGCACAGCCACTTAGTACCACATACCACTTAGTACACATTCCACATATCCACAAATTCATATTTACCTGGGTCATATAGACCCGACCGCAGTGCTGAAGGGTTAATGACCTTGTGGCTGAAGGGCCCTAAAACACCAACAAACCAAACCTGCGTTCAAAAAATTATTATATATCTTTAAGACATTTTAGACCTCCAATTAATTTGCAGAATCCTACTAGCAAAACAAATACCCTACTAGCGAAACAACGACTGCCTTGATGACAGGTATCTTTCCACAAAATATTATTATTCATTTTGAACCCTTTTATCATAACAACAGGTATGGAATTCAGTCACTCATTTAACAAGAGATTCGATCTGGCAACAGGAAAATATTGTACAGCTTCTTTAATTCAAAATATTTAAATTTCTGATATTCATTCATCTCCTTTGAGATCCTATACGTTTTTAAAGATTGTATTAAAAAATATAACTAGTTCAACCTACTTGTATCATAATAATAATAATAATACCCCTATCCCTCCTGTGGCAGGGTCGGGTCTGTGGGTTCTAGCCCTCCACTCCCGCCTATCTCCTACCAGATCCCCGTCCACCCCCCAAACTTCCATATCCGTACGGGCAAGTTCAACCTACTTGTATCTAGAATGAAAAAAAAACGCGGATTTAGGCTGTCAATTTTGAGGGTCGGCAGACGGAGGTAGGATGTTTCAAGAGGAGAAGGAGGGGCGGGCGAAGAGAGAAAAGGGGGAAGTGGAAACAAGAGGAAGAGGAGGAGAATGCACACACCTTCAGAAAAGATGTCAAGCCAAATGAGGATCCTGTTGAGGCCGATTCCACCAGGTAGGAGAGACTTCATTGGTCAGTTGGGCGGAACTCTATGGGGGTATCCAAAGTAGGTCACGATCATACTATATAATGGTCATTCTTTACCTTGGCCGTGAACAGTTGTCTCAGTCAAGTGTGCAGTGTGTTTTCTGACAAAGCATTCGAGTCGCTTACAAACCGAATCTAAGGTCATCAAAACAATCCCATTCCCCACCAAGTGTGTCATTCATCTTATACAAGTACTGTAAGTATTAATTATATTAATTTACGTACTTTCGGGTGACTCCAATCTTTTGATAGATTTTATCAGGACACGGGTATACTAGTTAAATTGATGGTTAGACAAGATATAATGTGCATTATCTCATGTCATCTCAAAATTTACCCCAAAATGAAGAGCTCGCCTCTAGAATTCGAAATACGAAATGTGATGCCATGCTATCATTTGCATGACTTCAATTTCAAATAACTAGAACTGAAAATCACAAAATATCTTTAAATTCACTTTAAAAATCAACGGAAGATATTCACGAATATCGAATGTAATTTAATTGACTGCTGAATTAGGTCTCTTTCGGAAAGTTTCGCTTAAGCCTCAAAGTCCGAAAGATAGAATGTGTCCCTAGTGCTGCTAGAAAGTTTAAGCCAATTCGGCCCGGTATGTCTGCTCGGCTGTGTCCCTTTGCCCCAAGAAGAGTGGGAATACAGAATACATAGCAGCATAAAAGTACGTAATATTTCAAATTCAAAGATAAATCCAGAAATTCTTTAGCTCAATTAATTAGAGGAAACTTTTCGCTAATCATTAATAATAACCGATAATAATTGTCTGAAACTCCGAAGTACCAGTTTCAGAGCAACTGAAACTCATAATTAATGTTCATTGACCTACGACATGTTGGAAAAAACTTTCCGGCCAACAGCCAGTCTGTTGCTTCTTCAAATCAACGTAATGTCTTGCATCGAATCCAGAATAGGCTCGTCACTCATGAGTTGTTATCCTAATTGAAGATGGTGTGAACCAATTCTTCAAACGGGGGAGGGAGAAAACGAGTTATTACATGACCACTCTGTTGAACATCCGGTCAACAAATCAATTACTAAGACAATTGGAAGCTATCGGCGTAATAACCACCGGCGATATGGACAGTTATTTTTGCCTTATAGACCAAGCAACATGAACTTTTGACCTGAATTATTTTCTTTGGCAAGAGGGGAGAGAGGGAGAAAGGGGGTCGTTTCATTTTAGGACAAGTGGATGCTTATGAAAGCGGCATTCACATCATTATACAGTATAAATGATTTTAAAAAAACACTATTTCTTTTTACAGAAATATGTCTGTTAATATCATTAACCATGTCGCCTTGGTGCTCTTATTGGCTACTGTGGTGGCCTCAGCCTTCCCGCAAAACGGCACGTCGACATCCCAAAACGTAACGGCAACCAAAGACCCCCCACCACGTCAAGGTAGAGCATTTGACGTGGCCACTATGGCCAAGACTTTCCTCACTCCCAACAATTTGGCCCAGGTTAAGGTAAACAGCTAAATACGTGTATATTACGTCGATCGAACCAACACTGGCGAGTGCTTTTACTGAAAAGTTCCGTTTCATTTTTTTCCAGAGTCTATTTGGTGGAGCCCTTAGTAACGTACTCAGTTTTAACACTGGAAATTTAGTAGTTTTAGCTCTGCTCGCTGGTACGGCGATCCTAATTGCACCAACTTTATTGACGCTTTTCGGATTAGGTGGTACACTTGGCAGATCCTTCACAGGTAACTAATTATAAGTGAATCTTTCAACTCATCATCATCATCATCATCATACCCTTTATGCCGCCCGTTGCAGGGTCGGGTCTGCGGGTTCTAGCCCTCCACGTCCGTCTATCTCCCACCAGGTCCCCGTCCACCCAACACACCGCCATATCCATATCGTGATCTAAGATTTGCCGCTATTCTTTCTGAACATGCTCTGACTGGGGGGCACCCCAGCCAGGCATCTGGCAGCGCTGTCTGTGGGGGGATGCCGGCATACCCCACAGAGGACACTCGGCGAATTATCTGTCACGGGACCCGAGGTCCCGATCCCCGTGACATTGCGGGCGTCTTATGACGACAGCCTGGGGTTCGGTGCAGGGGGTTGCACCGTAGGTTGGGAGTTTGGGAGGGGGGGGGTGGAATTTTGCATCATAAGAGTGCGAATTTTGAGTCTCTTGTCTGCAGTCTCCACCCACTATGGAGCCCAACAAGGGAACTCCCATTCGGGTCGCCAGGGTTGCTCGGACTGACAACCGTCAGAGAACCATGAGCCTCGAGTGCCAGGGTGAAAAGGCATCGAGGGCTGACCATGACATCTCTGAAAGTAACCTTAAGGGGCGAGAAGCGCCCCCTTTAGCCGATTGATAAGACCGGGTATCGGTCTGACCGCCCGTTTTCCACTGGAGGGTGTGGCCAAAGTGGTGTATTGTAGACTAGAGGTCGTAACCCTATCTCCCGACGTGTCGAAGTCGTCCCGTCAGCACGGGACGGCTCAGAGACGTCGTAGGGGATGTGGCCCCTCAACCACCAGGATCCGCTTTTCCCAAGGGTTCGGGACTCCACGCACGGCAAGACGCGGGCAGGCGTCTTCTTACGGCCTCCTCTGTAACTTGTTCCAACACAGCATTATACAGCCAAAATGGAAATTTTGGCAGGTAAATTAATGCTTTGTTGGTTATAATACTGCATGGCATCTGACCTATTGCACACTAACAATATGCAACAGGGATATTCCAGACCGCATGCGGGCTAGCGCGAAAAAAAAAAAACATGCAAGGAAGTTATTTGTCCAAAAAAAAAGCAAATTCATTCGACAACAGGATGAAAACATCTGTGAAATTCCAGGAGTTTCCAAATGCATTGGAATAGTGCGTGTATGCAGCAGCGTAGCATTCATAACATTAGCAGATAGCAACAAATGTCGTTAAAACGACAACACTTCTAGTATTTGATGTTCATCATGAATTTTTATTAGGAACTAACGGTTCTGACAAAGCCGATGGAGCTCAAAACACATTGACCGTCAACGTCTACAAAGCTATTGATGACTTCTTCAAGGAGTACAACATCGATGCTGCCACTTGTATGCAAAGATTTGCTTGCACGGCATCCAGAAAAACTGCCAATTCCTTCCGAGAAGGCAAACCAACCTACTTTGACACCATGTTGAATTACGTCTTAAGGTATTTAGATATTTGATTTGAATCCATTATTCAAAGAGTTAACACCCATCATCCCTTCTATATCGAAATATCGTTTCTCTTTTGAAAATCTACAGTAGCAGCTATGTCAATTCTTTGTTGGGACAAACCAAAGTTATGGAAGCCCTTGATTACGGTAAAGGAAATGGAGACTGCGAAATTCAGTATGGCAAATGTCCTTTCTCGTGGGAAAAAGTCGCCCAGTACATCCCATTCAACTTCAATACTACACCAGCTCCAACGAAGGTTCCAGAAGCTAACAGCAGTGAAAATACAGCCCAATAAATCGAACATTGGATAATACGGTGGTGTTCAAACACTAGCCATTAATCTCCAAAAGACTTTTTATCCACACTTTGAACGTTAATTTGCTTGAAGACTACAGAGTTCTCCCTGTATGACACCAGAACACATCACCGGCCATTTTTTTCAAATGGTATTATCCTTCCCCCTTAAGAGCTTGGATCCATGCAACAGCCAAGGATGCAACCAAACTGTACTACTGTGTCAATGGTGACAGTTTCACTACACAAGTTGACGCTTTCTTTTAATTTATATTTATTCTTCTTGGGCACTAAATTATGTAGGAAATGTTATAGTTCGCTGAAATAGTACAATGCTCAAGATATCTAACAAAACCTATGTGAACTGGTTTCACGTACTATAGGATGCTATGTTTTTAATTTTAATTTAATGTTTGCAACATGTGTGTCGTTTCGTTAAGTAGTTTAGAAGAATGCTGCGCATCTAGCAATTATTATACAAGTTGTTTTTATGAGGACAAATTATTATCAATAAAGTTTTCAATACAAAATTTCTCAAGTGTTTGAAATTTGACTCTAAAACATGTTCAATATCATCATCATACCCTTATCCGCCTGTGGTAGGGCCGGGTCTGCGGGTTCTAGGCCTCCACTCCTGCATACAACCATATCCTTACGAACAAGTCTCCCCTTACCCCGGGGTGCTCCCAACCACCTGCATTCCTGTAATGAACCTAATGACCTCCTCCCCTCTTCTCATTACATGTCCAGACCACCTCAATGGAAACCCTTGTTCTCCATGAAAAGTCCTCCACCCCCAAGCTACCCTTAATATACTCTTTCAATATAACCCCGCAAAATTAATTGGAGTCAAAAAGCAATTACTAGCCCTTTTCCCACCTATGGCAGGGTCGGATACGGATTTTTGTCCCTCTGGGACACATGGACAAACTGTTGGTTTGTTTTACGCAGCCGGCTGCCGACCTAATTGGCAACTGCCTATGCTGATAAGTGGCATGAACAAGAACTTCAAGAAGCCGAAGGTAAACTAGTTAACAGGTACAGGTATTCTATTCTCATAGGTGATTATCTACAGCAGTACCTATATTTCAATGTTATCTCTCAGTCTTACACACTCCAGTCGTGGGGTGTTATCTAGAAATGAGTAACACGTCAAATTAGACGGCCAAAGTTTCGAATTTTAGAGAGACATCAATTTCAGGTCACGTGATAATCGTATTTCTACGTGTTTACAGCAATTTGCAAATGTTAAACATGGGACGAAATTTAGTGTTGGTGCTAGCAGCTGTTCCAGCGATTGTATTTTTACTGATTGCATATTCTCCATACTTATTGGACATCGACCCGGCTTACATTAGGTAACAGAATTACTATTATTATATCAGATATGACTCACAGCTCCCTCGCCTGCAAATATCTCTACCTCCAGTGCCGCCTTAACGTATGGCCCCGCTGGGCACTTGCCCGGGGGCCCCATGCTAATCTGTGCATGTCAAGTGGCCATTTGCATATTATTGCTGTGAGTGGTTGTCGTATGGGACTCAGCACACTGCTTTGCCAGGGGTCCATAATGCTGTTAAGACGACACTGTCTACCTCACTAATTCTTCACTTATCGCAAATCCAGTGTAGTACACGATAAAATGCGGTATACAGTATGTTCAATGGACTGTTCGCAGAAGTCCTGATATTATTGTGACACTGTTGAAAAGAATTAGGGCTACATCGTACCTCGGGTCTCCCTGAAATGGAAAATTTCCTTGTCTACAGAGTGGTGAAGTTTCAGTGTTCAAACGGTGCTCTATGACAGTATGCAGGGAACGGTTCTCTTCTGATCACTAAAGTTAAGCAACGTAATTCCAGCTAGTAGGCCCTACTGACATGGGTGGCCGCTTAGGAAAACTGCGCACTGCTAATACCCAAAAAAACGCCCTAATTTACATAGTATGATCTGCTAAGCAGCATTTATATAATATATTTTTAAAGATAAAACCTCACTGAAATAGTTCTACTGTAGATGCAGACTCAGTAAACCTTTTGGTTCAGTATAATAATTGTGTAATGGATATGAAGGAGAAATTACCGTAAATTGCGACTTACAAGTCGACTTTTCAAGCCTGAAAAAAACCTTTCCAAAACTGTGGGCCGACCTATACGGTAGGTATATGCCTTACTCAGAATTTTGCTCTACAAATCTTGAGGTCAACTTGTAAGCCGCAATTTCACTCATTCCTGATCACGACGGTTAGTAACATGGCGATTTTGGTAATTGGCATCTCTTATAATCAAATACGGGAATATTATTTTCATCTTTCAGTGACAGCTGATTCTGAACGACTACCATTTTTTTTAATTAAACAGTATTGAACCACCTCCACCACTGGTCGGACCGCTAAAACCAAACAAACTTTTACAAAAAGCAGAAAAGCTACTAAAACACAACATCGAGGGACCAGAATCTTTGGCATTTTTTAGAGGTCACAGAAACTTAAACAATTTTCAAAAAGTCTCTTTTGCTCATGAAGATGCATAAAAATTTTATTGTCTTCACTTTACCCTTTGCTTTTGTATTGTCGTCGTCATCCTTATCACTCCAGAGGTACCACCTTTCCCACCTACCGCAGGCTCGGATCAAGTCTCTTCCCCACCGTATAACCTGCTGATTCGCCAAAAAATATATCCCCATGACGAAAAGACAATTTGAAAATTGTGTTTCAATTTCAGGTTTTATTTGTATAATGTTAACTGATATGATAAATATGTTTCAGGGGATTTATACACTGGACTTCGAAATGGTTGGATAGTGAGAATCAAAAATGACCACATCATTGAACCAATAGTCTCTTTAGGAAAACCAAGTTGTGGTAAAGTTATATTTGTACACGAGCATCCCTTTCGAGGTATTCAGAGTGGAATGAATGGTTAAGAGAAGGCAACAAAATGTTTGGCAGATGAATTAGCCTGTCAGAATCAGACGATTTAGAACCCATATAAATCCTTCAGTCATCTGTAGATTTTTATTGTATCCCTGATGCAAGCGTTCAGGCTTTGCGAATGGACAGGTGACATATCATATTCCTCTTTTGTCGAATACTGTACAAGATGCCTCTTGCTCGTAAGATAACCCTTTTCATGGAGAACAAGGGTGGACAAACTTCTAACGGGACACACTAAAAACACTGAACTAAAAACTGCAAACGCAGAGCAATTGGACCACTGACAAGTGTTTGCGAACGTTTTTATCGAGTGCATGTATCATCACCAAAAGTGTATCGAGTTAACGAACATTTTTAAGCATTCACAAATATTTTCAAATGCTTTGTTCAGTCGGTATAGATCCCGCTTTAGAATTTTCAAATTGCAGTACCACAATTTCAAGAAATATCCCGAATAGAGCCAAGCTAACAACTACTTTTGTGATTTTTTTTTGCGTAGAGGATTGGGAAGAAGAAGAATGTGGTCGTCCACTAGGATTAAGATTTCACAGGAATGGCACACTTTTTGTTGTAGATGGTTATCAGGGAATTTTTAATGTTGATGTACAAACAGGTAAGCTTGCATCATCATAGCTATTAGTCCTACACTGATTTTAAGGTTCTCACCCTTGAAATTCTAACAAAAATCCCGAATAATATGAAGAAATTAATGTTCGAGCTAGATCATTAACAAGTAGATACCATACATCAAATGTGACAATTATAAATGTATTCTAACAAGTACTTTTTAACTGTAAATGTTGCATGAACATGACTCGCGTGTCACAAAGACAGTTAAAGATCCGTTTCTTATTTCAACAGGTAGTGTGAAAAATATTTATGATTCCTCACAACCTGTGGATGGGAAAAGGCCGAGGTTCTTAAACGATTTTGATATGATGTTTAAAGCTGGAAATATTTATTTCTCTGAGATCAGTAGCAAATACCCGATTAACGAGAGTATATTCAACATTTTGGAAAGCACCCCACATGGAAGGTAGAGTCAGTGTTTTAAAACCAGATTATTTGAATTGGATCGTAAACGAATACCATACCATATCATGACAACAGCCTATATTTCTGTTAATTAATAACTCCTAAAGCTATATATTTGTCCTTGGATTGCTGATGATTGGTAGACACTTCTAATGCACCAGTTGATAGAGGGAGTAGGGGTGAAGTTGTAGTACAGTATGACAGGCATACATTATCTGCTCTTTGAATATTCTGGTAAAGGGCTGCATTGCTAAAATGGAGAGCAGCAAGGATACGAGGCCTCCCCAATCATAATTTGTTGGATTGCACACTACAGTGACTGCCGAGTTTGCTCGTTATGTGCACATTTATCAAACAACTGTTCAGTTTGCCCTAAATTTTAAGAAATACAATTACTGCACTTGTTTGTATAGAATTTAGATTTTAAATAAACACTCTGCAGTCTCTAGGCTTTAATGGGCGTCCATTAAGGCACTCTGTTTTCTACTATTGACAGCACCTTACCTTTGGTAACCAGTTTGAAATCTAAACAAATACTAATTGTGGCCATTCCACCATGAAACATTTGTAATTCTAACTGAATACACTGCAAGCAGCCCTGATAGACCAAATTGGCAAGGGAGAGAATGTCTCTCATTTTTAAGTTCTAAATCATTCAGAACCCCAAGGAACCATTTCCTACCTGTTATAATGGCACCTTCTTTCAGGAAGTTCCTCACATTATCCTCGTCAAGAGCATTCTATTGCCGAATTATCCTTGGAGGGAAAAAGATTAGTAATATGAGTCTGTCGTACCCTGATCTTCTTCAATTTAAATGGACGATCATTTCTCCCCCTTTACTCTGCCAGGGATAAGCTACCCATTATGTTAATTTGACGGTCCATGGTACCAAAATTCATGAATTCACAACTGGGAAATGAACTTGGGCCACCTGAGCTTGCGTACAAGTTGTTTTTGACGCATAATTTTGTTGGAAGAAGCTTAAATTAAATGCACTTTTAAATTAGCACCCATAATGACGGCTAGTCTTTATAACAAACAGGGGGTCAAAAACATCTAGAACCAGATTATCTACACTGACAGACCGTATCGTTCAAACCTTTAGACAAAAAGCAGGATAATGAACGCTTAAGAATTCAATTTTGAATCTCGTTTACTACAAATCCCTCCATTTCCAGAATTTTGCATCACAACATATTTAATAAAACCACTCGGACGTTGGTGGACGGCTTAGCTTCTCCAAACGGAGTGCAGTTATCGCCAAATAAAAATTTCTTGCTCATTTCTGAAACTGGCAAGAACAGAGTACTGAAGTAAGACCTTTTTCACTGGTGTCATAACAGAATAAAGACAATAAAGGATCAAGGGATTATTGTGATCTCAACGTCCCTGACATGCTTCTTATGTATATTTTAGATATCATTTGATAGGGAAAAAAGCTGGAAAGTTAGAAGTATTCATAGACAATCTACCAGGAGCTCCTGACAATATCCGGTCTAATGGCCGGGATGGATATTGGCTACCGCTATTTGCAGTCTATAGCAAACAGCACATCATGATGAAACTGGGTTCTTATCCAACAATACGAAAGGTTATTGCACGGGTCATTTCCATGCTACGATCGACATTATTCGCTGCTGATTATTACTTTAAAATTCCATTTTGTAAAATAGTAGCAAAAAAGGTAAGGAAGTCACAATTAGATACGTGTCGTTTACACCGTCTGCCATTAAAGAGTTACCTGCAACCTGCAAGATCTTCGACTCTCCCATACCCTCTTTATTACTACTAACCCTTTTCTCGCCAATGGCGAGGGCGGGTGCCCATTTTTGTTCTTCAGGACACAATATCCATTGGGTCGAAGCCGGTTGTCCCCTTGCCCTCCGTAGACTAATGAATCACTGCTACTGTCGTCCCAGCCTGAGAAAAACGTGCACTTGTACAGAAAGTATCATTGTGGGCAGCAGAATCGAAGATCTTGTACTCTTTGTCGTTTCTTACCTATTTAGCCCTTGACCTCTACCTCTTCTCCGGGGGGGGGGAGAGAGAGAGGAAGAAGCAACGCAGCCGTGTTATAAAAGGTGGCACTATAAAATAAATTTAAGAGATTGTTATATATTACATAACAGATTGCAACACTCGAGCCATATTTGTTGATGGAAGAGCAGTACGGCATGATTCTGGAACTAAACGACAAAGGCGAAATCATACGAAGTCTACAAGATCCAGATGGATCTTTCAGCGCCATAAGTGAAGTAGCTCAATTGGGAAATGCACTGTATTTCGGGTCAGCATGGAACCGCTACCTTGGAAAGCTTACCTTTGATAAATATGAGGACATTAGTTGATCTCTGACTACTGCTCGAGTTAGAACAGCGATCAGAATTAAACTGTGATAAATTGACAAAGTGCGTTCATATTTACTCGATCCATTTTTTTGTTTGATTTCATCAAAACAACTTTTGAAGTAGGGATTTTAGAAAGTAGACGTCACTGAGATGTTGCAAAAATGAATAATTTCAGATACCTTGCCTCTGTCAATCATGTTCCCTATTTTCTACTGCATACGTGTTCTGGAAATGTCAATTCCAAATCATCATCAATTACGCATTTGTGCACACCCTAAATTTTTCACCTGTGGCCAAATAAAATAAATTCTCCAGTAAACAGTATTTTCAAAGTGTTATTTTAAAGAAATTTCCATTATTTGGAGTTAGATAAGGAGATCAACTCATTGAAGTTGGGGAAAGCATGTGGAGAGGATAGTGTAACAAATGAGTTTCTCAAAACACTAGGGAATAAAAGCAGAGCTGCTCTTAAGGATATTTAATGACAGAGATAGAGGGAGAGCTTCAAGAAGAACTAGATACTGTATCTGTGAAGAGTTCAGTAGGAAATATCAGAATTCGGTCAAGGCAAAACAAAGTTGATTATAGGAGTGGATATCGCACTGGCTAGGAAGAAGATACCAATAAATCTTGGGGAGACATACATATGTATATACTGTATACATGTTACATACCTGGGGGTTAAACTCACAAATGATAGGGGATACCTAAAAGCAATGGAGGAAAACATCATTTGTAAGCTAACAACCAGGGAAGGTTTACAAGGAAACTGGCATTTGATTCATTCTCAAGGTATGAAATGGTTAGGGGCTTGTAGAAAGCAGCAGCAGTTCCAGGGTTAACGTATGGAAACAAGGTTCTATGCATTACTAAAAAAAGTAACAGACTGTATGGAGGTAGCCGAAAGATGGTTAGGTGGGATGGCCTTAGGGGGAAATAGGTTTACAGTAGTTGAAGCAATACGGAGGGGGCATGGGGCCTTTGTGGAGTTATATGGAGAAAAAATTAACAAAATTAAAGTAACTGGTAAAAATTACTTAACAAGTGTCCAGGAAACGGAACAAGATTGGCACTGAGATCATGAAAAGGTCAGTGGAATCATTGCCTCAACGTCTTGAAACTTATTAAAGTTAATTTCTTCACAACAAATATTAATTTTACAACTACTTAATTTGTTAAAGAGTAAGAAAAGTTTGCATAGTGTGCAAATACATTTGTTTAGCATAACACTTTGATGTTTTTTATTTAAAAATTTTTATTGTTTATTATATTTGTGTTTTTATTTTCTAAATATGTGAATATGTAATCCTTTGTGACAGATACCTTGATAGTGACATTTTTCATGCTAGACCCATATGCCTAGATCTCCATCAGCACCCTAGCAACACCTTTGCCTTTTGCACCCATTCTAGACGCTCCACCCCAACACCCACTACCCCCAGGACTTATTCCAATGTGGAAGGTTCACCAACCCCTCCTGCAGTGGTCCAGCGTTGGACTTGATCCCCACAAAATACAGGGCCCTCCCTTCTACCAGTGATCTTTGCCATTCTCGCCTGATCACTGAAGTTAAGCAATGCAAGCCCAGCTAGCACTAACATGGGTGGCCGCTTGGGACCGCGTCGCATTAGTGTAGTGCAGTGGCGGATTTACAGGTGGATCAGGGGATCAGATTTTAAATATCCAGAATCTCTAAGTATAAATCTAGCGAGCAACTACTGCCCCTCTGACAATATCCTATCTTAAGTGGTTTAGCCAACTACAGATTGGACTGCAACTTTTGAACTGACAGTATAGAAATGGGGATAGCAATTCAAAAATGCCTTATCTGCTGCGCCCCACTAAGACACTGAGGGGGGGGGAGCAATTACTGCATTGCTCCCCCTCTGGATCCGCCCCTGGTGTAGTGTTTGTGCAGTCCCTGCATTAGAACTACACAATGGACGAGGTTCTAATGACCTTGTAGTTGACGGGCCCTAAAACACAACCGAAACAAAATGAAAACTTAATTATGTAAAATTATAAAAAGTATTAAGTAACTCTAAAAGCACGTGTGTGGAGCCACTTTTGCTCACATCAGTTACAGTATATTGAGGTCATTCAATGTACGTACTTCCCTTTGAACTTTGAATAATGAACGCTTGGCCTTCCTACCACAATTTTGCTGAATTATCCAAAGTCTGATGCAGTACACAGAAAACTACTACAGTACTTTCTTCACACATACAGTAGTTCACACAAACTGAAAAGTTGGACAAAATATCTGAGTCATTAAACTCATCATCATCATACCCTTACCCCACCTGTGACAGGGTCGGGATCTAAGTCATTACACTAAATACAGTATTTAATTAAAAAAGAAAGGATACTGAGCATCGAAAACTCAGTTTTTAATTCACTGACTTTCAATCACGGTAGAAGAACCTTGAACCTGCAGAGGTTCTCTACATAGATACTTTGTACCCTGGACTCACTATCAAGATGATTAGTTGAGGAAACCCGACAAGCACTCCGCCGTCCAACTGATTAGTGCACATCCATAAAGAAATTTTTGGACTGAGTTAACACTCTTAACGACCTTCAACAATTTTGTGCGGGGTCCGAGAGGAACTCTTGAAGAAACACCACTACATCTCAACATCAACTACAGTATTTTCATTTGTATTCCTAACCTGATGGCACGAAAGTAGCGACATCTCATAAACTCTGCATAACATCTTCTTTTGGTCACATCTTAAACCTGTTTTTTTTCTGATGTTGTCATCATGGTGTTCAAGACACTACTTGTGATCACTATCACGCCACTAGTTTTTCTGTTATTCTTGGCTTATGCCCCTGGATTGTTAGATATTACTCCAACATATATCAGGTAAGCAATATACTAATCGTTAAATACAACTTGGTTTCCACCACTATAAAATATTTGCCAAGCACCCTTGCAAAACTTTGGAATTCTTCCTGTTTTCGCTACATGCCCTTCTAATGACAACAAAGTTCAACTCCTCCACTGCCGATACAGGAATTAAAGCCATCTTGGGAATTAGAGAAGGCTGTTCATTTGTTGACAAACTTTCTCGATGGACCAGAATCTATAGAAGTTTATAAAGGTGTTTAACTTTTCATCTAATATTATTTATAAATAATATGTAATTTGATTACACATGCTTATTTGGGGGGTGTCAACCTGCTGAGTGTAATAGGCTGCTAAAGCCTATTGTCCCTCTGAATGGACACACGGGTGATATATTGGAAGATATTTTTCTGCAGTCGGTTGCTGACCAAAGCTGCAACCCCTATGCTTATTTATAGTCGGTCTAGTGTTCGTTGGAGCACTCCACCGATGTAGGGGGCAAGCTCCTACACCCGGGAATTTTGCCTGATCTACCCGTTTCACAAGAGAGCGGGATCTTTTGCGTACAAATGACATCATACGCCACACAGGGCCACTGCTTTACTTCCTATCCGACAGAAACGCGCACTCGGGACCCGACCTCACGTCAAACCACTTAGATCCTGTATCGAACCTGGAACCGCTGACGCAGTAGTCAAGCACCCTACCTCCTGCGCTACTAAGACGGGTCATCAACATTTTGCCTGATCTCGCATTTTCTCGTCTGTTTATGCTACAATAAAATTTTTAAGATGTTATGGAGGAATGCTAATCGGATTCGGAACTAGGTGACAGAGTTATCGCTCTCGTGTATTTTCTATGGGGCCTTTTAGTAATACGATGACGGCAGCCTGACATTTATCGTCTTAGGGCATTTGTAACACGTTATTACACTGTAAATCAATAACGGTAATCATTTTCATATGTTTAGCATATTGTCGTTTACCTCGATTAACTTATGAGGATGACTTGACTTTTAGGTGACTTGTATACTGGAATAAGAAACGGATGGATCATTAAAATTCAAAATGAAATCCACCTAACACCGGTTGCCAGAATTTCTAATTCGGAGTGCGGTAAGCCTACAATGGAACACAAGGTAAACGTTTATACGAGTGTTGCTATTTACACATACGATTTGCTAACAGACGTCTGGAATCCTTGTAAATGTGGACGACCACTTGGCCTGAGATTTGATGACAATGGCATATTGTATGTCGCTGACGCTTGTTACGGCGTGTACAGTATTAATGTCACTACGGGTACGTATTACATTCATCTTAAGATTCAATTACTTTGGACACAGACGACGCGACGGTCGTAGATAAGTGGTGTCTTCTATTTCCTTAGAAGAGACATTTGCGCTTAAATAGAAAGCGCAACTGGAGCCTTCCACCGTTCTGGCTCCAGGCCATGTGTATCAATTATGTTATGGAGGTTGCTAGATAACCCATCATCATATCCTTATCCCGCCTGTGGCAGAGTCGGGTCTGCGGGTTCTAGCCCTTCACTCCCGTCTATCTCCCACCCGATCCTCTCCACCCCACACACTACCATATCCTTACGTACAACCTGCTCCCACGTCTGCTTCGGTCTCCTCTTGCCCCGGGTGCTTCCAACCACCTGCATTCCTGAAATGGGCTTAACGAGCTCCTCCTCTCCACTTCTCATTACGTGTCCATACCACCTCAACCTACTCTCCCTCATTTTTTCCACGATGTCCCCCACCCCCAGGCTACCTCTACTACACTCATTCCTAACCCTATCAGCTCTCGACACCCCGCTCATATACCGCAGCATTCGCATCTCGGCTACTTGCATTCTACTACAGTTGAATGCAAGTGTTGTTGGAGTATGGTTTCACGTGGTGAGGTGCCAACAACCCTTTTAGTAGTCTGGTATACGCCAAAAGGAATCAAGTCTTGTGTATACAATTAACCTTTCATTCCACACTGCGTAATTCATAGTATTGCCCTCTTTGAAATTCAATTAATTTTTAGCTAAATAATGTTGAATTTAGAGAAAACAAGGCAGTGGATACTTGCTCGCTACTTGGGAGCGGTGAGTTGCGTTGGACACACCAGGTCTTGTCTGATCACTGAAGTTAAGCAACGCAAGCCCAGTTAGTACTGACATGGGTGGTCGCTCGGGAAAGCTGGATACTGCTAATACCCAATAATCGTCGCATTAGTGTAGTGTCTGTGCAGTATATGCATCGGAACTATGCAGTGGACGGGTCTCTAATGACCTTGTAGTTGACGGGACGTTAAACACCAACAAACAAACAATCCTCGCTACTTGCTGATTTAGGCCCGCATCGGCCTATTTTCTTCGTGGGGGCACTTTCTTTCACCGACACCAGGGACGAAACAAAGTTTTCTTCATGTAGTACTCCCAAGGGTCCTGTTACGTGCAGTGGGGACATTATACACATCACAGGAGGCTACGCTTAACTTCCCATCCGAATAAGCTGCCTTGGGACTTCCCTCTCACTCGATAGCAGCCATCAGATTCCGATTGTATCTAACAATACCATGTTATTGCAGGAGCCACAAAGATTGTATACAACAGTTCACATCCAATAGATGGCAAGATTGCTAAAGGAGTGGATGACTTGGATATTAATACACTTACTGGAGATTTGTACTTCTCGGACATAAGTACCAAATTTGATTTCACAACTGAAGTGGTTTATGAAGTATTGGAAGGAGCACCTAATGGCAGGTATCACTACGAGAGGAGGGCTGAAGAGTAACGCCTCTTATTTTCTAAAGTTTGATGAAAGGGGGATAATTGAAAAACAAACGCCATATGTTGCTGTAATCGACATTGAAAGTCGAAACTAAATTGAAACTCATTTTTCAACATAATCTCC
Organism: Trigoniulus corallinus; assembly: GCA_013389805.1. NCBI lineage: Eukaryota > Metazoa > Arthropoda > Diplopoda > Spirobolida > Trigoniulidae > Trigoniulus > Trigoniulus corallinus. The sequence goes on from JAAFCE010006949.1 coordinate 13,666,417, forward strand.
GTTTAGGGATACACAGTTTTCCAAACGTTCAACCCATTTTTTGAATCCGTTGACAAAAAGGTGTTGATATTGACTACGATATTTGACGATGACTTGATATTTGACTCCCATATGTCCTCTTTCAACTTGGGGAGCAGGTAGAACTCCCACGGAGCTAGATCAAGGCTGTACAATGGGTGGGTCATAACTTTGAAGTTCAGTCATCCGATTTTGTCAAGAGAATTTTATTGCAATGGGGGCGTGCATTATCGTGATGGAGGAAAACCGTAGTGCGGTGGGTCCTGATGTGTCGAGTGTGTGTCTTTAGCTTCTGAAGGGTCCACAGTAGCTCTCCAAGTTTATTGTTGAACGATTTTGTAAAAATTCAATGTGCACTACGCTTTCAGCATCCCAAAATGCAGCAAGCATAACCTTTCCTGTAAATGCGTGGGGTTTTAGGTTTCCGTATGCCAGGAGATGAATGGTACCTGAATTCCATTGAAGCTCTTTTTGATTCTGGGTCATAATGGTGAATCCATGATTCATCCCACGCTAGCAACAACGAAACCGATTGTTAAATGCTTTAAAAAGTTTGCTAATGTTCGAAACGTTCACCAAGTCGATAGTTCTTTGGTGGGGATGTGCAAATGTGATGAAAAACTAACACAAACTAAAATCGTTTGTGAACGTCCATTAGGCTACTGGAAGAAGAACAACGTTAAGAACGTTAATGAACGCTTGCAAACGTTTATCAGTAATGTCTACTTTTGGTAGATACCCATGTTTATGGATGATATTAACAACTTCGGTGGAGCAAACATGTTATTAATTAACTACTGTTGTTTTTAGGATTTTACATCACAATTTAGCAACTAAAGTCACTCGCACATTAGTGAATGGCTTGGCGTTTCCGAATGGAGTGCAACTTTCTTCTGACAAGAAATTTCTTCTGTTTTGTGAAAGTCTTCGTGGAAGAGTGATGAAGTAGGTTGCCTTGAAGTTCATATTAACAGTATGTTAGACAATAATCACTAGACACTAGCTAAATTGTAATCATTTGAAGGACGTCATTTACATTATATACTCCAGCGGTCTTCAAACTGTGTTCCGCGGAACCCCAGGGTTCCGCAATACATCTCTAGGGGTTCCGCGAGTCAAAGTGGAAATTTCGTTAGCAGCGGCAAGATGTACTTTTCTAATTTTTTTTTGTTGTTCGTTGGTGTTTAAGGTCCCGTCAACTACAAGGTCATTAGAGACCCGTCCATCGCATAGTTCCAATGCATAGACTGCACAGACACTACACTAATGCGACGATTATTGGATATTAGCAGTACCCAGCTTTCCTGAGCGACCACCCATGTCAGTACTAACTGGGTTTGCGTTGCTTAACTTCAGTGATCAGACGAGAACTGGTGTGTCCAACGCAACTCGCCGCTCCCGTACTTTTCTAAAGGTGGGATGGGGTTCCCCCAAAACATCTTATAGTTCTAAGGGTTCCGTGAGTCGACAAAGTTTGAAGACCACTGATATACTCTATTCGATCTAACCCAGGTTAGCCCTGTCTGTTTTGGCAAATGTTAAAAACATAATACTGTAATATTGTGTGATATTGTACAGTGCTTCCCGGTAAATATTCAAAACGGGTGGTGCAGTGTCATTTATATATCACAGGTATCATTTAGATGGCAAATCTAAAGGAAAATTGGAAGTTTTCATTGGCAATTTACCAGGCGCTCCAGACAACATAAGACCAAATGGCCAGGGAGGTTATTGGATTACTTTGAGTACTGTTGATATCCATCATAATGATTTGCTTCCAAAATTACATCCATATCCCGTTATCCGAAGAGCGTTGGCCCGCTTTCTTCACATCCTAGACCGCACACTTTACTTTGTCAGCAAATTACTGTCTTCTACTGCATTCAAAACGTTGCAGACCAAGGTGAGAAAAACTGTTCAAATGTTGTTGTAGCTTAAAGAGTCTAACATGCATTCATATTTCTGGCAGATTACAGATTTAGGAACATATGTTTCAATGGTTTCTAAACAATATGGATTAGTTATTGAAGTCAATTCTGCCGGCAAAATTATACGGAGCTTGCACGCACCTCAGGGATCGACAAGCATGCTTAGTCAAGTATCTCAAGTAGGAAATGTATTATACCTTGGATCTCCCTGGAATAACTATATTGGAAAACTCACGCTAACTACAAAATAATTCAAGAATGGCAGTATTAAACTACATTAAGGAGATTGTTTTCATTTTCTACTGCATCACGAGCGTTCTTCATTCGTTCGTCTTTGACAACCATAAAAAAATACAAATGAACATTTGTTGCCACCATTAACCTGACAAACATTCATGATAAGATCTACTACTATCGGATCTGTAATCATGCATTCTGCAAATGTAACCGACACCTGAATAAGAAATGGTGAATCCATCAAATCCCACAACAGCAAACATTCTTTGAAGTTCCCATCGCGACTAGAAATTCGTAAACATTTTCAAGCATCGAGGTTGATTGGGACGTGATGGCTCCATCTGCAATTTATCGAGTTGCCGGTTATGGCTGTCGGCGGAGATGTACTGTAAGTACTGCTTAATTAAAGTCTACTGCAAATGCGACAACGATTTCGTTTAACAGGACTTTTAGTCGTCTGATTGCCTGGAAGTGGTCCAGCTTTACTATAAATCCCCGCACTTAATTTTCCCACACCACGATTAAAATTTGTGCAGAAGAAGGAACACATTTTTAATGTTTCATGTGTAACCTTATTATCATCTCTAACCCGTTTCTCACCTTTGGTAGGGCCGGGTGCCCAGTTGTTTGCTGTTGTTTGTTGTTGTTTAAGGTCCCGTCAACAACAAGGTCATTAGAGACCCGTCCACTGCATAGTTCTAATGCATAGACTGCACAGACACTACACTAATGCGACGATTATTGGGTATCAGCAGTACCCAGCTTTCCCGAGCGATCACCCATGTCAGTACTAACTGGGCTTGCGTTGCTTAACTTCAGTGATCAGACGAGAACTGTGTGTCCAACGCAACTCGCCGCTTCCCCAGTTGTTTGCCCCATTGATGGAGGGAGCGGTGAATTGCGTTGGACACATCAGTTCTCGCCCGATCACTGAAGTTAAGCAACGCAACCCCAGCTACTACTGACATGGGTGGCCGCTTGGGAAAACTAGGTACTGCTGATACCCAAAAATCGTCGCATTAGTGTAGTGTCTGTGCAGTCTCTGCATAAGAACTAATGCTGTGGACAGGGCTCTAATGACCTTGTAGTTGAGGGGCCCTAAGCCAACAAAGGGGCACCAACAAACCAACCAACCAACCCATTGATGGACAAGGGCAAGTTACTGGACGGTATCTTTACAGCCGGCTGCAACCATTTCCCTTATTTATAGTCGGAGCACTTTTCTTCTCCCGACGCCAGGAGAGATGAGCTCCCACACCTGGTAATTTTGATGAGCCACACTTTCTTCGTAAAAAGCTTATTTTCCATCCAACGAAATGTTCACTGGGGCAGTGGCTTAGAGTGGGATTCAGCCTCCCCGGGCGTAGGCCAAATTCGCCACCCCCTTATTTAGGTACTTAAATCCATAGCCCCTCCTTCCTCACTTCTTCAATTTTTGATGCTAAAACAAAATAATATAATTTTCAACACTTACAATTACAAATGGCGAAGTACCAAAGGTTTCGTATCATAAAAAATTTCAAGTATGTAATGCATTTAAAAAATAGTACTTACTAAAATTGACCTCTTTTGATTTATTTACTTTAAGTATTGGACGACTAATGCTGCAGGTGTTATTAGACAATATTGAACTCTATTCTTTATATGAAAGAATTAATTGCCACTAAAATATTTGTCATGAACAATCCGAGCACAAAAACATGGGGAATTACAGCAAAGTACAGATGGTGTTGCCAGTCGCTAGAGCAAGTGAGATGACTACACTTAAAAGAGAGGGGAATCCCTGGTTCCGTCACAGATTAAATTATAAAAAAACACCCTGCTCATTTAAATCGATCTGAACTGTAGGCGAGACAAAAATATGAAAAGAAATGGTTCAGATTTTTAGTTCAAATTACAAGATAATCTCCCTATTA
>JAAFCE010006949.1:13670915-13695501 GCA_013389805.1 Trigoniulus corallinus
TTGCCTCATTTGACCTCGTATCGTTCGTATCGTCATCGTTCACCACTAACTTTATTGAAGTGTGAGACAAGGACGATATAAACGGACAGGATAGAAAGATAAATGACATATATTAACACGGAACACGCTGAGAACTTAAGGAAGAACTTTTCGTCCACAGCACACACACAAAAAAAACTCTCTAAAAACAAGTTTTTATCTGATTTACCTGTGACCTTCTCTACTACAGCAATACTGTATCACCACCAACTTCGAGTGCCACCAACCCCTGTTTGGCACTTTGGTAAGTAACTTACTTACGTAGGTACTACTTTAAATAGCAGGCGTTTCATACTTTTCATCACGTATGCCACGGCATTAGAAACTATATTGCAATTCGAGTTAGTAATATGTTGGACCCTGAAGTAGCTCTTCACAAACAACAGGGCCATTCTTCAAAAGTAGAGGGTATTTCTCCTTACTTTGCTATCGATTCTATTTTTTACACGTATAGTAAATCCTGTCAAGTTGCTCAAAAGTGATAAAATTTTTTGTGCTGTTTTAGTACCCAGCTAGAATCGTGTTTTTTTTTTTTTTTTTTTAATAATTTTTATCGTTTGTGCATAGAGAAGTGGTCAGCAACCTTATTTATAAGAGGGGAAACAAGATTCATTGTCCTCTTATTGTTCTTTGTTTGCCCTATGTATCCTTGCAAATCATCACAAATCTGTAAAGTAGTTAGGGTCGTGACCTCAACTCCGCGCAGTGCTCGTCCTGCCAAGGTGTGGTCGATGAGGCCCATCACACTTTCTTCGCCTGTGGCAGATAGACCACACGGCGCACAGGGCAGGAGGCAGACCTGGGTCACCTGGCTCCTGACACTATCATCAACATCATGCTGGGGGAAGGGAGGCCTGGGTCATGGTCTCCCAATATATCGAAGACATGCTACGTAAAAAGAAGAGACTGTGTGTTGATGTTTATGGGCCCACGACTACGTTGGTTATTAGGCTGATAGGAATAGGGGAATGGACCCCTCAGTGTCTGGAGGAGACCAAGGAGGGTGCGCAAAAGGGCCTACAAGACATTAAAACAGCAATGGAAAGAGGGGGTCTTAAGGTGAATATGAAGAAGACAGAGTACCTAGCTTTCAATTTTAGTGGCCAGGGGCAAGGGGGTGAGTTTCGCTGTGGGGGTGAGGGGATACCAGTGGTGCAAGAGTTTCGTTATTTGGGATCAGTTTTCCAAAGCAATGGGGAGATAGATTCCGATGTGACGCATAGGATTAATGCAGGATGGCTGAAGTGGAAACAGGCAAGTGGTGTCCTATGTGACCCCCGGGTCCCAATTAAGTTGAAGGGCAAAGTCTATAGAACTGTTGTTAGGCCCGCTATGTTATATGGCTGAGAGTGTTGGGCAGCTAGGAAGAACCATGAAAGGCATATGCAAGTGGCTGAGATGCGAATGCTGCGCTATATGAGTGGGGTGTCACGAGCTGATAGAATTCGAAACGATTATGTTAGAGGTAGCTTGGGGGTGGGAGACATCGCGAAAAAGATGAGAGAGAGCCGATCGAGGTGGTATGGGCATGTGATGAGGAGGGGAGAGGAGGAACTTACTAGGGTCCTTATGGGACAACGGGTGATTGGGGGCTCTAGGTGTAGAGGAAGACCAAAACGGACGTGGGAGCAGGTGGTCCAAAGGGACATGGAGGCGTGCGGGGTGGCGGGGGACTTGGTGGGGGATAGGCGGGAGTGGAGAGCTAGAACCCGCAGACCCGACCCTACCTCAGGCGGGATAAGGGTGTGATGATGATGACTACTTTGGTTATTAGGGCCCAGAAAAGAAGAGTGAGCTGAACCGAGAAGCGTCCCAGGATCACGATAACAACCAGTGAAGCCCTGAGGGCACAACAAAAAAAAAAGACCAAGCCTGAAGTAATGTGTTAAACGGTCGCGAGCTAGAGTCCTGAGGAAAATGATAGGTGTTTTAGGCGGTAGTCCAACCCGACATTCAGTGCGCAAAAGCATTTCACTTATCCTCGTCCCCTGACCCCCCAAAAGGGGTCGTGGCCTTGAACAACGAAAAACTACTCGTTTGACTGAAAGAACGAAAATATTTCTGAAGCGTTAGCACTACCTAGGTGGTGTTCATATGTTTGACTGCCTGGTGCACTGTTCATGATCGACAAACCTTGATCACCAGCTACGTAAACATAATAACGATTAGGTGGGCTGTGTCGTTTAAAAAAAGGCCAATTGTGGGAAGTGCGCCACATCTGTTACAGCAATTGGCCGATAGTTGAAACCTCCACCTTCTTTTATTTTTAGAACGTTTTCGTTTCTAGAAACTTGGCTTATACTACCAGGGGTCGGATGGGAACACAATCGTCAAGTAAGGCACATAGGAAATGAATGTCATGGAAGGACTGTTGTAACCAGTCGTTTATAATACGATATTCCGTGTCTTCAATATCCTATCAGGCATCTGACGTCACTCTAATTGTGCATTCTCGCTATTCACTTGTTGACAGCATTCAAGATTGGCTGCTGCATCTCTAGCGTGTGCTACTCAATTAACAAATTGATGATTTAGGACGTTCAAACTAACTGACGCACATCTAAACATGGTGTTCACATTTGCAATCAAACTGACAGCCATCGTTGTGGTTGCCTGCTTGCTGCTAGCCTATTCACCAGGACTGTTGGAAATTGACCCGCCGTACATTGAGTAAGTTGCCATTTCATGTATTATCATTTAATGTCAATAATCGTAATCTACCTATAATAGAGTGGGAATCGACAACCTGAATCTGAACACTGTATATTGTGCGTCTCAGAAAACTGATATGACCGTGGGATTTTCGTGAGCATTCATTATAGCTATAGCTTTCTCTACGTTCGTCATGCAGAGTACCAGTGCCAAGGCCATTCATCGGATCTCTGCAACGAAATACCAAGTTGGAATCAGCAGAGAAGTTAGTCGAGGGAGTCGTTCACGGCCCCGAGTCTTTGGCATCTTATGAAGGTTAATAATGACATTTATTACAACCATGGGCGTGCGCAGAGAGGCCGGTTCCCCTTCTCTAGAATCGAAAAAGAATGCCTTTGGATACACTAGTTCAGTGGTCTCCAATTCACTTTATTGGAAAGCCGTATTGACAACAGTGAAACTTTCTGCGGGCCGCATGCACTATGACCCATGTGTAAACTAAATATATAATCAATAAGTGCTATGTACATTTTTAAAATGTTTGAAATACATACAGTAACGTTTTATATAGCATGTAATACATATTTAATATACAATACGTTTACCACCATTTTTTCTAGTGTATCTGTAATTCTCCGCGGGCCGCATACTTGATATGCCTGCACTAGTTGAGCCGATTCCTGAAACATTGCTTCCAAACGTTGCCCCTCCCTGAAAATTTTCTGCGGACGCTCATAATTATCCACTATTATAAACTTGAAATTCCTGTAATCAAGGTTGTATACAACAGAAGGCGAACCGAACCAGTCCTTCGTCGAAGGACAAGTTTTCATTTAACTATAGGAGCACTTTAGCCCCTCTCCCTTATTATTTTAACTAGCGGCCAGTAAACTAGTTTTTGGATAAGAGCCACATTCTCCTCGATGGTTCTTGACTTCGCGAGTCCACGAGGACATCTTTCGAGTGAGAGGGAAGCCCTTGTGCACTTGATGTCGGATGGAAAGTCGTGGCCCCTTGTGGTATGCACCTGCTGCTTTTAATTGGGTTGTCAGAAACGTCAGGACGTATTTTTCTGCTTGTGGATGAGAGACTATACGTCATGACTTCTCCGACAACCCAATACATGGGGAGGAATACTGTATATGTGTAGATCGGCACAATTCCCAAGTGTAGGAGCCTGTTCCCCTGGCGTTGATAGAACAACTTGTTCCAAGCTAGAAGTTATGCCTGGTTCCGTATACCCACGCGCTAACGCTTTTACCGTTGAATCAGACGACACAGCACAAAAAATGGTGACGTCACACTGCTACTTGGGGTGTCGCAGAGCAGCTATGCGGGACGGTAGTTGAGTTGACCAGTGGTCAACTCGCATAGCGTCCCGCACGTCACGCTGCGTTCTGATTGGCTGGCGGTTGAGCTGTCTGCTTCAAAAATGGCGGAGGATAATGTAAGACATGACGGCGGCGTGCGGTGACTCCAAATAAAGCGCTGCACTTAAGGAATTGCGCTGGCGGTCCTTCATAACGCACTAGCACAAAACGTCATCAAAATGTCATCAGTGGCGACGTGATTAGCGTTGAAGTGCGGTGATACGGAACTAGGCATTAGACTGACATTAAATAAGCAAAGTGTCAGCAAATGGCTGCGTGAAAATACCATCCTATAGATCGCCTGTGTTCGCGGTACCCTACCTTGATACAGGCAGAAAAAGGGGTTAGGAAAGATTACGAACAAAGCGACGTCATCATAGTTACTTTATTGCACCTGTTCCCAAAGTGCCATTGTGCAACCCATGTGAAAATAGAACGACTAAGTAGCAGTCGAGTAAGCTACCTCCTGCGCCACCGACGAGGGTTGCTGGGGTGTCAGTAGAATCACTTTTGAAATTTAATAAATAAACGTTGGAATAGTTGTTCTACTTATCAGAACGATTGGCTAGTGCTTAACCAATTGGTCAAGCTTGTCATAGCAAAATATTAGTTAATACGCATCTATTAACCAATTTTCATATCACAGGACTTCGTTTCGATCTTAAAAAAATCTACTGCTATTTCTGAATTCCACAGGTAACTTGTACACAGGACTTCATAATGGATGGATCGTACGTATACAAAATGAAGACACTATTGAGCCTCTTGCTAGAATAATTCACAAAGATTGCGGTAAGATCATGAGATTTTGAAGGAAGACGAAATCAACATAACTATTCTAGTAGGCCTACATCCACTGTTGATGAATTTCATGAGAACTAAGTACCGGTACCGGTAGTTATTAACACGTAAAAAGGTAAACCTACTTTATATAAAGGGGACCATATGTCCATAAACTGAAGCTCAGCCAACTCAATGGGTAGGATTTCGTTGATGCAATCAGTAGGACATCATCTTGACAATAATATATTGCATCCTAACTGAAAATATTTCCAAAATTTATTAAAGCATTAAGCTGTTGGAAGCTCATGGAAATTAATCTTTTAAGTCGCTTCAACGTCAACCTCGAAATTGTAGCAACAGCTGACATGAGAGAATTGCAACTTACCCCACAAAGGCGAATGTTTTTAAGCAATGAAAACAATTACCGGTATGAAATTAGAGAAATCCAATAAACTCCTACATTTGACAGTGCGATAGTAAAGATTATATTAAGAGTCATTCCCCCATAATTGCTGTCGTCAAAGCACAATTCGACTAACACCTTATAAACGAAGGATCCGCTGGCTGATCGACATTCCTTGTTTTCATTTCGTTTTTCCTATTACAGAAAAATGGGAAGAAGGAGCTTGTGGACGTCCTCTTGGAATTAGATTGGTCAACAATGCAACTTTGATGGTTGCCGATTGTTACTATGGCCTTTACACCGTTGATATTAATTCAGGTATGGCATTCACATTTTACTTTGGTCACCATCACAAGTAATAAACAGGACGGAAGGAAAGAAATGGATGATCCAAGGTGAGAACATCTCAATTTAAAAAGTAATATACCAAAGTATTTGCTCCTACCTGGCGGCATGTACAGTAGGCTTAATTCGGGATCCATCCATGGTTGTTGATCAGGGCAACAGCACGGGGAAATGAAAAATTCACCAGTTACGTAATTTACATTTTAAGGTAGTTCAAAAAATACCTTAATAAATTGACGTTGTGCCATCTACAGGGAAACCCCGCCACGTATAATAATACCTTGGCTTGTTCATTTGACATCAAACGTTCGTGGTTCAAAATAAATCTTTCTATGAGACGTGTTCGATGTTGTCCACTATCCAGCTTTGCTTATGAGCTGCAGGAAGTGATTGTTCATTGTTTTTCAGGAATTATCACACCAATATTTCGTAGTTCTCAACAAGTTGATGGGAAAAAACCAATGATTATTAATGACGTTGATGTCAGTTCAACTGGGGATATCTACTTTTCGGACTCGAGTGTTAAATTTGCCCTTAAAGATGCCATGTATGAAATGTTGGAATCAGCTCCCAATGGAAGGTAACTAACTACTTACTACCATTTTGATAACTTAATACTAAATCCTTTAATATCGCAAAATATAGGATTCTCCATCATGAATTACGTTCCAACACTACTCGTACATTAGTGGATGGTATCGCATTTGCAAACGGCGTTCAACTATCGCCCCAAGAAGATTACTTATTAATTGCTGAAACGAATCGCCACCGGATTTTGAAGTTAGTTTCTCTCTATTACACAAACAACTAAAATGCAATATAAAGTAAAATTCTTCAAATAAAAATGTCATTCTAGATACAATTTAAAAGGCCAAAACAAGGGAAAATTAGAAATCTTTGTAGATAATTTACCAGGACTTCCAGATAATATCAGAGCCAATGGTCAAGGTGTATATTGGGTGCCTTTATGCACAGCCCATCCACCAGACAGCCCCAGCACACGGACAACTCTAGGACCGTATCCCATTGTCCGTAGAGTGTTAATCCGTTCCATATATGTCGTCAGATCCGTGATACAATTTATTGACAGCTTGTTTCCTTCATCAGTATTCAAAATGGCAATTTATAAGGTAAGCAAGTCATTTGTTACTAACTAGTTCACAGGTGTTCTTCAAAACGTCATACATTTCTCCAGCGCAAGGCGCGACACAGCGATGGACGATGTTTAGCACCACATTGAATACACGAAGGCTATTGACCTTTACCAAATCAATTTCATGGCTTGTGGAAACCCGGGGTGTGGTATGGTAGAATGCAGTGTTGTCCGCAATACACTGATTCAGAACAGTCGATGTAGAACGCGTCCAGGGCTGTGCCGTGCTATGAGGCTCAATTTGTTTCCAGTGCTAATCACCTTTGACATGTTGGACAATCTTAACATGTAAAAGTAGTTTAGCAAATTATCATAAAAAAATGATAAAAATTTTATATATTTTCAGTTGGCCCATTTAACTACTTACACTTCATTTGAGATTTCTTATGGGATGATTTTAGAAATCAATAGCAAGGGGGAAATCATACAAAGTCTGCATGCTCCAAGTGGTTCACTAAACTATATCAGTGAAGTGGCTCAGATAGGAAATGTGTTGTATTTAGGATCTCCGTGGAATCGTTACATTGCAAAAATCACATTATAACACCATTCCCTTGTCTTCCCACCACCAAACTAATGTCCGACACACGAATTATCTCCATTTTTTGTCACCAAGACCTATCTTATACCATCGCTTTTTAATCAACTACTACTCCTTACTCCACTCCCTCATTTCTCTGAATTTATTTATTCTTATAACTCCATCTCATCACCAGAACACCACTGCAATCATTTTAACATTTCTATTTAACGCTTAACAGTAGTGTTCCAAAGCCACATAGCTGCCACAGTAGTACTTGCATAGTAGAACTTGCCATCTACTTAAGAAAGTGAAAAAGAATATTACTGTACATTAAATAATTGAATAAAAATATTAATTTCTTACATCAGTTGTTCTTTGATTTCTTTATCAGTTATTCATATGTGCATGAGAAATTCCCATTTTTTGGGGAGTCCGTATTGCATTTCGTTTACTGAAAATAACTTACCAAAAGGAGGGCATTATTAGTTGAGTGGGCCGCAAGTACTTGATAACAGACGAGATCCATATTTTTGAAAACTAGCTGGGCGAGCTTTAGAAATTGACTTCTAAAGCTTTCACACTATGCCAGGCTCAGTCAATAGTTGACAGATAGGTATACAGATTCATCGGAAAAGAGCAGAAGAAGCGTGGTGTTGATTCATCTTCAATAGTCACCGATTACCATGCATTGGGAGCAGCAAATCATCTGATCACTGAAGTTAAGCAACACAACCCCAGTTAGTACTGACATGGGTGGCCACTTGGGAAAGCTGGGTACTGCTAGCATCCAAAAATCGTCGCATTAGTGTAGCGTCTGTGCAGTCCCTGCATCAGAACTACAGTGGACGGGGCCCTAAAACACAACAAACATCCATTGCAGGCAAGCCAGTGGTCTTCTGATTACCTTGCTACCTCTAAAAGAATCAGAGGAAACGCTTTGCAGAAACATTCAGCTTCGTAATGGGGGTATGAAGCGCCTGTGGCAAGTGTCTAACTTGCGCCTCCCCATAATCCAATAATGACAAAAAAAAGTAAAAAATTTGCGCCCCAAACACAGTTACGCCCGTGACGGGCAACTCCTTCGTCACGCCCTCCATACGGCACTGGAAACATTAACGATTCATCCGAATTTCCTGCAGGAAACACTGTGGAAAAAAATTGTTACTGTATGTGGTTTTCTGTAAATAATGTCAAACTACGAATAATACATGAATGATTAATAAAAATTTACTACACCACCGACAAATAAACATTACCTACATATACTGTCAGTTTATTCAATTTGGCAAATCTTTATCTAAAGCTATAAATTAAATGCTCTGCAGTGAATTGATGCATTTCTCCTTCATTTTCATTCTGGATGCTTAATTTCCACAGTTGACAGGTGGTAGTTTAATATTGAAGACCAGTAACTTTGCTAACTAAGTAATAATAATAATTAACAGTTATGGTAACAACTGAATCAATAAAGCAGTTAAGTAGCAGTTGTAAAATCAAACCAGCGTTAATATGTAATACATCACAGGTTTCTCTTTTGTGTTCAAAGGTTCAATGGAATATACTCCAATAACAGATGCAGAATCTCCATTTAAATACACACACTTATGTACAAAATAATAAGAGCTATTTATGTGAAAAATGCATTGAGAAACTCAACATAAAAGTGAAAGCTTTATGTGGCAGCCCTACATGGCACTCATGACTAGCATCATCCAAAATGTCATTTAAAAATGAAAAGCAAAAGCTCACTTAAATATATTGATGATAATGCAAGGAAGGCTGATCAAATCAGAAATTGCGCAACATGCCAAATAGCACTTACCAAATACTGGTTTTCATTTGGTAAAACAAGTCAGTTATTTGATTTCTGACCTTATCACTTCTTCCTTGCATTAGATAAAATTATTCTTCCACAAGTACCTTCCAATTGATTAGCGGCCTATCCATAAATGACCCTACATTTAATATTACAAAATACAAAACACAACACATCTTTCAACACCTATGTTCTAGACACTGACAACAGCAATAATGCAACTTAACATATTGAAACCAGTAATATTTAAAATATAACTTTTAAAGCTATGTACATATATTTATACCACACCTTTAAGATACAATTCATGAGCGTAGTTGTGGGGGGACGATAGAATCCTGTACTAATAGAAATTCCCTAAAATTCTCTATTCTAGTCAGTGACAATTGGTAGAAATTGGAAAACGAACATTAGAGGGTTGTTGTTTCCAAATCGACAGTAAAAGTTAAAGACGGAGCTACTGAGCACATGAAAGTGGATTATCACTTCAGTGGTACGTAGCCTGCGGCCCACGGACCCTCAACGGCTCAATATATGGATTTCAGGAGGTTCTTAACCTTGGATGAAACAAATGTCATCACGAATGTCATCTTTCTAATAGGAAATCAGAAATTTTAGAAAGGAGTCCACAGACTCCATGAGACTGACAAACATAAGTGGGGAGAAAAATGGTTAAGAATCACCAGGCAATAAACGCTTAATTTCACTTAAGTTTAGGAAACAGAAGCAGCCTAAAACACATTTTAAAATAACGAAGTTTTAGGTGGGCATTATTTGGTATCGTAACAAACATCCTGACATCTTTATGATTTGTAGCAGAAAATGTTCATAACTTTGAAATTATCGTTTAATTGCAAAAGTTTCTCGAATAAAAGTTGATTATTTCGAAAAATAAACTTTAAGGATCCAATTTGAGATTTCGAAGTTGTTCCCATTCACTGTATATCTACTGAAAAACTATTTTCACTGACATGAATGTGAATTTTAATTTTGAGTATCTTTAAAGAGGCTCTACCTTTTATACTAAAACGGATTTCAGTTTCTGGCCCCTCAACACACCATATAAGATGAAAGCTAACAATATAACAGCAATTTACGAATACGTTGGACTGGAACACCGCAAAGCTCCTTTGCCTCATTCACATCAAAATAGCAGCCAAAAACAAAAATACGATAAGTGATTTTAAGTAGGTAATGTTATGAGAAACTCTAATGAAAAGTGATTGCGAAAAACTTAAGTGATATGACAAACCGTGAAAAAATAGAATAATGTAATATACAAAGAGTGACCGCAATACAAGACAACACTGTTTTGCTGACAGTAAATTTGGCATTCAGGTGCAGTAGTTATTCTAATTCGACTTCTTAATCCCATAAAGTAATGTTTCCGGCCTTATACTGATGGGCCAATTAAAAGGGCGAGTAAAACTTTTACAAACCCCAAAGGCAGGTTGAACGTCTACAACAAGACATATTGTCCCATAACAAACTGCTCCCAAGGCCAAGCACCCTTAATGACGAATAAGTCCATAGAACATTGCAGAGTGTACAAATCGCGATGATGCTTTTCTCACAAAACCCCGCTTTTTACTACTATTATCATGAATACCTAGAAATCGAAAGTCCTAATTTGTGTGAAAATATTAAGTGTCTATTTTAGTTAACAATATCGATTAACAACTCTCAAAAGTCAAAATCATCTATCAAACTCTGAGGTTTGGTTGCCAATATCTATTCTTCGTCATTAACCACTCTTGTTTACAAATTCTGAAACTTGCTAATAACAGGCGAATTTATTAGAGAAAGAACGGAGCTACATCTTAGATCTAGTCTGCTGCGCTCAATGTTAAGTAGTGCTATTATTTTTAAAGTCAATTATCCTTTAAATCTATTGATATAAATACACAATTTCAGAGAGTGTCAGTCCGGATACAAAGTCAATATGCAGTCATTCTATGTATTCTTGTAGATATGGATTGCTATTAACTACCAAACATGTTCTGCCATAAAGAAATCTCAGGCTGCATGGGTTAAATCTCGAAAATTACTATAATTTACTTCTCATATTGTGACCATATCAATGAGCATTATTTATGGATAATAATAGCTAACTATAATAGTGTGTACGAATAAGAAGCTAACTAATTTAATATGTGCAATACATGCAGTGCAATAGCATAGTTCTGAAACAGCCAATTAATTCGGAAATGATGCGTTTAAACGAAAAATTGCATAAAATAAAAATGAATGTATTTTCATGGTCTAACACTGTTTCTAAATTTATTTTTACCAACGACACACCTTGGAGCACATGAAAATAACACGGCACAAATGAAAATTCCACTGAGCAGAGTCCACTCAGTGGACGCCACTCGATTCAAGTGACAACACGTTACAGTTACAATCAGAAAGATTATGCATAAAGTTTTACTGTTCGTAGCAGGTAGAATTCAACAACTATACCCTATTTTCTTATTTTAAAGTGTGTCGCGAAATTTTACCACCGCACACTTAAGGCCGCCACACTGTTGGTTTCATCTTCAGTTGTAACTGTAGTCAAAACAGTACAGAATGCCTTCAGTTAAAACTGAGGGAGATTTTACAACACACACGTACACGTAGCCATGACAGTTGTTTCCATTGGCAATGAACGAAATTTAATGAATTATTACTGCTGCTGTCTAGAGAACCGAGCTTCGGTCTTTAGATAACGACACACGAGAA
This sequence comes from Trigoniulus corallinus, assembly GCA_013389805.1. Classification (NCBI taxonomy): domain Eukaryota; kingdom Metazoa; phylum Arthropoda; class Diplopoda; order Spirobolida; family Trigoniulidae; genus Trigoniulus; species Trigoniulus corallinus. Next base: position 13,682,724 of record JAAFCE010006949.1, read on the forward strand.
AGCAAAGTTAAACTGCAGTTAGATCTTTCACCACTCCAAAAGATCCACAGTTCAAAATTTCTAAACGTACAGTCGATAATATTTCCCCATACACGTACGATCTAACTGCACAGTTCGAACTGAATATGAAACTGTATGGCGATCCTTAAGGGGATCTCGCGGCACAGTGTTTGAGAAACACTGATCTATTAAATAATGGAAAATTATAATGTTACTACGGATCGTAAGAAGTAAATGTGAAGTTCTTCTATTTGATCGCCACCAACAGAATACAGTAGAACTTCGGTATATCGAACTCGCTTATATCGAAATCCTGCTTATTCCCGCTTATATCGAAGCTTGAGCGCCGGTCCCGCCCGATGTAAATTTTAGCTTTACATATAATTCCGGATTTGGATATATCGAATCTCTGATATATCGAACTATTTTTCACGGTCCCCTGAGGTTCGATATATCGAGATTCTACTGTATGGTCAAAAGATTCCCAATGTCCTGGTTCAAACATTAATGAACTGTAACAAAAATGCTTATAGCGATAGTCCTCGAAACTATCAATTTTGTAAAACTTTTCGGACATAAGTTTATTATTTTTAGCACAGAATCCAACAATCAAAAAAAATTATAGGATTCCAATTTGAAATTTTGAAGTTTACCTCCGCCTCCGTTGTGGAGGTCGCTAAAGGGCTAACTTTTGTAGTAATTAATAGATCACTTATATATTACAGTAATATTTTTCTAAACAATTTTTCACTTAAATGCATAGTTTCCGAAATAATTGGCCGTCCGGAACTTTGAGATCGCACTGTATACTAAATTACATTCGTATTTACAACTTCACCTAAAATAAATAATCATTTTCTTAAGTTACAATAATAGTAAGCCGCTTAGGAAATAAAAATAAGTAGCAACTGTATTTAGTAAATTGACACCTATATTTTTTTTACTACAATGCATAACCGATCCACCACAAAAATAAGGACAAGTTACTAGGGGCACTTCTAGCTCCTAGTGAAATTAAGGATTCACTTCTATTTTCTAAGGATGGAGGCTTAGATTAATGAGTTGGTAAATTCATAATCTCATAGTGTGTCCCTGTATGACACCAAAGACATTGTGCTGTCTTTTTATAAGCACTCGCTGTTTGTCAGCGCATTTTTACTTTAATTTCTTCACTGGGTAGCTGCAGCTCACTGCTTTTCAAACCTAGCGTCATCTAAAAACGCAGCAGTATTAGGCTTAGTATAAGGCTCTGTTGCAGTAGTTATAAACTGCATGTTGTATCCCTGTGACATACAGTTTCGGGTTTACAAAACGATCTGTACTAGATAATGGCACTCAATTAGTTATACTCACATGTGAACAACAGGTACATTTAACATTTCTAAATTCCACTTGAAACATCCTACCACGAGTAGCCTTTGAATGTGTGTTGTGTCCCTTTTTAAATGTATACGGTCATTTCCATTTACTGACTTCACATGTCCTATACCTCACAATCAAACTAGTAACATGTTGGTCATCAAGTTTCATTTTCGGTTTTTGCCTGAGGATAACAACTTCTGCTTAGTCAAGTTAACTATTCTTTTAAAATGTTACCTAGCAGTTTGCCATGGACATAAGTCTAATTCTAATTGAATACACTGCAAGCAGCCCTGTTAGGCCAAATTGGCAGTGGAGCGAATAACTCATTCCCAAGTATTCAATCATCAATGTACTGATTTATTGGCCAATTACAATTGAGTCGTTCACAGACCAAATGGGATCAACTCCACATTTTGATTCGTTTTTAATTTTAGTGCCAAAGCATATAACTGTAAATATTTGCAGTAAATATTTGCAATGATGCTATTCCAATGTTGATCGTATCAATTTTTCAACAATTTGTTTTGGAGAGTTTATCGATTTAGCAAATGAGTGGCTCAAATAAGAGATTTCTGGACACGTCAGTGAAATTCAATAACTTAATTTTTGCGCAGGCGACATTAGCTGTAAGCTCTAACTCCGGCTAACAATGGATATTTGGACAAATGAATTTCTCTAACAATTATATATGAGAAGACATGTTGCATTGTTGATCGAAGCGCATGCAAATCACGAAACATTAAATACGGGTGGAGATTAATCCCAATAAGTAGTTTCCGCATGAAGTGTTTTCTCGCTTGACAGATTAAACCGTTTTAATCAAGAAAAATAATTCAATGCTCTAACTCACGCTACTACTACTCGCAGCAACGTTTTCCACCCTGACACTGTGCTGCTATTCTTGTAACCTAATGAATGAAACAGCACATTCCTTACTTTTTTTAAACTGGGTAGCTATAATTGATCGCTACCACAAGCAGGAAAAGGGTTAGTAGTGGCTTCTTTTGGTTTGCTAAACTGAGTAACTACAATTGATATTTTCATTACAAGAGTGACAGAAAATTCAGCCGAAAAATAGAAGGAAGTACCAGATTCAAACCACAGACAGAAATATACTGTCAGTATTGACCGAGATTTCTGATCAACGAACAATCGAATGAATCACCAATTACACCTACAATATTGTAAGCAACATTTAAGTACTACTGGCCTCCAACCTGTAAGACCAGTAGTGGTGCGTATGACTCAAAAAAATTGTGTTAGTTATTAGTTGTCGACTAGTCTTAGCGAGTAAAGCTCTTTTTACCCCTCTTCTGTCTTACAGAATTTTTTATAATAAATATGAAACCTAACAATCATCGGTTCAACATATGTTTACATTCTTAGGAGGTTTTTATTTTTAAAAACGAGCTCTTTACTAGGACTTAACATGATCACGTCATGCAGATTGAATGCCAGTGTGTTGGGAGGGAAAGGGAATCATGAATAAGGATGACAGATCATTATCATTATTTGGCAGGCGATGCATAAGATGCCCTCCCTACAAGTTACTTGCATTGTTTTTGTCCAAGTTGAGACTATATACTATGCCAAAGCATCATGCAGCTTAGCTTCGCACTTGGCAAAATAATGTAGAAACCGCCAAAAATGGACTAAGACGACAGGACTACAGTCAATTTAGGTAGGTAATAAAAGTAGATGAGGAATGGGTTTAAAATGTGCCAAATGAGTGTAAACAACAACCGAATTGCATAAAATTACAATCGCTGTCCTAAAGCAACTTATCAACTCTAAGTAGTAGATTTTAGTAGTGGATATTAATTTATCTGAATATGAGTAAAGACAAAATGGAAAAGAAGAAAACGACCAACGAATGACAAAGATCTGAGAAATTTTCAAAGTCATTCACAAAATGCCTCCAATATTCTATTTACAAGTTGATGCCATCAAGAGCAACATGCCCACGAGAAACCAGGGATTCTAAGGTCTGTTCGCTGTTCCAATTACTCTATCAACTTCTGAACATGGCATACGACAGATGTTGAATGTTGAACCAAGTTGTAAACAACTAGTCTTTTGCTAACGCAAATAGATTTACATAAAATACTTCATTCCGCTTAATCACTCAGTTCAGTTTTGGCCAGGATCTTCTGGAAATATCCAAATGACCTTCACAATATCAAATCATGATTGCAAATTTTACTACCAAATAACCATTGTTCACGTGAAATACGACTATATTTGTTACTTCTCTATTATATTATTATAGACAGATTTACGAAAATACATAAAGAAACATATGGAAGTATATTTCGTGTCTAGCCAAAATTGTCTGGAATCAATCTGCAGAGGCAGACGTGTCTGCGTGAAAGAAGGGTCTTGCCATTTTGTGGATGAAAAAGTCTTGTTATTGTACCTGCTATTTGTTGCCATTATACAGCTACATCAAGCTATATCAAGCTACTTGTAAATCAGAAAGTCAAAGTAAAAAAAAATTAACCACAACCAAGAAATTTGCATTTCCTCAAGTAGAAATCAGTTTGAAATAATGCCTTTTTGGTGCTTATATCAAAGAGTCAATACCATAATCATCATGTGTTCACATCTGTTCTTTTGTGACCTAGGGCATTGCAAGAGAATTTGAGGTTAACTCTTAAATGGAACAGCGAACATGCCTCTAAAGATGTGGACTATAAATCATACATGAGCTTGCTCAGAATCCTGAAGATCTAAGCAACAAGAACGACAACTTATGGCACCTGAGAGTGACTTGTGATTGAAGATTAATTTCAAATCATAAAAACGTGCTGGCGACTAATTACAAAAAAGAAGAAGACAGAAATTTGGACAAGTGAGAGTGAAAGTCGAAACAAAATTGACGTTGAATGGCAGAATAAAATAAATTAAAGGGTCACAAAATTCCAAAGATGCACCAACATCGTGACTGATAGGCGCATTATCAAAATGATCAGTACACGGGTAAGAAATAGGAGATGACAACTCTCACAACAAAAGTAGGAAAAGGACCAAATGCAATATACCACCTTCTAGCTAAACATATTTACTGTGGTCCCCTTCCTGCAGTACGTCATGCTGATCGAATTCACGTAGGACAAATAACTGAAAAATGAAAAGCCAGCCATTAGACTGATAAGTACCTAAGTAAGCAACACGAATACAAATTAATTAAATGCCTTTAAGAATGTAGTCCGTGAGTAAAGTAGGAACAGTAGGACTATCTTCATTGATAGCTTGTAATACTAAAAAAAATTAATCAATTAATGATACTATTATGACAGAAAAAGGAGAAACTCATACCCAACGCAATGCAGCGGACTTACTTTTAATGAGGATCTGTAACGTTTGGACACTTGGAGGTCCCATTCCCATATGATAAGGAATTACAGTGGTCAAATACTGAAAGACGAAGAGTAATCATCCACATTACGATTTAAACAATAAAATCGGAGACATGGCAATATTTCACACTGGTAATAGGGTGAAGACTAGCCGTCCTGCCATCGAATCTCAGAGACTCTCCATTTGGCTTAGATGTAAATGAAGAGTCAAGGGAAACATTTTTATATATAGGGAAACATTACATTTACATATACAAGGAATATATATTTTATATTTATGATCCCAAAAAACATCCCCATCTCCAAAACAAAGTATTAAACAATTCTCTGCTGTATAATACAATTCATTGGCAAACATCTGAATTATTCACCAACTTAGATTTTAACGTTACCTTTGGTTCAATACCATTTGGACCAGTTAATTTGGCTTTCTTCTTCTTTTCAATGGTATACTGTCTTCTTTTATTTTGCACACTCAGCAGAAGAGAAATAAAAGTGTTTTTCAGTTCCTTTTCATATTCGAGTTCATCCCGAAGTGCTAGTTCTTGGATCAATGTTTCAGATAACTCTTTTATCATGACTTCCAATTCGATATATAATTCATTTAACTGTGATAACGTGAGGGATTGCAGTTCTATTGAATAAAAACATTAGGAAATAAAATTGCATTCATTCTTCGTTTCAAGACAACATTATAGATTTGTTGTTGTTTGTTAGAGCTTTAGAACCCTTCAACTACAATGGTCATTAGGGCCCAGAAAATCAAACCATGGTGGGGGTGTAAAGGACCATCCCACCATGATGACAATAAATAAGGGCAAAAGCCCAATAAAAGAAAGAAGAAAGGGGGAAGGCAAAGGCCAACCCAGAGAAACAGAGGCAAAAAGCCTAAACTGACAGGACGATAAAAAGGCAAAAGCCAAAACGGACAAAAAATAAAAAGGCAAAAGCCATAATGAGCAAAAGATAAAAGGGCAAAAGCCAAATAAACAGAGAGATAAAAGTCAAAAGGGCCGAAACGCAGCTTTCAACCCCTGAGGGGTCGTCCCCAAGGGATTTGGAGAGCTCTGCACTGACTCCCAGTCCGTATATTAGTTCCCAACATCTCTCAGTGACTAAAGATATGCGCCACTGTGAGAGATTCCCAACAGCAGTCACACCATGGGTCCTCCTCACCCCGCAGTAAGTGGAAGTGGGTGAGGAAGGTGTGACCGATTCATAAACGGGCAAGCACAACCTCCTCCCTCTGCGATTGGCGGCACGAGAACACCCAGTGCACTGGGGTGTCCATAATTGTGCAGTTTGTTGGTGGTATCCCACTCCCAAAACCTGCTAAGGGGAGTGATCGCCCTACCCACAAGAGCCACATATGGCCTTGCCAGAAACAAGAATTCTGACCATGGCCATATCTTTGGCACTTGAAACACCAAAGCGGGCTTGGTATGAAGGGACAAACAGGCAAGTGGCCATTATGTGCCCTGGCACCTTGGGCCAACCAAAGGTCACCACCAAGGTGTCCGAAGGGCGTGACTCTCCATCTTGTTGAACCACAGTTCAGCGGACAGCCACAAACCCTGGCCCACCAGCTACTCTGCAATTTTCTCCTCCGCCTCCCCGCATAAGTCGGGGCACCGCACCACACCTTTACTGGTGTTAAGTGTGCGGTGGGGTTCGACCACCATGAGGAAATCACTGAGCTTCCACATTTTTAGAAGTGCAGCAATCTGGTGGGGAGCAGAAGCCTCCACCAAGGTACCATTGCGCAGCTTCTTGACCGAAGTCACGTCACCAGCAATGCCCTTGATGGCTTTGATGATAAGGAAGGGCGACGCCTTCCCCAAAGCTGCACCATCCACCCCAGTAATAGAAAGGAACTGGGGAGGGTAAGCACAAGGCGTGTCTGGTGTTTTGACTGCACCTAAGATCTCCTTAGGTGCAGAAACGCGCTATGCATCGGCAGGAGCCATGCACCTTAAAGCTAAGAGGCCGTTGCCACTCATTCAGGGCACGAGCTGATGCAGAAGATGCCACAGTTGCATTCCCTGATCCAGTGGGTTTACTGGGGGAACGTGACTGCTTGCTTGGAGCTGTATTGGTCTCCATCAAAGTGATAGCACTCATCCCACTTGGTTGAATAGGACCGTGCTCACCGCCTTCCGACTAAACGTAAACAAGACAAAGAAGAAGAAGACAGTCCCCACCCAGCACGGAGCCCAACAAGGGGACGCCCATTCGGGTCGCCAGGGTTGCTTGGGCAGGAAACCACAAGGGTGGCATAACTCCCGAGTACTGGACCAATGGCATCGGGGGATGACTATGCCGATCCATTCACAGTAACCTTAAGGGGCATTACGCACCCTTCCAGCTGACTGACCAGACCAGGTATCCGTCTGGCCACCCGTTTTCCCTGGAAGCTGCAGCCGAAGTGACGTATTGGAGACTTAGGTCGCAACCTTACCCCTCGATGTGTCAGAGCCCCCTCATCAGTGTGGGGTGGCCCAGAGACATCGCAGGGGATGCGCCCCCTCAGCCACCAGGACCCGCTTTTCCGAGGGGCTCGGGTCTCCACTCATGGCTAACACGCGGGTAGGCGTTTGTTTACAGTCACCTCAGTGAGGAGCCCACACCAACTGAGAACCAGTCATACCACGATGGTGGTGACGTGCATACTAGGATGCAAGCAAGTCGCCCCTTTTAGTCGCCTCTTACGACATGCAAGGGATACAGTGTGCCTATTCTACCCCGGGCACACACGGGGCCATAATTATGGAAGTAGGATAAAGACAGAAAAATTTGTTTATCGCCTACTTTCTTCATAAAGCGGAGTTTCGATAGCAGCTTTTCCTTTTAATTCCAGCGTATGTGGTGGTTTATTAGCTGCAACATCATCTGGAGAATCTTCCAAAGGAGGAGTTTCCTTGTTCAAATAATGTCTTGATATCAATACCACGAGTAATCTATTTTTTTAAAGTTTATCCAATGAATTAGCATATTTACCTGCATTATTTCGTCGATTTCTTCCAAAACTTCTTCAGCTGTAAACATGGGCTCTTGCTGTAAGCTTGAAATTATGAGAGAATGGAGATCAAGATCTTTGGCTAGGTCTTCTTCATCTTCTACTGAATCGTTTTCGTCATTGTTGTCCCTATCCTACAATAAACAAGAATGACAAAAAAAAGATTAGAGGGATTTTCTTGTTCTCTAAGAAGTTATCCTGGATGAGATCATTATATTTCATTTCCTTTGCTTGTATACTCCATGTTAATATATAAAAAGCATGCCTTGCCCCCAAAAGTTTTCCATTCGAAAGTGCACGTTTCTCAAAGTAAGTCTCTGTAGAACTGATATTTCTCCAAACGTATAACTGGCCTTTAGCTATTGACAGTACACTGTTGAAGCTTTGTCTTCAATTTAAAGAAAAACTACTAAACAGTTTTTTTATTTTTAAGGATTTGGTTAACCATGCCCATAAAGTGAAACACAATACGCACCCTTGGTTCCATTGGATTTATGGCTTATTTATTGCTGATCTAATATTGCTAATGGGGTTATTCGACGACGATGCCAACTATATAAGTTGTCGAAGGCCTTTCGACCCCATCCTCATATGCAAGGGATGAGTGTCAGATGGGAGAGACAAATCACAGAACCTACACCCATATATCTATATTACATAACATCTGGAAGAACATCACCAGCATACCACCTGAAATTGCTATGTCGAGAAAAATTACACGTTAATTTAACAGCAGGCGGAAAACAACAAATGTAATAACGTGGATTATAAAGTGGTCTTTTGGAAATAACGAAATATAGCGCAGTTTCATCACTAATGACGATGGCTTTACTTTTCATTGAACGATGACTGCGTCTAAATGGAAGAGAACCACCATCCTGAGTCATTGTTATGAGGGGAAGAAAGCGTTGTCGAAGCGGCAAGCGCATGCTAACGAAATCAATGAAACATCAATATGGTTGCGAGGTTTCTGACATTGTTGATCCATTTTGTTTGAAATTGTCGATTGCAATAGACAATTTCTTGTATAAGCATTAGGCAAGTTTCTATGTTGATTAAATATATAAGACACAAAATGTGTAATAAAATAAAAAGACTTACTCGTTTCTCATTCAGATTAAGTGATGGCATATGAAGCTTCCTTGCGTATGATTTCGACCAATCGATTGGCAAAATATTCCCAAAATTTCCTGTTATTGTCCACCACATTCTATAATATAATACAATCGATTTAGAAAAGCACTCGCTTATTACAGGCAGGCAGATTCTAGTAACGTTCACTGTCATCTACATTTTACAGCAACCAGCACTGATGTAACCTTGAAAATATTTCTTCTCTTTTAATGGTAAGTTTGAACTAAACCCTATAAATTGATCCCAAAAATGCGCAAATGCGAAAAAAAATTAAAGCTAAACCATATTAATGACTTCCACCAGTCGAGTCGAATTTTGGTGATTGATTGCACAAAAACGAATTAATTCTGGAGGGAGGGAACAGCAGGGAATAAGTGCAAAAGAATGAATAGAAATGTCGTTTTAATGTCGCGTGAAAGCATTGCTAGCATTTCAAACAAAAAGTACAATTTTCATACTAAAAAATAGCTTGTTTTGAATGCTATACAGATGAATTTTAAAGGTCAATAGAAAGTAGGAACTAATAATTGAGGGCAGCCCGTGACTATCCGAAATTTACTACTTCATTTTTTGACAAATGAGAGCACAACACAGAAAATAAAGTCAAATAGTAGGGTTATATTTTACACAGTAAGTTGATAACATGTCAATCTTCTGTTGGAAGAGCCGGGGTGCCATTATACCCCTCGGCTTTCCTACAAGAGAATGGTGTCCCACAGGGGAGCTTCCTCAGTGTGACCCTCTTTGCTGTTGTGGTGAACGGCTTACCCTCTGCCGTTCACCCCCCTGGTACAGTCGTCCCTATTTGTGGACGACTTTGCTGTCTAGTACCAGGCCACTGCTATGCACAACATTGAGCGTCAACTGCAACTGGCACTAAGTTCTCCCCTGACAAGACAACTGTCATGCACTTCTGTCATAAGCAAGGGCTTCACCCTGAGCCTCAGCTTAGATTAAATGGCCGCCTTCTCCCAGTGGTAGAGGTGGCCTGGTTTCTTGGTCTCCTTTTTGACAGACGTCTGACGTGGGTCCCACACCTGAAGGAGCTGAAGGCTAAGTGCCTTCGCTCCCTGAATATTCTGCAGTGCCTGCAGGGTACTGGTTTTTGGGGAAGATTGAATGGTGATGCTTAGGCTTTACCGATCACTCATTCAATCCCGTCTAGAGTATGGCTGCAGCGTGTATGGCCTGGCCACTCCATCTACCCTTCGGATGCTGGAAAGTGTACATCATGCTGGCATCCCGTTGTCCATTGGGGCTTTCTGCACCAGTCGAGTGCTCAGCATTTATGCTGAGGCTGGTGAACCGCCAATGACTGCAGCAGCAGTACCTGGTGGTTGCATATATTTTGCAGCTGAAAGGCCAGCCGTAGCACCCTACACACCCGGGCGTTTTTAGTTGCATTTTTAGAAGTGTGGGGTCCCCTCTCCCTTTGGAATGCAGTAATTCGATGGTGTAGCCAGACTGGGTGTGACTCTTCCTAGGGTGCAGCCAGTTCTGCTGGCTTCTGTGCCACCATGGACAGTGCCAGAGCCCACTTTCGACACGACACTCGCAGCCTGCCCGAAAACCAGTACCGAGAGGTCAGTGTACCAACAGGAGTTTGGAAGCCTCTCTATGACCTATCAGGGCCATGTTTTTATCTTTATGGATGGGTCGAAGGATGGCACCTCTGTGGGTTGGTCAGTCTTTACAACTGGTCATCTCATAGGGGGCTGCCTTCCAGGCGTCGCCAGTATCTTAACTGCAGAGCTCACAGTTCTGCTCAGGGCACTGGAACTCATGCGTGGTTTACATGAGACATTACACTGTTGTGACTGACTCCCTGTCCTCCCTTCAGCTGCTGCACACCCTTTATGGCAAACATGCCATTATCCAGGGTGTGCACAAACTATTTTTCATGATTCATAAGCAGGGCAAGACAGTAGTCTTTATGTGGGTCCTGGGGCGTGTTGGCCTTCTGGGCAACGAGAGGGCGGATGTCCATGCCCGTCAGGTGGCTCACCTGCCTGAAGACACTGGCATTGCTGTTCCCTCCTCTGATGTTCTCCTGATGGGGCAGCGGGCCGTCAAGGGTCAATGGTGGTACCAGTGGTTTGTGGAGACCTCCAACAAACTCCACACAATCAAGGACACTCCAGTGCACAGAGGGAGGTTGTGCTTGCCTACTTGCAAATCGGTAACACCTTCCTCACCAAATGCCACTTACTACGGGGTGAGGAGTAACCATGGTGTGACTGCTGTTGGGAGCCTCTCACACTGGCACATATTTTAGTCACTGTGAGAGATACCATGAACTCTGATACCAACTGGGAGTCAGTCGGGAGCTCTCCACCTCCCTTGGGGACGACCCCCAGGGAGTTGAGAGCTTACTTGTATTTGTGAGAGGCTGGCCTCTTTCCCACAATTTAATTCAGACACTTTTTCTTTTCTGGCGTTTTTGCCTTTTATCCTTGTGTCATTTTGGCTTTTGCTTTGGCTTTTGCTTTTTGGCTTTTGCCTTTTTATATATTGTGTGTTTTGGCTTTTGTCTTTTTATATGTGTCTGTTTTGGCCTTTGCCCATTTTAGCTTTATGTCTGTTTTTGGCCTTTGCCTTTTTATGTGTGTCTGTTTTGACTTTTGTCCGTTTTATCTTTATGTCTGTTTTTGGCTTTTGCCTTTATTTATTCTTCCCTTATTTATTTGGCTTTTGCCATTTCATTTTTTATTACTTTTAGTGGGCTTTTGCCCTTATTTATTGTCAGCATGGTGGGATGGCCCTTTACACCCCCACCATGGTGATTGTCTTTCTGGGCCCTAATGACCATTGAAGTCGATGGGCCCTAAAACACAAACTAACAACAACAACAGCCATTATATTATACAAATTTGCCTAGAGTGCTCTCATATCTAGACCCGGTCCTGTGTCATAGTAAAAGTATTTTAAATAGCAAATATTAGACCTGGAGAGATTTGCAGGATGGATGAATACTGTCATACGTGCGTTGTCCAAACAAGCATCTTTCGATGAGAAAACTCAGAATCTTGTCGACGTATCCAATTCCAAGTCTACAATGATATTATAACGGAATGTTATGCAGTCCTCGGTTACAGGAGTCTTTGTGGCATATATGGTACTGCATATATTTTTAACAATTTCGAGCAATTTGATCATCGGAGCGTAGCTTTTAAATGCCAACTGCAATGCGAAATTTTATGACTAACGTTAAATTATAAGGAAGTCTATGCAGTAGATATTATGTTAGCTCAAAGGTCAGACCACGAGTTCTTCAATGACATTTGATAAACCTTGGGTCTCACACATTACAAGTACTGCCTCAATTGCACTGATATCAAGAAAGGGCGCGCCCTAACATTCCCCATATATTTTGCACTACATAAGGCGGAAGTGATTAGCAATAGTTTATAATAGGTGTTGAGCTACGTAAAACCTTGTCAGTCACATGTCCTAATATGGTGACATTTAGCAAAGGTCGATGAGTGACATTAATTCCAAAAATGATAATTTCATCTAACCGTACAGACCACACAAAAAAACGCGACGGATGACTTTTTCCATTTGCCAACCACCCTAAATAGGAGTGCCAATTACTACCACTGCCAAAACATGCCTGGCTGTTATTTATGTACATAAACACACGCAATGCTTGACTTTGGAAGCTTCCCACCCACAATACAAAAAATAATCAGGGCGCATCAAAACCCTACTGTATACAGCGGATGAATAACATAATTGAATTTCCTGCATCAAATCACTGGTACAATTTTATAATCATCATACAATTAAATGCGAGCAAGAAACGCCATGAGAAATCATTGGAGGATGAAGCTCAAATGCATATTCCTGTTGGTCAAATTATTTTAGCATCCAAAAAAAATTACACCATGTTCCAATAGATTTTAAG
>JAAFCE010006949.1:13695601-13798772 GCA_013389805.1 Trigoniulus corallinus
CCCCCCCCCCCCCCCCCCCCCCCCCCCCCCCCCCCGCCCCCTCCCCGAACCCACAGGGCCCCGCCCCCCCCCCCCCCCCTCGAAAACGCAATGTAGGTACAACATGACAGATTTACTGTGCTGGCACTTCACAAAGAAGACAGTTACGTTAACATCCTAAAGCACTCAGTTTTTCGCATCTTAAAAGAAAACATCATAGTCACAGACATATCAATTCTATTAAGGAGCATTAAAACCTAGTCTGACTACAAAGGTTTGGAAAAGAGGAAGACACTTTGAAAAATGCATAAACAAAATTTCTGACTATGATGCCATCAAATTAAATTACCATCTGGTTTGGCACATATCCACAAACACACACGAGGCACATGTATGCATTTTTTATAAACTCTGGAGCAAATGTCAGCAACTCGAAATACATATACAGTGCATTATATACCAACAAAACTCAACAAACGGAAAACGTTTTTCTACACCATTCCTCCTACTTATGATTATAAAAACATTAAAGCAAAACTATCACGCGGGTGACATCATGCCTATCAATAACCCACGGTTTTATTCTTCTCTAAGATATGAGGCACTATAAGAGGCAATACCGAACAACTCGTTAATTTTCATCCTATGCTTGAGATTCATTTATTAATCACACTTACAGTATACAGTATTCCGTAGGGTTTTTCTGAGTTTCATTATGTTGCGTTTCATTTACTACCGCTCAAAATGAAACTACTGGGTTTAAAATGACACAAGGGGGAAGGAGGAACTGTTTCTGGCATTAATTTTCCTGAATATCTGGACTTCATTTGTAATTAACCCTGCCTATGATGGAACAGAGGTTAGTAGAAGCAGTAGCGTGCAATCGATTTTTCTAGATCGCATTTTAGAGAAGTGAGTTCTGTAGTGAACCCGAGCTACCCATAACATTAGAGTTGAGCGTTCACAAATCTGCCTTTTAAGACGATTTGATTTTTAATAGGTAAGACGCTGCGAACTGAACTGATGATCTGTACAGGCTACGTCTAGCTAAACGTTATCAGGTTAGACCTGAGTAAGGTATAAATGTAGATAACCTGTCAAGGTCGCCAAAAATCCTAACTAGTAACATCATCATCTCAACCTTCTCTCGCCTGAGGCGGGGTCGGGTCTGCGGGTTTTAATTCTCCACCCCACACGCCACCATGTCCCTCTGCACCACCTGCTCCCACGTCCGTTTTGGTCTTCCTCTACTTCTGGTCCCCCCAATTACCTACAGTCCCACAATGGACCTAACAAGCTCCTCCTCTCCCCTCCTCATCACATGCCCATACCACCCCAAACGATCCTCTCTCATCTTTTCCGCAAAGTCTGCCACCCCCAAACTACCCTTAATATAATGGTTTCTAAAAAAATCCTAACTGGTAACGTAAAGTATAAATTTCTAACCAGTAATAAAGTTGAATTTATTTGAATGTTTATGATAAAATCAATGCAATAATTTTGCAAATGGCAAATTATTACTCCGACATGCGGCCATAAACAATAGTTTTCTGGCTGCGTTTCTATCCGACGTACGCTACGGATGGTAATTGTCAACTGCGCAGTTCTCGATTCGTCTGCATTGCGTAGCGTACGTCGGATAGAAACGCAGGCAGAAAACTCTAGTAAGTCATAAAGTACACGCTCAATCATTTGAGTGTTCTGTAGTAATAAAGGGTCATGGCATAAAAATCGAGAAGTAAACACAATTAAAACTATGCGAATAGCTCAAACAGTACAGAGAAAAATGGCACCTGCCTTAAGAGTGAAATATTGTTATTTTGTTTCGCAAACAGTTACTATATTATATTTGAAAACGAACGTTGGCACACGTGATGCCGAAATGCACTGAATAAGATTTGAAAAAAAAAACACGGTGTAATGGCAATGTTATTTCGTGATGTGGTCATCAGCCAGTGCCAGTTTTAGAATGTCCGAGGCTAGATTTATGGAGTTGCATTAGGCTCATATAAGTGAACTTCTTTAGCTCATTTTAATAATTGATTTTTAATCTTCCACATTCTGCAGCACTCCAACTGCTTAGTATTCCCAAGGATGTATCACATATATACATACATACAGCAATTTGTTACGCGAATTTTGTAGTAAACTGAAAAAGGCGAGGATAAACCCTACGCTCTGAAATCTAATTACCGCAAGCTCCTTCATCCTGGAAGGGTTAGAGACAGAGATACGTAGTAACAACAAACTTTTGTTAGAAGTAGTTCCCAAATTATTTAAATTGTGGGACCATTTTCGTCCTGGTAAAACATTTCGAACTAGACAGCTTTTGGTGATTATAAATAAACTAACAAGTGATAAAGATGAAAAATGATTAATGGAAATATAAACAAAGATTAACAATGGTAAAGGAGATATAAATTCAAACTGATAAGTAATGTGAAGGATTAAACTTGTTTTCTCTCAATATTTTTCAAAATTGTAGAACCAGAATCTACTTTCACATAAATTCGTGGTACTAAATGGCAACAAACAACGACTTGTCCGTCTGAATGCATTTGGAAATAATAAGTTACGTCAAATTTTTTTTGTAACAGGTCGCTGAAATTTTCCTGCTGTGAAGAAGATATTTCTTCTGGCTTGTTGTTAATACCGAAAGGATTGAAAATTCGACAGTCAATGTCATCTTTTAATTGAGGAAAGTATTCACTTAATGCTTCAGTTACTGTTTGGTGGGGCGCAAGTTAGGAACCGCTGTGCTAGAGCATTATTAAAGTGATCAATAAACAATCCTTACTCTTAAGTAATGAGGACTAATGAAAATCTTGACAGCAGATTAAAGAAACGTGTTATTGAACAATGGTATCGGCTTTCTGTATTGTAGTACGGGAAAAGAGGGCGAAATGTGGTAGCAACGCCCTATACCTGGTTTAGACATGTGAATCTGCTTCACCTTGTATATTGAACAAAAAACATCCTCACCCTTGCTTCGACAGGTTGCACCTGGATAGTCCAAGGTCCGCTACAAAACAACCCTTCTTTTTAATAAAATACTCTAAATGTGCAAAGCTGGGCAAAATATCAGTCATTAAACTGTATACTGCACCTGATTGAAACAGTGTAGATAACGCGAACATCGAGAAATGCCATTGGGGTTTTATTTCACTGCGTCCAGGTCACTGTACGGTTCAATCGTGGAAGAGGAACTTGCAGAGATACAGCAGGTAGGGGGAAAGTTACTTTGGGGCCCACGCAGGGACCCTCCTGCTCCCTATAGTAATCCAAAATTCCAGATCCCTCATTTCTTCCAACAATTTGGCAGAATTCGTAATCTTCATTATGCTTCATAAACACTACTATCCTAACTCCTTGCATTTAAAGAAAAACTAAAGCATTAGAAAGCGTATGCTAACAACGAATTTGTGAGAATTCAACAACCAAAGGTCCTAATCATGTAAAATGAGTAAAAATTCGTGCCGAAAAACCAGGTTGCCAGTCCTTCCTTTCGAGGGTAGGTTTCTTTTTACAATCCACCTGAACCTTGTTTAGACCGCCTAGATGGAGCAGTGGGTAGCATGCTCGGTAAATGCGCAGTTCTAGGTTCGATAGCATTTGTAAATGGCATTTGCACGCCAAAGAACCATCTGTACTATGCAACGGGTAGATGAGGGGAAAATTCCCAGGTGTAGGACCTCACCCCCTGGCGTCGGTGGAATTTCCCAACAAACAGTAGACCAACGACAAATATGCATAGGTGTTGCAGCTTTGGTCAGTAGCCGGCTGTGGAAATATACCGTCCAAGATATGAAGCGCTCATTTTCAAAGTGGATTAAGTCCACAAATCAAAGTTTTGAGATACCGTATTTGCCATTAAAGTTAATCATTACCGCTTATTTGACTGCTACAAAAAATTTGTGTTAGGATTACAACATTTTAACCCACTCTTTCATTTAAAATTAATATTTGTATATATAATTTTTTTGTGGACTTGGTCCACTTTGGAACTGGGCGCTCCATATCACCCGTGTCCATTCAGAGAGACAAGATGGGTACCTGGCCCTGCCATAGGCGGAAAAGGGGTTAGGAGTTGCTTTTATCTGACCTTTGTTATGGAGGATGAGACCCGCAGTAAGGCAACACCGCATTCTTTCAGGAATCTCTGTGTTATAACGTTGGTTACCATTTTCATAACACATATTCAGAGTTCTTCCTGTATTCCCTCATCACCAACAGTAACAAGGCCGGATCGGTGCACGTTCTCCTCCCTCAGCTAACAGAGTAAACTGGACACAGGCTGCCAAAAGCTGCGGGCCCCAGGGCTCAGTAAACTTAGCTTAATTACTAATGTAACCTTACTTATCAGTACACTTCAGCACCTTTTAAGAGATACTATAAAACATTTGCTCACTGATGACAAATTCTAACTGAATACTTAAACTTAACCAGGCTTTCATCTGAGCGAGATATAATTTAATTACGTTACAGTTAATAGACCAATAACAGTTATAGCTATACACAATAATTTTTAGGTTAATTCACCTCAACAATTCAGCGGGTGCAATGGCAGCTGCTAATACGCTAACAACAAAGGATCGGCCAATCAACCACTTTTAGATCAATTTCAAAGGGGGCAGCAGGCATCTCCACTATTTTATATTAACAACGAACTCATCTTTAACGCTAATTTATTGGACGTGCTAAATTCTGTCAGAATATAGCAACTATCATAAAATCCAAGGGTGGCAGCTCCAATATATTTTTTTTCCAGCTCAATAACTAAAAGATTAATTAATCGTAATACAACGTTATTAAAGTGCGTCACTTAGTATTGATTGGTCCAATAATGGCGCACGATCCAAGGACGTAAAGTGACATAGCACAACATCGCTTCTCCCCAATCAATCGGAATACATAAATCTGATGTCCACAAAGTTCAATAAAGGATTTATAAGCTTTTTTAAACACTTGTAAATTGTTGATGAAAGCTATTTTCTAGCATCAAACAGTGCTGTAATTCAGATTCGAGGTAGAAAAACCAGTTTGTTATAAAGGTAATGGGCCTATTCCAGGCATTTGTTTTCGGATTTATTGTGTACTGCTTTGATAAACTGAAGTTGAATAGCAATAAAAAATAGTAACAAAAAAAGGAAAGTGTTTTGGAAGTTCATCTTTGGGGATAACCATAACGTCACGAAGGTCCGAGGTCTCCAAAAATGTAGGCTTTGCAACTCTGCCACTGGTGGAAAACGGGTTAGAAGTAGCCATAGGTTCGTTGTGATTTCATTTCTATTTAACAAATGTGTATGACGGTTCTACCATTAGAGCACGGGCGGCATGCGGGAATACTGACAGCTTCATGGTGAAGGTGGTCTGCATCAAGGATCGGCTCTCGGCCATTATCTATTCACCCTGGTAATGGATAACCTGCTGACAGGAGTAGGCGAGTGGGTCCCTCAGTGCATGGTTTTGCTGATGATGTAGGAAGGCTTGAGAAGTCTCGAGAGGATACCCAACAGGACTTACAAGACATTACAACAGCAATGGCGAAGGGGGGGCCTGAAAGTGAACTTGAAGAAAACAGAGGGAGGCCAAAGAAGACGTGGGAGCAGGTTGTGCAGAGGATTAGAACCCGCAGACCCGACCCCGCCATAGGCGGGATAAGGGTTTGATGATGATGATGATGATTAACAAACTGCAAAGAAGAGGGTTATAAATCTTTAGAAAGGAGATGAAGAGGGTGCATATTTAACGAAGTCTGACTCAAGAAGGAAATCCAGTGGAAGAAAAACAATCCTCAAGCAAAGATGACTTCGTCAATTGCAATTTATTGGGCTTTCTAACATGATCCAAAGAAGCAATGCTCTGCAGCACAGTAGCGCCCGCTTAAGTAATCATTTAAGACCGAGTAGCGAGACGATGACTCCCTTTAGGCATTGATTCTTCCCAATGTGCCACATAGGTTAAATTTCCATCAAGCACTCATGTGTCATCCATCACCCATTAATGCGAGTGAGTGGCAATCAATTGGCTTTAATTTTAGCCGTGATAACCTCTGGTTCCGTAACATAATCCATCAGAAATTTAAAACGTCTATTATATTGGCCACTATTTTTTAAATAAGAAAACATATATGACACGGCGTGTATATTTCAGTGATAGTAATCACCTTAATAGCCGAAGCACTAAATGACAATGAGTCATTGGTGTAAACGACACTTTCAAGCTATCGAAGCCCCCAGCGTGAACCGTAGGACGTGTTACAGAGGTAAGAGTAAGAGGTAAAGGCAATACTGTGTTAGTTAAGTGCAGGGCGAAGGTCCCGTGGGGTATACGATGGCATTTGCACGTAAAAGACACTCCATACTATGCCACGGGTAGATGAGGCAAAATTTCCAGGTGTAGGCGCTCGCCGCCTGGTGTCGGTGGAGTGCTCCAACGAACAGTAGACCGACGATAAATAAGTTTAGGGGTTGCAGCTTTGATCAGCAACCAGCTGCGGAGAAATAATGTCCAATATATCATCCTTAGTGTCCATGGCGAGGGACAAGTTGGGTACCCGACCCTGCCATAGGCGGGAAGAGAATTAGGAGTTGCGTTGCACGGCAATATATCACGCTATCTAATTAAAATTTCATGTCTGATAATATGTTACCATTACTGGACACCAATCAATGCATCAAAGGAGATGGTGTAACGAATTCTAAATTGACGATAGTACAAGCTTCATTTTTTTTGTGGAAATCAATTTCCGACTGATGTTAACCATCTGTAACCTCCAAAATATGGTATAGGGCGGATATTTTATATAGAATTTAAAATCTCTTCAGATAGGCCAATGTTAAATAAAGAGGGGCTGTGGCATTCGGTCAAAGTAAAGTCTAGTTCCCTGGCACGCGGCACCGACGAGAATAGCGCTTGAGCAGACGGTATAATTATGACGTAAACCACAGGCGCTAACAGAAATTGCGCCTAGTTTGATTCCCTGGCATGATCGAATTCACGTAAGCAATTAATAGTTTTCAAAATGAACGTTTGGTGGCGCCAAAACCGAAAAAATAAACCAATGAAAAGTAAACAGAAGACTATTTAAAAATTCAAGCAGCCAATCAAATTCGAGCGACACATTCCATTGACAAATGAGAGTTAACTAACTCTCAACTCCACTTCACCATTGATTTCGTGTTTACTTTACAGAATGGTAGTGTAACTACGTCATCAGTTTATGTGGATTGTCGTCTGCTAGCGCGCTATTCTCGTCGGTGTCACGTGCCAGGGAACCAGGCTTTAGTCCTTAAAAATACCTCCCAAAAGTTCACCTTTGTGCTCTAGGTACCAATGGGAACTAGTGGATTCCCGACAGTGCCATAGGCGGTAAAAGGGTTAGAAATATGACAATTATAACTCGTGACTCAACCAACGTTCTATTAATTCTTTACCAGTGGATTGAAACGAGTACTAGACTAATAAAATATTCATCCTATCAAGGATTTTGGTCATACTACCAAGCAATTATGATGACTATCAAGTTATCAACTATTTGTTCAACCTTTTCTCTCTCTCTTGTTACACTTACACTTTACCCTTATGTTACATTAATTACAATGAATTGCGATTATTTGGAAGGCGAACTAAAAACAATTGAATTGAGATGGTACTTATTTGACGTTCACATCACATCAGGAAACCGTGGTCAGTCGCCATCGGGTTTTGCTCAGGATAACACAATAGTGGCGACAACCAGTCTGAAGGAGATGGTATATTAGCGCCAGCGTGACGGTAGACATAATGCACTCCTAGTCATCGATCACGGAAGCTTGACTTAATCCATATTCATCTCCATAACTAACAACTTAATAAAACAGCCTATAGAGAAAATATACAACAACCAGCCTGCGTTCACAAGAATGATTTAAATAGTACAATTAAATTCTCCAATAGTCCGGCTTAATTCCAGCTGTATACTGTATAGAATGCATTTGCTATAAACTGTACATAAGGGTTGTCCGTATAATGTCAATAAAACGATTGCGTAGCAGAAATTTCGGGCTCTATCCATATATTGTAATATATGTATTGATTCCGCATCACTGCCACAGCTTTTACTTTCGTTTCATAAGATATGCATACTATATATAGTATAACAAATTACAAATCAAGATGTGACATCTGAATACGCAAAATATGGAAATTGTGAAAAGCAATTGACTTCGTATACTTAGCAGTCACAACGGATGAGTAACAGTCGTGGCCTGTTTGACATCTGACACCTAGAGCACCCATAAGTTTCTGACAGACTTGTAGACAGGCATTGGAAAAACAGGGATGACACAACAGACGCTAGGAATTTATGAGGGAAAAATTGCTAGTGGTTGTTTAATAAAGGGCTGTCAACTTGACAGCGCAACCGTTGTAGTCGTCTGTCACAATCATGAAGGGTTTGGACCTCACTAATCTTCTGTTGTCTGGAAAACACCGTCTGTTCGTAGTTTCTTCCCATGTTTTACAATGACCGTACGTTCATAAATTTTGGGCAAAAAAACAACCAACTTCATCAATGCCAAATGTGAAACAAACCAAGACAACATTCATTCATCCTTGGGTAATCTAAGTCACAATTTGGCTTTCCCAAATAAAAAGGATTAAGGATGCACTGATCAACACTTGGTTGATGACCTAAATTTAATGTTGAAGCATGAAAGCAAATATTAATACGAGATTAACATTCATGATTTAACCTGTTGTGCCTTTGAATATAGCAATAACTAATGTTCGGGTCACCAAACTCATATACATTTTTGGGTTTATCTACATTCAAATCAGTTGGAAGGAAATGGCAGCATCACTAGCCCTTCGATTAATAACATCATCCAACTAATAACATTAATACATACATATTCATACTACCTTGGAAACGAAAATTCAAATCGTGTTTAATGGCAGCGATTTATAATGCTTTTTTTCGTTTTCCTCCAACATCATGAGACAAAGCTGCAATTAAAGGGCCTAATAAAATTTGACTATTGGGCATACTATCAAAATGAAGGCAAAACTTGACCGCTTAGCATCAGGATAAATGGCATTACCCTCACAGTGCATCTTTCTTTTAAGAAGACATTTTCACGGTATTCGTAAGATATGCATTATGACAGAAGATGGGATAATATAGTTTATAAACAAGAATTGAATTTCGTCATATTGTGAAGATCAGTGCTGATAAGCAGCACAATTTGGTAACAGTGAAGTAGGAAAGATGGGTTTATTAACTATAAAACAGAAAAAAAAGAATTTATTTAACGGCGGAAACGTCAGTAATAAAAACCACGGTAACCAAAACCACTACAATTACCGTTGAACACATCTTATAATTCTTCTCGAATGTTGACTATAGGTGACCATAGAGGTATTTTTCCTGAATTTAGGTAAATTAAAATTACTTACTGGCATTCGTTCATTATTTCTTCTTGAGTTCGAACTTGAACGGGTGCAAATTTTTCCACTTTTTCATCATAATTGAAGAAACACTTCGTGATTTTGTCGTCGAATGTGTTTACTAAATCTTCTAAAGAGCCAGAAAAAGTTTCTGCAAAATTGTCTACAAACGCATTATCATTTGACTCAAGAGGCTTCTTCATATCTTTGTTAGAATTTTCAACGTCTTCCGAACTCTGAAAATCATGAAAATCCACCCATTCTTCGGATTCAAATTTAGCTAGCGGAGCTTCTATCTTCAACTCAGCCATTTTGTAATACTCTCTCATCATGAATCACGTTCCACTTCCCGCGAGAACAGACGAGAGTCTGACGAAAACCCCTTTAAAATCCTTGTCACAGCTAACAGATTCCTAGAAAACACCTGTTTTTCTTTACTATTGATTGATCCTAAATGAATGTTTCTTTTTCGTAGTTGGCTATAGCCTTTTCTTGCTCAGTGTGCTATTATTTGCAACTTTGTAGTATGTGGCGGTAATAAGAGAAAAATCCGGGCTTTATGGGCCTGCAGTGTCGTGATCAAAGCCACTAACAGATAGAATGGTTTTTGAAATTTATGCCTTATTTCTGTAATATAAAAGCCTCGTTCGCAGTAGCCGCGCTTATAACTGAATGCGGATGTTTTAATACCGCAGTTTTTATAAACTATCATGCATTGCACTAAATTGAGCAGTGCACGCATGCACCCAAAGGTGGCACTCTCTGCAACATGGAAATCAATAACAGAGTACAATTACTTTTGAGGATGCTAGTCAAACAAATCGTTACTTCTTTTATCCTCTTTATTAAGTTTGCGTTGAAGAAGTTCAGAGTATATTGTAGGATGCAATTCCTGAGCTTTAACAGCAAAAGAAAATAAATTATGAACGCAGTAAAAAGAATTTCTCAGGAAACATCACAAGAAAACTCTGGCAATTAAAGCGCTACTACTCCGTTGGTGGCGCACTCATCTATGATTTCAGCGGTTTCAATTTGTGCTTGGGAGCGCTTTATGACACAGTTGAAAACGCGCAGCAAAGCATGGTACTACACAAGTGGTTAGTTACCGATCACTTCAGAAACGCAACTACAGATTCCAAACATTACCTGTAATCAAAGATGGTGGCATTATCGCACTACAAGAAGTTTTTACGTTTGTTGCAAGCATGGCCTGTGGATGCACAAAAAGAAGGAACTGATCTCGGACAGTTTATTCGAAATAAAGTGGGAGAGAGATTTAGACATGGTGATATGACCACAGTAAATGATGCTGAATGTGAACAAGCTTTTAACAGTCTGAACAGAATTTCCAACGATTACTATTGCAAGTTGTACAGGAGGAATGGTTTATCTTCAGCAACTGGATTACCTGCATCATTATGCCGTGAAATAATCTCTGCCGATCATCTAAGTACTCTTCGCTATGAACAACAACATGGGAAGTTTAATTTGAAGAAAATGTTTAAGTTCTCAAAATGAAAAGCTTTATTTGAACATATGTACATGTGGAATAATTCGATTCAAAACAATGTAGTTTAGTTTTTAAACCTCGCCAGTGTTGAATATACTGCTTTGTGACCAGATTAGTGGTTACTCAATAAATTAATTTATATTGAGAACATTTTGTATAATTTCTGTCTACTGACAATTCACGCGTTAGATCATCAGAGGGTAGTTCAATATTTCTGAAAATTTTATTTGTGCTACTTGAAGGTAACGTCCGTTACCCTATATGGCAATACACTTACGTGGCCTGCATGTTTTATGCAGGAAAACGTAAATGTACAAATTTCTCTGGCGCAGGCTGAGTGGGCGTCGCATAATTATGTGGAGAACGATCTTACTGGGACGTTACCCTCTTAAACATCATACTAGTTCTATCCCGCTTCCAGAACTGAATTATTCAGTTACACTTTCCAAACCCTAGACCGGATTCGGCAGATCATTCTCATCTGGCAATGTACAGGCCTAATTCTAGAATTATCATGCACAAGTTTGACCCAGGCCACACCTGGGTGTAAGACGCTCACTTGATGTTTGGCGTCGGCAGATAGCAATCAGAGCTACAAGTCTGACAATAAATTTATAACCCAACAACCAATCATAAAGCAAGTCGACAGTTTCCGACCTCGTATACAGGTTACAAAAAAAAGCAACTCCTAAACCCTTTCCCGCCTATGGCAAGGTCGGGTACCCATCTTGTCCCTCTGAATGGACACACGGATGATATATTGGACCATATTTTTCTGCAGCCAGCTGCCGACCAAAGCTGCAACCCCTATGCTCATTTATCGTCGGCCTACTGTTAGCTGAGGCACCTCACCGACGCTGGGATACTTCAACCCACCTCGATCCAGTATCGAACCTGGAACCACTGACGCAGTAACCGAGCGCGCTACCTACTGCGCCATCGACGGGGGTCTGACTTCATGTACAGGTTACCGCAAAATAATATGAACCAACATATACATAACACTTTCATATCGTAAGTCATTCACTGACCATGTATATAAATTCTTCTTTATGAATGTGCTACTCAATTTCCCCATTGTTCCTCCTTCCAAACCACTTCCTAACAGTCCATTCTCCTCTACCGTTTCTCCCAGGCCGCTTGCCAGTGCCCAGCGTGCGGCTTCACTGTTGTTCTCCTCTTGCCGACCTCCGTCTTCCTGCGGTAGATCGCTTGGTGCTCCCTAGCAAGCGGAGCAATTGGGATGGTGCCTACAATTATCAGGACTGCTGGCCTAGAAACCGTGCGTTACGCTGAGGAGACTCGAAGTACCCCGTCTCTGCACCTGTGTCAGTCGTCTCTGGTAGATCTTGTCCAGAGCCTAGACCTCTGCTCCGTATAGTAAGACAGACGGGACCGCAGTCATCAGCAGTCGTAGCTTGCTTGACTTTGGTCCACCAAAAATGGCTATCAACCTGCTAAGAGCATTTAAACACCCTTTGCAGCCCTATCTGCAGTCTGCCGGATATGTTCCCCTTGTTTGTTTGTTGGAGTTTAAGGTCCCGTCAACTACAAGGTCATTAGAGACCCGGATATGTTCCCCAACGACAGCTTGCTGTCGATCATGACGCCCAGATACTTAGTAGCTGGCCAAGTCTCAATCACATTGTCCCCAACCCATAGTGGTAGTATGGTGGAGATCCTTCTCTTTGTAAGCCCCACTATCGCTGTCTTACAAACTGCAAGAATGAGGCCGTGCTCCGACATCCATGAGCTGATACTGCGCATCACCCTATTAAGTTTGTGGTGCGCCAGGTCAACATCTCTTGTCGAGACGAATGCTGCAACGTCATCCGTGAACCAAATCATTGTGCTTTCCTCAGGTATCTCTACCTCGAGGAGGCTATCATAAGTTACAATCCAGAGATGAGGTCTTGCAACAGATCCCAGCACGACACCGGTCGTGACAGTCCGCCTCCTTCGGTCCATCTGCAGTGTCGTAGTTAGAGTGCGACCCCCTCAAATACTCCCTCATCATACCCAGGAGGTACTTTGGCACGTATAACACATTCTCCAATGCTCCGAAGATGTCTCACCATCTTGCAGAGTAGGAAGCGTTTCTTACAACCAGTGTTACCAGGAGCATCATGCGCCGCGAGGAACGACTGTGGTCTTCTGCTATCCTGACAGCATCCACTACTTTATGCATCGCGTCTGCTGTCGAGCGTCCTGCCCCAAAACCATACTTTCCAGCGTCCCTAATGACATTCAGTAGCCTTTCCCTGAGGAGCTTCTTCAGGACCTTTCCTGTCGTGTCCAGCATGCAGAGTGGCCGGTGGGAAGACGCCGACTCTGAGTCTCCCCTGCCCTTGTTGATGAGGACAAGGTGAGCGATGTTCCACTGGGCACATTCCGGAAGATGGAGAGTAAAGCCGTGGTTTAATAAAAGTGTATGACTGAATGGAGAATTATGATCGTATGATATGCTCCTGATAACTTACACCTGGTTAACTCTTGATATACGTAGGCATCATGTTTTCATTCTTTATTTAGGCCATTCTGTAACACACTGTTTAAAATTGAGGTGCTATTATTTCTAACAATGGTAACAAGTACTGGGCAGAAAAATCCCCTGGTGTTCATGGATTTCCAAAAAGCTTTCATTTCTTCTGGAAATAGTTCTTGACTGGTGATCCTTCCTTCAGCAAAGCTGCAAGGAGCTTGGGCAACAGTTAAATATGGTTTTAAAGATATGCTGGGATGGTCTACTATATTAATCTTCGTTTTATATCTACAGAATCCTGTAATGTAAACGTCTTCAATAAAAAATAATGGAGTGTGAGTGGCTGCATTGTATAATGCTACAACTGAATCCCGAGACATGATATAGGCAAATCCCGCACAATACGGCGGAAAATAACTGCCAGGTAATTCATTTGTAGACACACGATATTTAAGAAAAGTATTTCCTTGTCTGATGATTTGCAATGATCGCTTTTTGTGGCACAACAGCAAGTTTTTCGAGTGACGAAATTGAAGAAGTGATTTGATTAGATTGGGTACATGAATCAGTATATCATCATCCGTTTTCATGGCGAATTCTGCTTCTGGACAGTAAACGTTCACCCATTTCAATCCCATCACAGATTTTACTGCTAAATGTTTAAAACTTTCCGTAAAATTTTCTTGTACCACATCACCATAAGCATAAAATTCCTCATTCACAATCTCTTGAACTTCATGGCTGCTAGCAGCTCCTAGCAAAAATATGACTTTGAAATTTAATGCTTTTTGCAACATAGGCAGCGCCCAGGTGCTGCGTATTTCTCGTCTCCGATCTGCATTTCTTATATCCGACTCGATGAAAATGATAATCTTCAACTGATCTTCATTAAAATAATTTTTACAAGTATCAATTGGATTAATTATGTATTGAAAATCATGTGGATTTTCAAACACTCCATAATGTACCACCGTATTTCCTGGAAGAACTTTCCAGCCAAATTTCGAGCTTGAATTATAGTTATTCAAATCGCCAGATGAACGTCTAAACGTTAACTTTGATTTGTACCTTTGAAGAGTCCCGGAATTTAACTTTTTTAGATTAGTTTTACGGAATGGTGTGACCAGATTTTGCGGGAACTGATTTGACAAACTGATCTTATTGTAAAACTCACCGTTGTAGCTCAGTCCTGACGGAATCCTTTTCGATAATTCTAACTTGGTTTGCACGTTTTGTCGCCAATGGTGAACACTGTCCATATTTTCGTTCAAAGAAAAAAGGGTAAAAACTATTGACATTGTCATAACTGAGAAAAATAATACGAATAAAACTAGACGAAATAAACTGTAGTAATGAACAGTCCGAATGACTGCCATGTTGTTTGTTGATCCTTTACGCAGAGACTGTTCTTTATCTCACCTGCAAAAAAGAAATAATGAACAATTAATAAAATTAGATGAATAAAATTAAACATTAGCAACTTTTTCGTCCTACTACTGAATTAAAGCCTATTGTAGACGTACATTGACACCAGAGTAGTTAAGCTAATTACTGTAGGTATAATAATTATTTCTAACTAATAAGGCTATGAATGAGGGCAGCTGAATATATACGAGTAGTTCAGGGATCCTTCCTTCGTCGACCTCCCTGTGTCTCAAAGAAGCTCAAATAAAAATTAAAACAGCGGAACATAACCACGAATTATAGCAGGTATGCAATATATATGGCAGATTAGATGTTATGCTGCAGGTTTTTTGGGGGTTCAATGGTTTAGAAATTAGGAATGAGAGTCATTCTCTCCACTGCCAATTTGGCCTATCAGGGCTGCTTGCAGTGTATTCAATTAGAATTAGAATTAACATACTGCAGTACGTACAGACCTTTTAGTCTATATTCAATTAGACTGGGTAATTAGTTTAACAGCAACTAGTCGTAGGCCTGATATGTACTTGTGGCTTCAGGGTACCAGGATACTTGGTTTTTTATAATATCCCCGACCTGTAAGTGTAGGCGATCGGAGTTCAATTTCAAGTCGTGGTAACACATGGTGAACCACCCCTTTTATACCTTAGAAAACTAGTGACTTTTGTCGTACATTTATGCGAACTTACTATAGGCCCTAGTGGACAACGATGACAATGGATGTCTCTCTTACGTATGTTTTCTACATGTAAGGCGACAGTACATGTTTGGAGTGGGCGCTCAACCAATGCACTGGTCATTAACCTCAGTACTACCTCAGGCTGAAATACGTCGTTGACGAAGAAACCAGAATTTCAGTTTAACATTCATATGTTTCCAAGACAACTTGGCAGCCCTTAAGTGTGTAAATTAAGGATAACGGCACAAATATAATACGAGCATACTGTAACTAACTGTTGCGATACCCTGGGTACCGGTACACCCAGGGTATCGCGACCTAAAGAGGCAACAGGATTTTGAAACTATTTTCAAGTATTTGCACTCAATAAATGATATTATGGTTAGGAGGGATTCATTCGTCCCATTTGGTGGCTTGTCAAGCAGCTCTGCCAAGGGTTGACTCACCTACAAATTTACCTTCATACCCGGATGGGGATGCAGCTAAATTCTAAAAATATATGCAAATGGGCTAGAGAAAGTAGTGATGAGAGAGAGAATCACGAAGTACAGTAGTGAAATTTCAAAGGTTATTTTTTTACGGTTTTTCATGCAGTATCAGTGCATGATGCTGAATCATCTTGACTACACTTCATGAAAAACAAGTGAAATCTCAATGTGTCAGTTGCCGATTTACCCCAATAATTCACCTAATCGCAATTTAAATAAATGATACTCACTCCAGTTAATTTAGGAGACGTTAGAAATGAAGATGGCATTTTTATGGGGAGTTGATTTTCAGTGAAGCAGCACTTAAGATAATGAGTAAACATTCAGCGAAAAATTCAGTCAACTCAAACTGTATTTCAAGAAGCAGATTATAAAGTAGATATTCTAGGTCTCTACTGAATAATTATTTCCACCACGTCTTTGACCTTAAGCTTCACACATTATTATAATAAATTCATATTTAATATTATACCAGGCACGATGTTTCAAGTCACTGACACGTATATGGAGTAGGAGTGGATCATTTAACTACTGTATTTACAGGTTAGTCAAAAAAAAGATTCAGAAATTCTAGCTTTTCCTTACCCTCGTAAGCTGACTTCATTGCTGTGTTCACAGAAAATGACATGAAACTCATTTATTTAGTTTCTACACTGTCGAATGCATTTCTTCGAAGAAATTATTCATTATAGACCTACTTATTTAATTCGTCAACAATGTTGAAATGCGAATTAAATTAATGCCATTTATATCGCATAAAACTAAATATGAATGAATTAACATTACCTGGATTTCAAGGATTTCCAGGTAAGACCATGCAATCACGAGCAGCAAAGTCATACTTTTTCATACTAGTCAACAGTTTAATCATATGGTTAATGGTCACTAATTTTCATCATATACTCATCGGTCAGATATTTAAATATGAAAGGAATATATTAGACTTAAGTATCCAAATAAATGGGCACCTGAAACCAGAACGGCGAATGAAGATTAAAGCATGATTTGTGTCAAGGTAAAACTAACAACATACAGGATGTGGCAAAGTGACGTTATTGTAAGACTAAATACAGTACAGTAAAACCTGTCAAATTCCATTATACAGCATTGTGATCTGCTTCCCCTCAACGTAACCGGCTTTGTTGACCATACAGAATTACGTGCAGTTGAGGAGTAGATAATAACCAACCTGTCTGGAGGTGCCAGGCCATTATTTGAATTGACCTTACTTGATTTTCGTCAATGGGGAAGGTGGCAACCTTGCACAGCATAACTTCGGCGGCATAACGCCACTAAACCTGCCATTTTTTAATTCGTGAAGGTGATTGCAAAACATTAGGGTGCTACAACTTCCACGTCCTCAGATCAAGACTTGTTACAAATATCAAATAAATGTGGGTTTGTCCCTTGTTTGGATTCATAGTTGAGGCGACCAAAAGGTAAATGAGGTCAGATTGGCAATAGACAGTCAGTCACGTATGGGCCATCTTTCAAACATTCAAGAGTTTTTGCGTATCCCTCTTTTATCTATGTATGAAACTCATGATCACTCAATTCTGTCCCGAGGCGAGAACCGGAAAACACTAACAACATCACAACAGGGGGTTCCCTAATGTGACACTGGTATCATTCCAACTACAGAACGAAAGATCTCGTATTCAGTTTTCTTTAAGCGACAAGAGAGGTACTACAAGGTGTACCATCACAACAGCC
Organism: Trigoniulus corallinus; assembly: GCA_013389805.1. Lineage (NCBI taxonomy): Eukaryota > Metazoa > Arthropoda > Diplopoda > Spirobolida > Trigoniulidae > Trigoniulus > Trigoniulus corallinus. The sequence continues at coordinate 13,713,304 of JAAFCE010006949.1, forward strand.
AAATAAGAGAGAACGATTTTTAAGATACCTGGTACAAGTGACTAAATTGGAGCTTGGAACTCAAGTCTAAACGCATATTAAGTATGTGCACGTTGATCAAATGCCATTACATAGTAGGTCAATAGGTAGTTTGCAGTCCATAAAAAAACATTTGGAATGTGGAAGTGAAAGATTGCATGCTAAAAAAATGTGCTGACGGGATCAACACAATAAGTTACTGCATGACACACTGAAATGTATCTCACCATTAACATAATTTATAGTTTGTTACTGGTTTCCTCTACCATTTCAGTAACATCCTAACTACAATTCACCTGGCATGACATGACCCACGAACGCCTAAGTGTCAATATTTTCAAACTGACTTGTAGAAATAATTTGAAATTTTTAACATGTTCATAGCATTTTAAAATAACAACTAAATATCTTTGTGCTAATCTTCACAACGTGGATTAGAAAATCAGAGTGAATTAGGACGATGCAATGAAAGTGTCAACTCGACTCATTATTTACAGGTTGGTGTCTACAACCGTTCAATCACATTCAGCAAATCATGACACAAATTTAACAATTTCTTGCTATAAATTATTCATTAAACTCTGCTGCTGCTGCACACGTCACACGATAATATGTAGGCTATCAGTCACCAAATAAGCTATGATTAATCAATCTATTATTTGTCGTCAAGTAATTTAAAGTGCACACAATGTGAGACCGTAAAATTACTTTCAATCCTCACTTCATAGGTCGATACAAAGTAGGCCTACTAGTACAAAAAGTTATCAATGATGCATATTAGTATTGATCAAACTTCATAGTCATATTAAAAACGGGCCGTTTTCGAAACTTGCAACGTTTGAAGGTGCTCAGAATGTGACAAGCTCACAAATATGGTAGGAAATAATTGTCACTCTATGGAACTTCTGAATGCAAAGATGAATAAACTTACTAATGTACTGTCGAACTTCAACAGTTAAACGTAACGAAAGACGAAACAAAAATATGTCACCAGTTCACATACGGATGAATTTCAGTATTTTAATATTTAGCGCCAAGGGCTTTATTGAAGTAGAGAGCGTCTCACGTGCGAGATAAACCGCAATGCAGCTTTTGAATGAGGTTGGCGGTTAAGTAAATCGAGAAAGGTCTTTGGATAGATAAATATGGTCAAATAGTGAAAGCTACAGCACAGCAGCAACTAAAAATATTGTGGTTCCTGAAGTCCATCGAATCTACAAGGGCTGAAGTTACCAAGAGTCCGTCGGGGGTAAAAACCGTACGAGGAAGGTACTGCAGGTACTCGTAGGAAGGTGTCGATTTTTTTGTAATGTAATGATAGGGTTGATAGGGTCGTGTACCCATCTTTGTCTTTCTGAATGGACACGGGCGATCTGTTGGACGGTATTTTTACGCAGCCGGCTACCGACCAACGCTGCCACACCTATGCTTATTTATCGTCGGTCTACTGTTCGTTGGGGAAGTCCACCGACGCTGGGGGGTCGGAGCAAGCTCCTACATCTGGGAATTTTTGCCTCATCTACCCGTCGCATAGTAGGGACCCACCTCGGTGGCGCAGTGGGTAGCACGATTGGTAACTGCGTCAGTAGTTCTACGTTCGACACTGGACCCAGGTGGATTGGCGTCTTTCGGGCGAAAGAGAGGTCCCGAGTGCGCCTTCTTTCGGATGACAAGTAAAACCGAGGTCCCGTGTGACATACGATGGCATTTGCACTTAAAAGAACCCTCTCTACTATGCAACAGATAGATAAGGCAAAAATATCCAGATGTAAGAGCTCGCCCCCTGCGTAAGTGGAATGCCTCAACGAACAGTAGACCGACGATAAATAAGCATAGGGTTTGTAGCTTTGGTCGGCAACTAGGACAAGATGGGTACCCGATCCTGCCATAGGCGGGTAAAGGGTTAGGAGTTGCTTTTTTTGCTACCCGTCACTTAGTAGAGAAGCACCCAAATCAAAACTCCTACTAACATGATCAAGCCATCTTTAGACCAGGGATCTTAACCTTTTGATGACTCCAGACCCCGAATGGATTGTCCAATATGGCACGTATAGTTAAACACAATCATTTGCAGGAAATTCCGAATGTTCTCGAATATTCTATCCCGTTCCAATCACGTACTAACCCAGTATTAATTAATACATTAAATAAACTAAATACCAGTACCCTGAGATTGAGTCCCATACCCCTTAAGTACCTACTTAAGAACCCCTGCACTAGACATTACATAGTGGGCGTTTACCACATTTATGAAGCATGGAATGTCAGCAAAAGGGACCTATTGTTTCGTAAGGTTATCACCACCGTATAATACTAGATGCAGTATTTTACATTGCTTCTTATCATAGAACATGTTACATAAATAGGCCGAATATCACTTTCAAGCGCTGCGCACCTAACATTGGTATTGTCCTTCCAAGAAAAGTTGGCGTGATTTGGGTGTCGGCAAGAAATTTTTAAGACGCCTCCGTCATTTTTTGGATGACTTCATACGTTTATTCCCTGGATTGTCCAACGGACAAATAAAAGTAATGATAATTATTATTTTATTGATTTCCTACTTCAATAAGTTTTTGAAACAAGATATTGTTCCTGCTATTTCAAAAGCAATAGGACACAAATCGCCAAATTCTTGACATTCGCTCTGTCAACGTTCAGATATGTATAATATTAAAATGAGTTTGGTGCATAAAGTTCTAACGGTCAGTACGGTCACGACTTAACCACAGCTTTAAAAAAAAAACACACAACGATAAACAGGTATAGTATACTTAGTGATACTCACCTACGAATGCAGGTATTTCAAATTAGCCTTCTTCAATTACAACTACTAGTAAATGCAGTAGTCTTAAAATATTTGTTGACTTTTCTATAGAAAAAAAGTATTGTCCTAATACATTCATGACACATGCCCGAAATTAAACACACCTTCCTTTCAACTCACGAAATGACTTCATTGTTTTTGAGTGGCGTCGTTCACAACAGTTTCACGTCTTTTCACTGATTTCCCCGAGTGGAAATAAACTTTCCAAAGTAACAGATTTCGTAATGGGGTCCACACTAGCCATTCCAGGACGGTCATTTGCCGGCAGTTAAAGGGGAAATGAAGGTGGTTCACCAAATGCTCGTAACTTAGACAAAAACAACAGAGCAGGTGACAAAGCGCATCTTTTTGGCGTGAACTTACTGACCTGCTTCTGATCCCGTCCACCAATTGCGAAGCGGCTTTCAACATCATCGAACTAACAGTTGCCACTGCCACGAACTTTTTTTCTCTCTCCTGGAAATGTACTTTTAATTTGATAGTGTAACTTTTAATCGTCAATCAAACTAGAAAAAGTAATGCTACAAGACAAAAAATATTACCATTCTGATAACAGCATTACCTAAGTCTACCTCCATGTTTAGTTTTCGAATGTTTGCGTGACGAATCGCAGTAAAGGAAGTGCACTGGGTAATCCGGAATTGCATTTGGGACATTAGAAAAATGGAGAAAATTATATTTAGTAGTTCAGAGACATGGTAAAATAAGCGTGGATACACACACCTGCAGCTCCTGATAATTCCTGATGCGATTATCCGAGATTTATAAATTTGCAACTAATATCGTGCGGCCACGCTCGGAAACACGGGTTTTGCTTTAACGGTATTTCCTGTCTGACAAAAAACGCTCCTCACGGCAGATTAGAGTGAAAACGCCACAGCCTTTGGCCGGCGGTGCTTGTGGTGAATCCTGTGTGTTGTGAGGTCAACAGGCAAACGCGCACTGCCAATTGAACCTCACAGGTTGGTTTATGATAATAAAAATCCGAATTTAGAAAACAGATACTTGAGTTTATTCGATGGAAAGGACCCTAATTGCGCCACATCGTACACCACATGGCAGGGGCGGATCCAGGGGGGAGAGCAATGCAGCAATTGCTCCCCCTTCCTCAGTGCCTCAATGGGGCGCATATTTCAACTGATGTTTCAACTGATGCACGATTCAACTTTGCAACTGATGAGGCATTTTTGCATTTGTTATTCCCATTTCTATACTGCCGGTCCAATCTGCAAGTGGTTAAACCACTGCGGATAGGACATTGTTTAAAGGGCTGTTGTTGTTGTTTGTTGGTGTTTTAGGGCTCTTCAACTACAAGGTCATTAGAGCCCCGTCCACAGCATAGTTCTTATGCAGAGCCTGTACAGACACTATACTAATGCGATGATTTTTGTGTATTAGTAGTACCCAGTTCTTCCTAAGCGGCCACCCATGTCAGTACTAGCTGGGGTTGCGCTGCTTAACTTCAGTGATCAGACGAGAACTGGTGTGTCCAACGCAATTCGCCGCTCTGTTTAAGGGGCAATAGAGGACCTATTGTAATTGCTAGCTAGATTTACACTATGGGATTCTAAATATTTAAAAAAAATATTTAGGGCGCACTTTTTTGAAGTGCTCCTCCCTTGATCCGCCCCTGCCACATGGGACCTCGGTTTTACGTCTCATCCCGAAAGAAGGCGCACTTGGGGTCTCTCTCTCTCTCTCGCCCGAAAGAAGCCAACCCACCTCAATCCAGCATCGAACGTGGAACCACAATCACTGACACAGTAAATCGAGCATGCTACCTACCTACTGGGTCACCGATGTGGATAAATCTGGCAGCCGAATAACAATATTAATTGAACGCACATGCATTGACCTCAAAGTATGTAGGTTCTCTCCGGACTATGGGCAGCAGCTTACTCTCGGGTATTTTTTGTGGTAGTGGCTGCTGCATCAAAAAGTATGAAAAGGTTTTAGATGCAACTATGTTTAGGAATTGTGTTAATGTTTTTTGCCAGGCAGCTTTCTCAATGTATAATGTAAGATAATTATTTGTTGAATGTAACGCTTACCGTAATAAATTCGGATTGTTTCACATACTGTATTTTATGACTTGCCTTCTCTGATGTCGTCAAAGGACCTCACAAATTGACGACTTCAACGCGAAAGTTGAGTGAATTTCTATTTCTGTTTACATTATATGCCCTCCTCGGGAAGGTGCAACTGTCTTTGTCGTCCACCTGCGATCAGAAAGGCAAATGCTCTAGTTTTAGGTAGCAGCTTGACCTTAAAGATATCAGACAAAATAAGAATGTGGGGAAAACAGGACAGGTCAGATATTTCACCCTTAAGAAACTGGTACCCATGCGCCATGCCCCCACATTTTTGCAGAACTCGATGTGCCTCATCTGAATTCCAAATTCTGAGCAAGATTTCAGTGCAAAAAATAAGTAAATCGTCTTGAGTACAAAGTAAATTTTATATCATTTCAAAGGACTTATTGAAATCAGTAGAAAATTTGAAAACAAACTTTAAAAAGACCAATAACGTCAAATATATAATATTCTAGGAAATCATAACAATATTAAAATTATAGAAATGCATTAGATTTATAACAACTAAATAGAAACGTTTCATATTCCAACTATCGGTAAATTGTCAAAGAAATAATACTAATATATTTGTGCACAGTATAAATTTGTTAGAAATCTGGAAAATCTTCCGTTACTTCAATGTCCTTGCGTCTGAATCTAGTAGATGATAGTGTTTCTACTTCTGTCGTTGCTTCTGTTTCTGGAGTTGTCTCTTCAACTTCATCTGTAGTAGTAGTCGGAGCATCAGGTGTCGACATTTGACAATTTACATTCCATTCCCAATCGCACACTTTTAACTCTGTATTAAACTGCAATCCCTTACTGCAATTAAACAAATAAGGATGTCCATTGGAGCAAATATAAAATTGGGAACAATCATAAGGATGTGGCAAAATTTCAGCTTCTTCGGGCTTTTCTGGAGGCACGACATGTTTGACTGGAGAACATTGGACGTCACAATATGCGACTCCTGCGATGACACTCAATAGTACTGCCAACAGCATAAACTGAGCCATTTCTCTTTATGGGATCTTCACTTAACTGTAACAGACTGACAAACAGAAATAAATTAAAATACAATTTTATAATTGGTTTAAGGAGAATTCAAACTAATAAATTCACAAATTTTCTTCGGAATAACAAATATAAATTCGAATTCTTTGGTAAATGAGTTATAGAGCACCAATGTGGCAAACAGTTCGGATACGATCATCTAAAATTGAATTTCCTATTGATAAGAACACTTTTCCACAAAAATCTGTTTTCCCCATGCAGTGAAATATATAGTACACACATGGTGCCACGACTTCACTTTCTCTTCGAGGATAGGCACACAAACTTGAATTTCACTTTTCTCTTCCAGCGTTGAACCCATACACCAATCGCCCAGAAAAGTAAGACCACAGGAGTTCCGTTTATCCACCCCGTCCTTCTCTCCCCTGCCTCACTTTAACTTTCTTTTAATGTCAAATTCTGTCCACCCTCTTTGTAGTCATACGTACTTAGGATGTGACGATTATGGATTCATATTAAAAGAATAAGAAGGGTGATGAAGTTGTATGGGAGCGGCGAGTTGCGTTGGACACACCAGTTCTCGTCTGATCACTGAAGTTAAGCAACGCAAGCCCAGTTAGTACTGACATAGGTGGTCGCTCGGGAAAGCTGGGTACTGCTAATACCCAATAATCGTCGCATTGGTGTAGTGTCTGTGCAGTCTATGCACTAGAACTATGCAGTGGACGGGTCTCTAATGACCTTGTAGTTGACGGGACCTTAAACACCAACAAACAAACAATGAAGTTGTATGAGGGTGCCACTTAGATGGTCGAATTAATAAATAGTAGCTAAGAAAAGTTATCTTCCTGACCATATCATTGGTGGTTATTAGAAATACTTCAATGTACTAATAATCGAGTAACTGTCAAGTAAGAGAAACTAAAAGTAACTTACCGCTTGTGGTGGTTATTCAGACTGGTGTAGAGATCCAAACTACGCGAGATCTTTTATACCATATTTGATTAAGTGGAAACACGTCATTGGTGTTGCAATTAATGGATGGTAGGTTTGCCATGGATATGTTTTAATTCCAATTAAGATAGCTTCATGGTCAGAAATCGTAATCAAAGGTTAACTGAGTTTATATTCTTTAAGATTCCAAGTATTGGTCCAATAAATGATTCTCAACGAATGCACGTAGGAATTTTAAAAATAACAATAACAAGCTGTATATATTAGAAATCATGACTTAATAGCGCTGCAACTTACGTCAACACAAGACAGGGTAGGGCATCCATTAGTGCCTGTTCGTAGTGGGACCACATAGTAAAACTGTTGGGCGTTATTTTACGTAGTCAGCCTGACTACATCCCAGGCTTAGTTTTATGTCTGTCTCTCTTCTTTCAACGAACAATTTCTGTTGTCTGAAACCAGTTGTTTGTCTGTTGGTGTTTTAGGGCCCTTCAACTACAAGGTCATTAGAGCCCCGTCCACGGCATAGTTATCATGCAGAGACTGCTCAGACACTACACTATTGCGACGATTTTTGGGTATTAGCAGTACCCAGTTTTCCCAAGCGGCCACCCATGTCAGTACTATCTGGGGTTGCGCTGCTTAACTTCAGTGATCAGACGAGAACTGGTGTGTCCAACGCAATTCGCCGCTCTCTGAAACCAGGGGTGCACGATTGTGCTTAAGGTCAATTGAGGGTGGGAACAAATGTAAACAGAATTTCAGTCAACCGCGCATCGTCTCGTTGAAGTTTTTATTTGATTCTTCCAACCTTCCATTTCACCAACATTATCCAGGGAGTCCGCAGAAGGGGAGGAATTGGTCAAAATACTCGCAATGAAAATTGATCATTCATTCACTTTCAGACCAAGATTAGGCCCATTGTGGATATCCAACGAATCAGTGGCAAATCTGAGTTTGGGGTTACTGAAGCCCTAAGCAAACAATTTCCACGATATCTCTTAAAACATGCGGGTCTACCCAATGTTCGTTCAATAGATGAAGGAATTCAACCTTAGGTGAAATTGTATTATGGGATGCTTCTAAAAGGGGATTGACAGAGTGGTTAGATGGTACCCCCTCCCTACGAAGCACTGCAAAGTCTACAACAGTGACGTAATAACTTGCATACAGCAGATTGTGGTTATATGGCCATATTTAGTATTTCTTCTTGTTTGTTTGTTTGTTGGTGTTTAAGGTCCCGTCAACTACAAGGTCATTAGAGACCCGTCCACTGCATAGTTCTAATGCATATGCTGCACAGACACTACACAAATGCGACGATTATTGGGTATTAGCAGTACCCAGCTTTCCCGAGCGACCACCCATGTCAGTACTAACTGGGCTTGCGTTGCTTAACTTCAGTGATCAGACGAGAACTGGTGTGTCCAACGCAACTCGCCGCTCCAGTATTTCTTCTTAGAGAACGGGTTGGGGAGTAAGCCAAGCAGCCATAACAGGCCGAACCCTTAGAAGGCTGCTCGCGGGAGATGAGGAGGTAGGTACAGTAATCCCGCTGATCCGACCTAATTGGGACAGGTGGTAAGTCGGATAATCCGAAATGCATAAAATAATAGCACCAAATGATAGTAAAACAAGCATTTCTTGTTCATTACATTTAATTATGCATGTACAGTATAATGTTTGAAGAAATTTGTTATCACACTTTGTTTTCCACATTGGTATCTCTTTTTGGAAGCAATATCGTGCCAACGGCGCAAAAGGAGACTGCACCCAGAGGGTGTCGGCTAATACGGAACGTCAGATAAGCGGGACTCTACTGTATAGAGAATGTGGGAAAGGGGATATTTGCAGCACCCAGCGTTCTTTACCAACCACCTATGTTATGAGAATGGGGAAAGAGAAGCTGGTTAGGTCCATTATGAGAATACAGGCTACAGGAAACAGACGTGGTAGAAGTAGGGTAAAGGAAATGTGAGAGCAGGCTTTACGGCAGGACATACACTCATTGAAATGGTATGGAGCAGTGTTTTTCAACCTTTTTATTGGAACGGAACCCTTTGGAGCATTTAGACTTCTCACGGAACCCTTTGGAGCATTTAGACTTCTCACGGAACCCTTTGGAGCATTTAGACTTCTCACGGAACCCTTTGGAACATCGAGACCTTTCGCGGAACCTCATATAGTGACAGAAAAAAATATTAATTGATACAGGTGTGTGTGTGTGTTAGCATAAGCAGTTGAATTCGTGGCCTAATGTTTGAGAGAGACACCCGAAGTACATCTTCAACAGACAAAAGTCGTTCTAGTTTCTTGTGTTTTCATTGTTATTTTTAATTTTACCTTACCATTGGCGGAACCCTTGGGCGGACCTCATGGAACCTTTGTGTTCCGCGGAACCCTGGTTGAAAAACACTGGTATGGAGGAATGGAGGACCAATACTCATATACCGACACTGCCACAGGCGGAAAGGAGAAATATTAACCTTCTACAGAAGGTGAGGGTTTCTTTTCTGGTCCAGATCTCTTTCATCATATTATGGAACCTTGACAGTGTCAAATACCTGCTGTAAAATAACCGGTGCTTTAATTCTGCACAAATCCCATTATCATCATCATTACAAGAAATAAGATTCAAACGCTTCTTTCATATCAAAGATTCAACAACAGCAAACTTGAAATTCTGCCAGGTGTCATCAATACCAGTAGGCGAGGCGTTGAGATAATATAAAAACTAACGGATAACGGTAAGTAATAAACATCTTTGGCTATAGTATAATAATTTACTTGCATTATTGAGAATGATGAGCAGATTCGAATACATAGGCTAATGGATCCGCAAAAGTAAATGTAAATTAGCTAAAAGTTGAACCACTGAGCACACTCGAAATTTGAAAACATTGAATAACAAAGTATGGGTCCTACTAATTTTCCACGATCGACCACCACCTCAATCGATATCATCTCATAATTCTAATAAACGTTTGAGAATATTAAACCGAAATTCAAACATGTAATTTGATTTTTATTCCCTGGTAACGCAATTATTTATTACCAGTGCTATTTAGCAATGACAAAGTTTGTCTATGAGGAGATGCAACATATGTTTACATCTCTGACCAAATTATGATATCTTCTTAAAGAGTAATATAATTGCTTAAAATTATCACATGTACACCTACACTTTATTAGTCTCCAAAAGTTACGCGTTTATAGTGTTTTAAGACCGAACAATTACGAACTTTATAGTGTCTGCTCCCTGTTCATCTCAAGGTATCAGAATATTGCTTAATGTCGCCCATTCTTGAGAGAAACAAAAGCAGCTGAACATGCCACATGGCGGTATGTAATTCACCGCTTAACTTTTAATTTGATTTGATTAATTTCATGGGTTTGGGATAAGCCAAGCAGCCATAACAGGCCGAACCCTTAGGAGGCTGCTCGCTGGAGATGAGGAGGTAGGTGTAGAGGTTGTAGGAGAGGGGAAATTTGCAGCACCCAACGTTCTTTACCACTCATCCATGTTGGTACTAACGTGGGCTTGCGCTGCTTAACTTCAGTGATCTCACGAGAACTGGTGTGTCCAACGCAACTTGGCTGCACCACCAACGCATCTTGGCAGGAGTAAAAAAATGAAGATTTCTGAAAATTTTAATACATACGTAAGCAATTATTTACAAAAATTAAGCCATACCTGTCCTCGTTTTATGGTTACCTCTTCAATTACACCCTTAGGCTCACGTTTCAGTTGAAGGCCAGTTAAATGAGGGAAATACAACAAACATTTATTTTATATTACTGTAAATCATCATCATCATACCCTTATCCCGCTTGTGGCAGGGTCGGGTCTGCGGGTCCATTGAGCATGTTCTGACTGGAGTCACCCCAGCCAGGCGTCTGGAACCCGCAGGAATATTGGCAAAGTTGTCTGTGGGCGATGCTGGCTTACCCCACGAATGGAGACGATGCAGACCAATTGAAATGTCGACTGGTTACTCAAATTTTCTGGCAGATTATTCTTTTAGAAAATTGAGTCGATAACCGTTGCAGTTCCAGCACTGACTTTCATTAGAACGCAATTTTCCTCTCGTCTCTTCTGACATCTGTTGTCCAAAGCAGTTGCATCTTGGATATGGCAACACAGTTTTCAGAAGGATCCTTTCAATAGGTGTGATGTTGAATATCAACTACCTAATTATTGTTGAACATATGCTCATCGATCGCACATTCAATTTAAAACGGCGACCCGTTGTCAAAACTGTTCTTTTCGTTCAATTTGTAGAATCGCTGGTGAACAATATCGAAATGAAGTTTTAAAATTTGGAGGTGGCTTATCTTGTCAGGGAAGTCTTCACGAATGTTATTAAGTATTTCTAACGAAAATTTGCTCAAATTATGTAAAATTACCACACACAAAAAAAAAAACTACGAGAAGTTTCATCCTTTCGAACATTTTTGAACGTTTTTAAATTACTATAAATACTGTATGGTAAGCCTAACTAAATTTAGGGGTCGCACAAATTTTTGCAAAGCTAAGATTTAAATGTCAATGCAAAAGCAAACAGGCACAGCCAAGTCATTAGTATGTATATTTGGTTTTATCTTTAACACGTGGTAAAATTACTGTATATTCGTATGTATACAAAAAATTGTTTTCGAATAAATGTTTTAATTCGTATTCCTAGTTTCTATACAGTACCTCTATACCAGGGTCGCGAACATCTTTGTTTGGGGTAAAAGGAGTCGCCAAGTGAGAAGTAATGGAAGCAACACAACCGTTGTAGAAAGAAATTTTTCCAAATACAGCAGAGTCTCCCTTATCCAGAATGAATGCCAAAGTAATAACCCCAGGGTATTTCCAATATAATCCTGGTTCGTCAGCATTGTAGATTTATTCAGGTATTAAATCTTCCTTTTCTACGAAATGCTGAAATTGTCGCATGAGGTCGTTGAAGTCTTTTGAACCCGCCTCGGTGGCGCAATAAGTAGCATGCTCGATTTACTGTGTCAGTGGTTCCAGGTTCGATACTGGATCGAGGTACGTTTGCTTCTTTCGGGCAAACGTATTTAGGACACAGCCTTAGAAGGGTCCAGTGTAGCTAGAGAACAAAACTACGTAAATGTAAAACGCAAATCACACCTAGTGCTCTATATAAGTTAGAGATAGATGGCTGGTGTTTGAGGTGCACCAGGCATCCGCAGTGCTTCGTGCGGTGGAGCTCCGATAATCCTGCTACAGAGCCCCAGTTGAGAACCGCTGGATTAGTGTTGGGCAGTGAGGAAGAGCCACGTAAATAGAATGCAAGTAGTCGAGATGCGAATGCTGCGGTACATGAGTGGGGTGTCAAGAGCTGATAGAATTAGGAATGAGTGTATTAGAGGTAACCTGGGGGTGGGGGACATCGCGGAAAAAGGAGAGAGAGTAGATTGAGGTGGTATGGATACGTAATGCGAAGAGGGGAGGAGGAGCTCGTTAGGTCCACTACAGGAATGCAAGTGGTTGGAAGCATCCGGGTCGGGGGGGGGGGGGAGACAAAAGCAGACGTGGGAGCAGGTTGTCCGTAGGGATATGGTAGTCTGTGGGGTGGAGGGATTTTCTCGTTTCGTTGGTGTTTTCGGGCCCTTCAACTACAAGGTCATTAGAGCCCCGTCCACTGCATAGTTCTAGTGCAAAGACTGCACAGACACTACACTAATGCGACGATTAACTGGGTACTGCTAATCAGTGCCGGATTTAGATATTGAGAGGCCCTAGGCTATTGTTAAGTTTTGAAGCCCGCTAAATGTTGAGGCCCTAGGCTTCAGCCTAATTAGCCAAATGGTAAATCCGGCACTGCTGCTAATACCCAGTTCTCCCAAGCGGTCATCAATGTTAGTACAAGCTGGGGTTGCGTTGCTTAATTTCAGTGATCAGACGGGAAGTAAGCCACTCCAGGGTGGACAGGGGCCTGGTGGGAGATAGGCGAGAGTGGAGGGCTAGAACCCGCAGACTCAACCCTGCTACATGCGGGATAATGGTATGATGATGATGTGTCCATTCACAGGGACAAGATGGGTACTCGAGAAGGAGTACCATTCCTGCCATAGGTCTGGAAAAGGGGCTAGGAGCTGCTTTGCTACCCGTTGCATAGTAGAGAGGGTTATTTTACGTGCAAATGTCATCGTACAAGGACCCTAGGTTTTACTTCTCATCAGAAAGAAGGCACAATTCTACTGGAATAATTTTATATGTTTAGTAACTTAAGGGGCCGGCTAATGCACTATTGAAAGAAATCGTTTGATCTCTACTTCTACTGCAGTGGTGAGACAGTCACCCATGCTGCCATTGACCAGGCGGTCAACCAACTTAAAAATTTGAAAATTCTTCTTTATTTTCGCTGTCAGCCAAATGAAAGCCGAGCTGTACTCAATTTTATGCCGGTTCATGGGACGTCAGCGATAATGTCTAACATTTTGCCTCGCCACAGCCATAACATAAAAGTGACCGTTATCAGCGATCAGACAAGTTGAGCAACGTAATCCTTGACCCAAAGTTAAGTGACAATTCAGGATAAAAATCAAATAGGCTATCAGGAATTACCTTGCAATAAAAACCATATTAATGCAATGGCGACATAAATTTCCGTGTTATAGCTACGGACAGTATATAAAGGGTTAGGGTAGGCACCAATGCGAATTGCACCATTTGCATTTCTGACGCCATCTTTGCAACACATTCCATTACAGGGTTGAATATCCATCTCTGTCCCTCTGGATGGATGCATAAGCGACCTGTTTATTCTGATCACCTGCTGATCAAAGCTGCAACCCATATGCCTATTTATGGTCGGCCTATTGTTCATTGGGGCACTTCACCGCCGAAAAATTTGTCTCATCTGCCCGTTATGTAGCAGAGAGGATTCTTTTACGTGCAAATGACATCGTACACCACACGGGGCCACGGCTTTACTTCTCATTCGATGGAAGGCGCATTCGGGGCCTCTCTCTCGCCAGAAAGAAACCAACCCATCTCGATCCAGTATCGAACCTGGAACCATTACCATAGTAATCCAAGGGGGGATTGAAGTTAACATTTTCGGCCTCCATAGCAAATCGAAGTGCATAGTGCATCAGTGGAATGTCGTGTGCCATAATTCTGCACGAGCAAAGCAACGAATCCACTACCAATGTTCTCTGTGACGTTATACGTTCTAACGTGATTCAAAATTGACTGAAATTAAAAATCGTTCATTCGTTGTTGAGAGGACCTAAAATTAAGTTGTTGATTTGAATGAAGAATTTATGTTAAGTTTCGCATAATTCACGAAGAAAGTTTTTAACTAAATCGTACTTAACAAAATTTGACTTAAAAAAAACCGTTAAAATATGATAGAATTACTGATTTCTATCTCTTATTAACGGCCAAGATTTTCAATTCGTACAGCATATTGTAAGACACCCAATTTAACTTTCCATTTAAAAGGTACGTTGATGAACTTGATATTTCACAATGAGAATTTAAGTTAATAAAACCCTAATATTACAATGCAATTACTGATTGAATACCCGTTCTTAACGGATAAGAATTGAAAATTAAACAGTTAGTATCAAACTAAATGGAAATGGTTTCCAAATTTAGCATTCTGATATTTTCAACATCCAAACTATTAAAATGCTTTTATTGATTTTCTAGTATCAGCAATAGATGACGACACCTGGTTACACGGCTATTGCTGGAACAAGATCAAGGCCAGCAAAACCTGCTGCACGAGTTGGTCCACACGTACACACCAAATTAAAGGATGTGGACCGTCCGTGCGGCTGCAGCCACCCAGGGACATCAACTGGCCCGTCCAAAACAACTCGGACTTCAAGTATTCCTAAGAGACAGCATACCGCTATGCAAAAGCAAGCTTCTGCTAAATCTCGAGTAAAACAATTAGTGAAGAAATATGAATCCAAAGGGGGATCCCAAAATGGCAAGAAACAATCGCACATCACTAAAGGCTTATCTAAAACTGGCCAAAAGACTACTAGAACACACGCCTTCAAGCCAGCATCTCCTTTCGGCCCAGAAACAAGATATATTCCAGGCAAACACACCACTTTGGGCCTTAGCAAAACTGAACGAGACAAACGGGCAGCCAGTATAAGGGGGGGACATATGAAAAAGTCAACAGAGTGCTCTCGATCCCGACAGGCAGAACAAGCACTTGTGAAATCACTACAGGAAGAAGTAGAGCTGAAAACACAAGAAAATGAACGCATTGTCAAAGCAAGTGCTGCTGTAGTCGAGCAATATCAGGCTCAACTGCAAAGAGCAGTATTTGAAGGGGAGGAATTGAAACGTCAACAAAGTCTACGCGATAAAAGTTCGCACTCGTCAACTACTTGTAAAACGGAAAAGACGGTTAGATTTTCTGGATTAGATAGTGCTAGTGAACGCTATACTAAAGAATTGGAAGAAGAATTAAGAAGGTCGATGGAAGAAGTTGTGGACCTCAAAATTCAACAGGCTGCGAAGTCGCATTCATCATCAACATATCAAAGACAACAAAGTCAAATGTCGCAAGCGCATAGAACTCTGGGGTCTCATTCGATTTTAAGCAGGCCATCCTACAGGCCGGCATCACACTTCGGCCCAGAATCGAAGTACATCTATCAAAGGCACACGCCTTCGGCTTCTAGCATCCATCACCGGTCTATAGCTAACGCTTACGAAAGACAGAAAAGTTCGGAATTCTTGAGGTCGTGGCATGAACGAGAATCACTTGTGACTCAGAAACGGTCTGACAACTATGCGAAGCTACTGGAAGAACAACTAAAGCAGTCCCTTGAAGAAGAACTAGAATTGAAAATTCAAGAAAATGAACGGATGCTAAACAGAACGTCTACCATAAATGCTGGGAACGTGGTCTCAGTAGGGAAATTTCCTTCAGTGGCCATTTCTGAAACCGCACCCTTCACTCCAGTTCACTTCCCCGGACGAAGATCCAAGAATTTAGAAAGCATGGACGTGATCGGAAGTTATAATGAGTATAGTGTTCCACAGAGTAGCGAACTTCTACAAGGGCAGTCTCAGGATTCAAAAATCATTGACGAACTCTCCAAATACACTCGATTCTTAGAAAGCAGAGTGATAGAATCAATGGAAGATCTTGTGGAATTGAAAGCTCGGGAGGCCGGACGTATTAGGTCTAGCTTATCTGTAGGATCACAAAAAGACTACGTGGGTTCAGTCAACGATCGAAGTTCACGCGAAGATATGGAATCAGAATCCATTCTACGAAGTGCAAGAACCAGTTCAGGGCAAGATCTCGGGGAGTATACATTACAGTTGGAAGAAATTTTAAAGGAGTCACTCCAAGAAGAAACTGCATTAAAACTACAGCAAGCTGAACGCATTGCAAAGGAAGAGAGCGCCCAAGAGATTGAACAAATTGACAGTAAGTCGATGCCCAGTAGTATTGAAATGGAAATATACCCTACTGGCAGCTCCCAAGATAGTCTAGGATTCGTTCGCTCCTCATCTCACGAAGGAGAAATGTCATATCACGACATTCCGGTGGAACCCAGTGAAAGCTACCTCTCTTCAAAGAAAATGTCAGCTGTTAGTTTTCCGAGTAGCTCTAAAGTGACCAGGTCAATAAGTAGAAGAGGACACGCCAAACGTCAGACTCGGGAAGCCAGTCGCAGGACGAAAACACAACAAAGGCAACAAACAACACGTCGAGTCAAGGAAACTGATCAGAAGGTCAAGCGATCTAAAACCCAGGAAAGGCAAAAGAGTACTGGTGCAAAACGTGCAATGTCACAACGCCAACGTTCTAGAAAGACAGGAGATAAAACTGCAAGAAAATACAAAAGCTTGTCAGAACAACGCTTTCATAGACAACACACAAGTCGTCATCGCAAGGAACAACAAAAGAAAACCAAAGCACTACAACAACAAAGGAGTGGAAAGCGTAAGATGTCATCGGTGAAAAAGCCTAGCGTTAAAAAAGAGCCCTCAAGAGTTGCTAAGCATATTGCACATTTTGAAAGAGCTACGACAAGTCGTCCGACAGCTGCGACATGTGCAGCAGCTGCGAAACCGCGTCATGGAGTTGCCAGAGGTGTGAAACCTGCAACTCATTTCGGTCCTGAAGTGCGACAAGTTGCCAAATAAACTCAAAAAGTACATTTCTGCTAAAGCTAGTGTTGAACAATGTCCTATTTGATGCGATGGCGTGATTACAGTGGTCTTGTTAATGTGGATCTGTTAAACCTCTCTGCTGATACTTTCTTATATATATAACTCAAATTCATATAGCGATAATATTATCAATTTTCAATACTCTTCCTAAATTAATAAATTGAGATGCTTAATGATTTTCTCTGCTTTTTTCTCCCATTTACTCCAACCAAGGGGTGGTCCAAAGTAAAAATAGTGGGCCTTCACTCAGTGGCGTCACTAGGGGGTGTGGGCCTCACCGGGTGACACCACTCGCACCATGACAAATGGGGTGACACTTAAACAGAAGAAGGAACAGAGTGGCTTTTTTCAGGAGCCAACCCTAACGACGCCTCTGTCTTCACGACCTACAAACGCAAAAGTAAAAACATGCTAAAATAAACAGCAATGAATTAGGACTAAGTTAGGAGCTACATTAAGAAAGGTTGAAACTAGAACTACCGGTATGTTGGATGCGGGCCACTAGAGTCCTAACTGATGGTCATGCGGCCCGCGTAGCGAAAAGGTTAGTCATCCCTGCTTTAACCTTTTCTTATTAGCTAGATATTCATCAGTTCTAGAATCCAGACAGGATATGAAATCAAGTGCTACATTTAGATTTTCAAGAACTTATACTTTATTCCGCGAGGTCAGAAATAAAAGTGTTCAAATTACAAGGTCTAGGAAAACAGATATCAAAAAATAGTTTTACTGGCCCTCCTTTTCAAGAACAGTTACTGTATATATTCGTAAGTTAAAGGCTACAGTGTTGTGGCGAAACCGTGCTAAGATTCGATTTACCGTTCAAATTCAATCATCATAACATCCTTATCCCACCTGTGGCAAGGTCGGATCTGCGGGTTATAGCCCTCCACTCCCGCCTATCTCCCACCAGGTCCCCGTCCACATCACACACTACCATATCCTTACGAATAATCTGATAAGTCTGCTTTGGTCTCCCCCAGCTGCGGGTGCTTCCAATCTCCTGACTTCCTCAAATGGACCTACCGAGCTCCTCCTCCCCTCTTCTCATTACGTATCCATACCATCTCAACTTACTCTTGATCTTTTTTTTTCCAGGGAGCGGCGAGTTGCGTTGGACACACCAGTTCTCGTCTGATCACTGAAGTTAAGCAACGCAAGCCCAGTTAGTACTGACATGGGTGGTCACTCAGGAAAGCTGGGTACTGCTAATACCCAATAATCGTCGCATTAGTGTAGTGTCTGTGCAGTATATGCATCAGAACTATACAGTGGACGGATCTCTAATGACCTTGTAGTTGACGGGACCTTAAACTCAAACAAACAAAAAAAATCTTTTTCTCCGCGATGTTCCCCACCCCAGGCTACTCCTAATATACTCATTCCTAACTATCACCTCTCGACATCCTGGTCATATACTGCAGCATTAGCATCTCGGCTACTTGAATTCTATTTACGTGGCTCTTCCTCATTGCACAACACTCTGATCTATATAGCATAGCGGGCCTAACCACTGCCTTGCAAAACTTCCCTTTCAATTTTATTGGGACCCTCCTACCACACAGGACTCCACTCGCCTGTCTCCACTTCAACCATCCCCCATTGATTCTATGGGTCACATCCGAGTCAATCTCCTCACTGCTTTGGAATGCTGATCCTATGTACTTTGCCTCTTGCACCTCCTTCATCAGTTCGCCACGGAGCCTAACAAGGGACGCCCAATCGGGTCGCTAGGGTTGATCGGACAGGTAACCGTAAGAGAGCGATGACCCCCGAGTACCAGGACCACTAGGCATCCGGAGCTGACCATGTTATCTCTGAAAAGTAACCATCAGGGACGAAAGCACTCCCTCCAGCCGATTGATCAGACCTCGTATCCGTCTGACCACCCGTTTTCCACTGGATGCCATGGCCAAAGTGGCGTGTTGGAGACTTAGGATCGCAACCCAACCCCTCGACGTGTCGGAGCTGTCTCGTCGGCACGAGGCGGCCCAGAGACGTCGCAGTGGATGCGCCCCCTCAACCACCAGGTTCCACTTTCCCCAGGAATTCGGGCCTCCACGCACGGGAAACACGTGGGAAGGCGTTTTTTACAGTCATCTCACAGAGGAGCCTACAACGACCAGAGCCAATTATGATGTTTCAGGTCGGTCTTCCCTGGGTCTGTGCCGTTTAGTCGCCTTTTACGACATGCACTGGGGGAAGGTGCCGTGTGCCTATTTTACCCCTGGCACACTCGAGTGCAGCTTGGTACGGGTAGGATGCGAGTATTTCTATGAGGTGTCTGCAAACCATCAACATAACTGCAGCGCAAAGCCTCCTTCATTGGCCAACCGCCGTCTCTACTGGTCTCAAGGTCCTCCTACACCACAAGGAATGCATATTCAACTGAGAACCGCTGCCCAGCGGGAACCCATCGTGGAGATGGGCACTTGGACTTTGTAACAGACTACCGTGGATTTCACAATCACAGACACTTGTGAGGTCGGCTTCCACGGATGTACCGCCCGACCACTCAAGAAATCCATGAAGCGGACCAAGAAGTCATAGTTACTCCCGCCGTTCAAATTCAAATACAGAATTTAAAAATTTGAATATGAGAGCAAGTTAACCTCGCCGCGGTGGTGTAGTGGTTAGCACGCTTGGCAACTGCGTCAGTAGTTCCAGGTTATATACTGGACCGAGGGGGGGGGGGTCGGCTTCTTTCGGGCGAGAGAGAGGCCGCGGGTGTGCCTTCTTTCGGATGAGAAGTAAAACCGAGGTCCCGTCTACTACGCAACGGGTAGATGCGGCAAAATTTCCAGGTGTAGGAGCTCGCCCCTTGGCGTCGGTAGCATTCCCCAACGAACACTAGACCGACGATAAATAAGCGTAGGGGTGCAGCTTTGACCGGCAACGGCTGCAGAAAAAACTATGACCAATATATCACCCTATGTTTATTCAGAGGGACAAGATGGGTACCCGACCCTGCCATAGGCGGGAAAAGGGTTAGGAGTTGCTTTTTGAATATGAGAGCAAGCGACGTAAACGTATGTAAAATAGAAACCACCATTGGATATGACAGTTGTTGATAACGAACCGTTGTAAAAACGATGTAAATTCAAAATTGAAATGGATGTAACTGCTGTTAATGGAAAGCCCTGGCGAAGCGACGTTTCTATTTCTAAAATACAAAATAAAACTGCCAAAACTCCACCGTTCGATTTACATTCGAAAACGAGCTGTTAACTCAAACACACTTGTTTCTTACTGCTAGTAATTTCAAATACAAATAAGTTACTGAAAGGGCAATATATCTGAAAAATTAATTAAGAAGTGTTTCAAAGTTGAACAAATATCTACTTCAGAGCCAAATTTTGT
The DNA here is from genome assembly GCA_013389805.1 of Trigoniulus corallinus. Classification (NCBI taxonomy): domain Eukaryota; kingdom Metazoa; phylum Arthropoda; class Diplopoda; order Spirobolida; family Trigoniulidae; genus Trigoniulus; species Trigoniulus corallinus. The sequence continues at coordinate 13,733,720 of JAAFCE010006949.1, forward strand.
TCAAGTGAATATTAAATTTCGGGTATGCTTATTAATTTCAAATATTTAAAAATGATTCTATTTTCTGTTTCAGTTAGTGGTCACCAATATACAGTACTTGTTTGGATGGCGTAAATTTTTATTAACTGCCCCCTGAACCTCTTTCGCCTGTAAAAATTTATGATTTCTTCTTTTACAAGAAAAGCGATATCATAATTTTGAAGTATAAAAATATAGCATTTACAGTACATGGACGTGAGTTTGGAGAACTCCTGGGGGGGTATCATACAGGAATGCGATATTTTCGCAAAACTGAATATCTTCGATTAGTGGTGTATTAATGTATTACTGCACAGGAGGGAAGAGATCTGAATTTTGAACTCTGCATACTGGCCATTTTAAAAATCTGGTGCTTTCATCATCAAACTATATATAAGAAATCTAAAATTCTCTTACAGCATCAAGAACCGTAAAATTTAATATGTCGGCACCGGGCTATACCGAAATAGCACAGGCAGTGTCTGCTGTGTCAACCAACACACAAGTGACTGCTACTCTGAATGACTTGCTTTCCGTTTCTGTGAGCCAATGTCAAGATACGACAAGTTCAGAAATTGACAGTACATTAGAGATTTCACAAATACCAATGAAGGAAGAAGAAAACCGTCCCGAAAAAGAAAGTGTAACAATGGAGAAATGCGTTGATAAAGCACTTAATAATGTAGAAGTAGCCTCAAAAAGTGCAACTTCATATCAGAAGGCTGTTCAAACTAAACAAAATCGGAGAAAAAGAAGGAAGAGGGTTAGCAAGGTTAAAAAGCAATCGCCAAAATCGTCAGTTCGCAACATAACCTCTCTTTTGAGACCGAGACATAAAACCGATGCTCGATTACAAGTGACATTTTCAGAGAAAAGCTCTGCAATTTCCCTGGACAAAACAAAATATGCAAAACAATTTCAAAAACGGCTTACGAAATCACCTGATAAGAACGTAAATGAAAAAACTCTAGAAATACAGCGTATAAAACAGGCCAGCAGTGTAGTAATTTCTGAATATCAGGATCACCTGGAAAAGGCTTTGAAAGAAGTTGTGGACTTAAAAATCCAAGAAGTTAAAAAAAAGCATTTAATGTCACGACCATCAAGTAATCAACGTTGGGCTGAAGGACATGTACGTCAAATACAAGAACGTTTGAAGAAATCAATGAACGAAGCAGTAGAAATGGAAATTCAAAAGATCGAAAGTGATAGCAGGATAAAACCAAACACCACAGAATCTTCACCGCCGTTGAAGGCGACAACTTCTTGCATTGCCGCTAAACATACAAGGAAGAGTAAGACACCTCAAAGTACCAATGTGTCACGAAGATCTCGAGTTTCCAATATGAAGCCAGTCAAGCAGCTCTCTCAAACCGGACATTCAGCATCTACACTCGGTACTACTCATCCCTACTCAGAATGCAATCTACGTCGAAATGATGAGTTGAATGAATCAATGAACGATGAAGTGGACGTAAAATTTTGGAAATATGAGCGCCCTGATTTAGTAATGGGCTCCAGAGGTATTATGCCACAGGTACAAAGATCATATCGACCAAGTACTGCTACATCCCACGAACCTGAGTCTGATTTTGAATTTGAAACGAAGCACATTGATGACAGAAACACCCTTATGACCCCTATTAAGACTCGGAGATTTATTGGTTATGATCCAGATGGCAGTGTGAATTTCTTGAAATTGCGACACATGCAAGAGGTAATAATGCCTGAAGACAGGTCAGCATATACGAAACTAGTTGAAAAAAAATTGAAAGAGTCGTTGGAAGAAGAAGTGGAATTGAAAGTTCAGGAAATTGAAAGAAACCTGAGGACAAATCCTACCTCAGTGACTGGTGACATACCACCAGGGAAGAGAGGATCCGTTTTCAGACCAACTCAACCGGCATCCATGGGGCAACGACTCTATTTTGGACCAAGTCAACAGGCACCAGAGGAGCCAGAATCCTTTTTTGAACCACTTCACCCTACATCAGAGGAGCAAATAACCTTTTATCATCCGGGTCGATCTGAATCCAGATCGACGCCCTTCGATCCAGACGTTTCCCGTAGTAGACCAACGCCACATTACTTTAACGGATGTGATGATATGGCACAAAGTTTTATAGACAGCCAACAACAAGGTGAATTTTCACGAAGTCGACAAGCATCAGAAGAGTTCAAAAGAGACCAAGAATGCTCCATGCACGGGTATGTCTTTGGAGACCGACCGGAAGATTCCATGGGTTTTACTTTTCCAATCAGAACTCACCAGAGAAATAGTAGTAGCAATAGCAGCGGCAGTAGTACCACTTGTAACAGATGGAATCAGAAACATCATTCCAGAGGACTTTTTGAATTCAAAACCCATTTTAATGACAGTTTAACAGCATCGTTGCAAGATGAAATCGAGTTTCAAGTAAATCAGGCCGAACGGAACTCACTAGGAAATTACGGCAAGAAATCAACGATACAATCACGGGAACGTCAAGTTTCTTTTTCCAGTCAACCACTGTCCACTGGTTTGTCAAGCTACACGGAGAATGTGAAATCGCAAGACAATGTCACGCAGGATGCTCACGATAAGACACTTCCTAAAAAGAACCCAACGGCTACAACGCAGAAGAAACGTAATGCATCAAAATCTAATGCCAAAGACACTGCCAAAAAGATTCAACAAGGTCGGAAATCGACTGTGACACGTCGTGATACTCTCAGAAAAGCAGACAGCAAGCAAAAGCATGCATTAAACTTACGCCGCAAGCAGTATGAACAAAGGCGAGAAGAGATGAAACAAAAAGGAACCAAACAAGATGGTAAAAAGTCAAGAAGAAATCCTAAGGGTATATTGATAGCCAACCCCAGGCAATTCACAGGTCCTACAAAGACGTATTATCAGAGATCTAAAACAGAAAAAGCTAAAAGAACTTCAGGGAAGAATACTCCTACCGGGTTGCGCCAAACATTAGCTAGAGGCGCAAAGAAAGTTTCTCACATTAATAATGGCGTACAACAAAAAGTGCAAACTCGATAACTCAGGGTGCTTTCTAGTTTCTTCATCATTACACATTACGTTTCATTTATACGAGTGATAGCCAAAATTATATTCTTTAATGCAATAAACGGCAAGTATAGCCATAATACTGTTCTGATCATTTTCTTCTTGTAATCATCGCGAATCACTATGATCTTCAGATGGGTTCGTGGACGATAACGGTCAGCCACATAGATGACCTTTATCTATTTATTCATTTAGCGATACCCACTTTCAGTGTTCAGAGGACTTTGTGCACACCATACAAAGGTGCTATTGTACTTCACAATATATGGAACCATCAGTATCATACTTTTACCCCGCGTAGTGGCAACATCCAGAGTTGCGACGGCATGTTAAGAAGTTCCTAGCCCTTTTTCACGTGCCAGAAGATTTCACTTGCTGGTTTACAAGGTCCAGGCTGGTTCGCAGACAAACCCCAGTGGGCCAGTATGAACATCTCGATTAGTAAGGGAGCGGCTTATTGCGTTGGACACACCAGTTCTCGCCTGGGCACTGAAGTTAAGCAACGCAACCCTAGCTAGTACTAACATAGGTGGCTACTTCGGAAAACTGAGTACTGCTAATATCCAAAAATCGTCGCATTAGTGTAGTGTCTGTGCAGTCTCTGCATTACAACTACACAGTGGCCGGGGCTCTAATCACCGTTATAGTTGATGGGCCCTACTACACCAACGAAACAAAATCGAACAGTAGAAATTGTTATCACTAAGTAGAATTATGAATTGATATCGTTTACATATGTTAGAGCAATTTCTGAAAGAAAACCTCTTTGTGATTTGAGAACATGCCACTCTCCAACAGGATTTTCATTGTTTTTGTCTAAAATTACCAGATAAAGAACAGAAAGGAAAAAAACCGTGAATTTATTTTAACACCACATTACCTCCAATGCCAAATTCAATCAAATGCCAAATATCTCAAAATGCAATCCGCTACTGGAAGGCTTTTAAGTTGAATAAGAAATGGAACCTCGTTACTACCACTGTCCATTATGCATTCTCTAATTTTCAGTCGACATAATTCCATTAATTTGAATGGTTGTTCTGTAAAACACAAGAAATTATTACAAAACAACAGTTAACCATTTAGTAAACATTTCGCAAGTAATTCATATTACCTAATGTATCTAAAAATGTCTTCCAATTATGCTTCGCAGGAGATGCGGTGTAGATGTTCAACCACTTGTCATAAACTTCGTGTACCAAACTTTTTGGCAATCTCTCTGCCAAAAACTGATGGTACACCGACATGACATTACCGATTTTGTAAAATGCACTGCGATGAGGCTGTATAAAATATGAAACCACAAATGCTAGGCAGGATCTTCCACTTAAAGGTAAACACTTCCTGGCATCTCCGCCAGCTTTCAAAAGTGCAAACAAGGATTTAGAATCATTTGTTGCTGCTAACAACGGAAGTGGGCAAACACTCGAGTATATTTTACTCGGGTAATTCGGATCAGCACCATTCTGTAAAAGCAATTCTATGATGTCTAAATATTCCTCAAAGGCTGCAATAGACAACGGTGATATAATATCTAGTGTGGGAGGATCAACCCGACATCCTGCCTTTATAAGCGACATCACATCTTCAGCACTGTTCATAAACACCGCAACACCTAATGCTGTAATGAATCTGGGCTTAATGGCCCCACAACAATGATCCAAGTGCAATTTCAAAAAAATATCTTCACAAGGACAATATGAATTGATATCTTGAAGAAAATCGTTAGGGTTCAAACCATTCTCCAAAAGGTACTGCAGGATTTCATGTCTGAAACAACAATTAATGAAATTAGAGCAAGTAGACTAATGTGTCCTTGTCCTTCACCTTCAACACTGCCCTAATTTAAATCTCCACACAGCATTATTTCTTTCCATTGTAATTTTTATAGGAGCATTACATTTTTATTTTCTCTGGCCGCAATTTTGGACAAACTGACAGACCAAACTACCTGCGCCCCAAATATCTTTAAATATTCAGAATCCCTTAGTATAAATCTAGCTAACAATTACAATAGGCCCTCTACTGTCCCCAACCTGCAGATTGGACTGGCAGTGTAGAAATGGGATTAGCAAATGCAAAAATGCTTTATCAGTTGCAAAGTTGAATTGTCCATCAATTAAAATATGCGCCCCATTGAGGCGCTGATGGGGGATCAATTGCTGCATTGCTCCCCCCTCTAGATCCGCCCCTGTCAGGTGGTAGACAGGTTTAATGAAGAGAGATTGCAATCTAAGTAACAAATACCTTTTATGCATGACAGCTAAATGTAGTGGACTGATAGAATGCTCTTCATTCCTTGGTTTTAAAGGCGATGACAATGTCTGCCATTCGGGCGCTTTGTTTATAGGATCTAAAGAACAGCTTAAAAGCATATTCTTATCCGTGATTTCTAATAAGATCTTTACACATCTAAAAAATCAAATAATTAATTTCACAATTAAGTGTGTTTACATATGCCAACTGATGCAAAAACATATTACCACACTAATCTTACTCTAAATCACCATTCTGAACAGCTAAATGGAGTGCCATTACATTATCCGTTGTCCTCGCGTTAGGATCTGCACCATTCTGAAGCAATAATTCAAGTCCATCCTTAAAACCATATTGTGCAGTCATCATTAGTGGAGTAGCACTGTCCTCTGCGGGAATGTTCACAATTGATGGTATACCTAGAAAGCCGGGTACCCGCAGAAAAAAACAAACCGAAATTAACATTTTTTTAAATGTTTCTCCAAACGTTCATTAACATTTTACCACTGTTTCCTCAACTACCTCTACTCAACAACATAATCAAATGAATCATTTTTAACTGCGTAGGAAGTAGCATCTCAACCAATGCAAACATTTGATGTCCTCATGGCGATCTATGCCAAACATGAATCGAGCTTGTGAACTTGTTTTTAAGCATTCGCAGACCTTCTCAAACATTTTGAAGCACTGGGTGGATGCCTGACTAAAGGAGGTTAATATGGGATGCAAAGTAAATAGCTATAAATGTCGATACGCATAAGGAGAATAAGATTAATTTCAGACATTTTTACACAATAATAACCGGACAGCAAGAAGGGAAAACAGAAAGTCAACGAGAGAGAAAAGAGAGTAAAAAAATGCAGAAAGTGAAGTGCTTGTTGCCACCGAAATTTCATATCGCATCTTAAAATCATGCAGTAAGTCTGTAAATTTCGAAATTTTGTCTGCAGAAGTCGTACAAAGGCAATCTGCACATATTAAAACAAGTTTTCAAGATCAGTACACCACCTGTTTCTTTAGCTTTCTCTATCAGGTATAGAAGACAATTTTTACAACCACATTGGGCTGCATGAAATACAGGCGTTATTTGACAATCATCTTGGATATCAATTTTAGCACCACTTTCTACTAGGAATGACACCAGTTCCAAATTTTTACAGTTGACAGCTGCGTGCAAAGGTGACCATCCGGCAAAATCCTGTTGATTGACACATGCACCAGCCTGAACTAACATTTCGACACAAGTTCTATTATTAGTCTTGGTTGCCATAAGTAATGGTGATTGTAATTCGTTGTTAGTGATATTAGGATCCGCGCCATATTTCACCAAGATGGAAATAATATTTTCTAAGCCTTCTTTGGAAGCAAGAAACAACGCAGTTTCGCCTTCGAAAGTTGTCCAATTGATATCATTTTCCTCTGCAACGAACAAAACAGGATATGGATGTATTGTACAGCTGTTGTAATATTTCATTCTTTCAGCTCTGTCATGTAAACATGATAACTTACTTCTTTTCAAAATCAATTTCAGACAGCTAGCATTATTTAAAGCACTCGCTTCATGAACGGGCCTCCAACCTCGATTATCTTGTACGTCAACTGTCTTACCGGAATTCAACAACGATCTCAATGTTTTGATATCACCGATTCGTGATGCTATGCCGACACTAGAACATGTATTCACCCATGCTTCTGAAAATTCCATCTTATCAGTAAACTGCCGTTAAGTTCTAGTAGGACAAAACACGCGTTCATAAACTACTTAGGATTTAGTAATTCAATTATATACTATTTACATTAACCGCGTCAATAGAACATCATAACGACCTTTCAAATAGCAACAGCTTCAACACCTTCATACGAAATTCAGAGAAATTGGAATGAAAGCGCCTCAACTCTTATGTGTAGTTATAGTCCTTGCCTGAGGTGTCGCTGCGAACGCTGGTGTTAGCTTCCCACAGTGTTTATTTCTAGCTAGCTACTGTAGCTATTTCAGGCGCTTTATCTAACGGATTTTGATCTTGGCTTAGGCGGTGATGATATTTGAATGTGGCGAAACGGAATTCAAATATAAAGTTTAATGGCTATCATTAGTCTGTTTAAAGGGAAGGTCAGACAAGAATCACTTACATATCATTATTCCCATTATGTGTCTCAATTTGACATGATGATAAAACGCCGAATATAATTTTTTGATATCTTCAGAAAGGGTCCGCATGCGGTCTGGAATATCGCGGTTGCCTATTGTTTTTGTGCAATAGGTCAGACACCATGCAAAATTATAATAAACAAAGCAGTAATTTTGCTGCCAAAGTTTCTGTTTTGGTTGTATAATGCGATTTTGGAACAAGTGGGGTAGGCCGGCATCCCTACCCCCCCCCCAGTCAACCCAGCCAATATTCCTGCGGGTTCCAGACGCCTGGCTGGGGGTGCCTCCGGTCAAGAGGGAGCGGCGAATTTACTGGATTAGTTTCGTGGGTTGGGGAGTAAGCCAGGCAGCCATAACAGGACGAACCCTTAGGAGGCTGCCCGCGGGAGATGAGGAGGTAGGTGAAAGGATGAAGGAGAGGGTTAATTTGCAGCACCCAACGTTCTTTACCGACCACCCTTGTTGGTATTGACGTGGGCTTGCACTGACATGGGTGGCCGTTTTGGAAAACTGGGCACTGCTAATACCCAAAAATCGTCGCATTAGTGTGGTGTCTGTGCAGTCTCTGCATAAGGACTACACTGTGGACGGGGCCCTAAAACACCAACAAACAACAACAACCCCAGTCAAGAGCATGTTCAGTGGACCCGCAGACCCGACTCTGCCACGGGCGGGATTAAGGTATGATGATGATATCTTCAGAAAGGGCACAATCGATGGTAAAGGTGGAAACTTCGCTGATCCGGGGGATGCTGACATCCACACGCAAAACGTTGAAAACATGTGGATCCCAGCAAAATGAAAAATTCGTTGGCAGTTATTCGCACGAATTTGTGTTCCGAAACACATTCGCCAGTGAAGATATATTTCTAGTCATTCTGAGGGTACTGTCCGAAAACTATAGTGTGTGAAACCAGCCTGCTGTGGTGTACAGTGTAGTGAAAGGAACGTCGGGAGCGCCAGCTTTCGTCTGCTAATCACGATGCAATAATTTAGTCCCCTAAATGAACTTTTGCCCAATTGCTAATCCATGGCTGAGTTCGATACTGACCAGGGCCGGTGCTAGAACCGCTGGGCACGACGCAGAAAATCAGGTGTGGGAGGGGTGAATCAGGGGGGAGACCTTCAAAAAAGTACGTCCCAAATATTTTTAAATATTCGGAATACCTATAGTAAGTATAATTCTAGATAGCAATTACAATAGGTCCTCTGCTGCCTCTTAGACAGTATTCCATTTTCGGTGGTTTAGCCAACTGCAGATTAGACTGACAGTATAGAAATTTGGATAGCAATGGAAAAATCCCTCATCAGTTGCAAAGTTGAATCATGCATCAGTTGAAATATGCGCCCATTGAGGCACTGAGGACCAGGATCCGTCTCTAGATGCCCCCCCCTCTAAAAATGTTCGTGAAAATGAGGTACAAGATGATTTATAAATGTGTTTTTATTTAATTTGATAATAAAACAGGGATTCCTGAAATCGCGGGATCCAAGGCGGTTACCTCTCTCGTCTTGCCTTTATGTTGGCCCTGAGATTCCTGACCGAAAGATGACTTCATTCTGATTGAGAAAGGAAATTTTAAATATGCCTTCTATCGGATGAGAATAACGTAGTGCTCCCTTGTTATGTATATGATATCCATTGCAGGTAAAAAGAGCCATTTTACGTTGAGGAATTTAAATTCCTAGGTACAAAATTTCTTTCATCCCCCCATCCCCTTACCGCATTAGCATCATTGAATGTACTCAAAAGTAGATAGACCAAATCCATAGTGCAGAAAGTAAAGCAGTGTGACCTTAATATGTTGCATGCACGTAAAACAACCCTTTCTACATACTCAGAAATGAAATTTGAAGCTTGGCGAAGAATCCCTCATTTTGAATATCGTCCTCTGGCGTTGGTTAATAACCTTTAGAACTGGTAGATCGATGCTGTAGGGCAGGGGTGGCCAACTTTTGGGTACATAATATCTACTTTTTATCTTAAAAAAAATGTTGCGATCGACTTGTTGTCATAGGCGTAGTCAAATTGGGGAGGGGAGGTTCGATACTGGACCCACTTCCCACTTCGGTCCAGTATCGAACCTAGAACCACTGACGCAGACCTAGAAACACTGAGCAACTACGTCACCGAGGCGGGTCTTAAGTCAACACATCACGAGTGATCGACCAAAATTGGCTTCGGGATCGACTGGTTGGCCACCCCTGCTATAGGGCAAAATAATTCAAGCCTAATGACAACCAGTCCCGCCATAGAGTGGACTGACCAAACGGGATACCGGGCTTTTTCCGTTAAGCCGGTCAGGTACACAGCGATTCTCAAAAAAAGAGAAGCCTTTATAAGTAAAAAAGAAAGTCGTGGTTCAATGGAGGGGGTGGGGGTCTGGTGTTACCTGCCTGCCCACAAAAGCCGCATCAGGTAGAATATGAAAACGTAACGACGATGAAATGCATACAAGCAGCTTCTAAATCTTTTCACGCCTATGGCAAGGTCGGGTAAACATCCTGTCCCTCTGAATGGACACAAGGGTGATATATTAGACAGCCGGTTGACAACCAAATGTGCAATCCCTGTGCTTATTTATTACGGATCTACTGTTCGTTGGGGCATTTCACCGACGGCAAGGGGGAGCTAATACGCCTGGAAATTTCGCCTCATCTACCCATTGCATAGTAGAGAGGATTCTGTTAGGTGTGTAGGGACACGATCCCTTACACTCCTCTGACCCCACAAAAGCATACACCCCTGCAATGCACACATTTAAATGAATTAAAAAAAATCATTGTCTTTAGGTCCTATTGTCATTGCATCCTGTGTGCAACAATAGGACCTCTACATTGAGTTGCAAGACCTTTTGTAGGTGCATCCTGCATGGTCCCTTGACAGTGAATCATGGTGGGTACCCTTTTGTCACAGGACCCAACCATGGTCAAGGACCTCAGGATGCAAGGTCATAAAGGGTATGTTTTGGGGTTGGAAAGTTTTTAGGAATCAGATAGTCACAGTCAGAGGTTCTAGAGACAGTCACTCACCAACCATCTAACGGTCTTGACACAGACACTCATCAGAGTGTACACTGAGACCTTCATTCGATAATCATCAAACAGTTTTGATGATTTATCAGTCAATTTTGGATTATTCATTGATTTGGTCTCGGACCGGTGATTCCTTGTACCGGGTATCCTGGAATACCCGCCAGCTGACTGTCCTTGGAATAAAACCCGATTTTATCTTGTTGTTTTACCAAACGTGTGTCTCATCATTTCTTTGACACCCTGCATCATCAGTACCCGTGATATCGCGATAGGTGCAAGTGTCATCGTACACCACACGGAGCCTGGGTTTTAGTTCTCATCCGAAGTAAGGCGCACTCGGGGCATCTTACTCGCCCGAAAAAGCCAACTCACCTCGGCCCAGTGTCGAACCTAAAACTACTGACGCAGGTCCTGAGCACGCTAAGCACTGCGCCACCGAGGCGGGATTACCTGATGAAATGCACACAAGGTGTTCAAAAATTCGAACCAGGAATTTGAGAGCCAACTGAGCTGCGTTGGGCTGTTTAACTCATACTGAACTAGTGCGATTTAAAGAGAAGAAAGTGGTAATACTAACACACACGTTAGGCTATCAAATATGAATGTGATAATCTTTTACATGGGACCGGTCCGAATATAAAATTAAGATCCAATTAATAGTGACAGTCGAGTCTAGGATCATTACCTATTTCGCGACATTCAACATCCGACTAAATGTATATTCGTGTCTACATAATCGACTCTATAATTACATGCAATATATTCATTAAAGTTTGAACTCTGCCCAGTTATGTTGTAATAATGAGTATCAGGTTAATGTCGTGCAAGCGCATTTCAATCAAAAGAAAAAAAAAAGATACAAAATAGACCTTTCGCTTTCGTTGTTGGACAACAATAACAAAATGAGAGGCGAGGGAGTAAGGTTGGAAAACGCGTATAAACTTATATAAGCACACGCCACAAATTATAGGTTTAGTTGACATGAATTTGATTAACATACTGTAGGTCGCCATTTTGAATATCAAAACAACGCACAAATGGACATTTTCTCAGGGGTTTAGTTCACGCAGTTATCAAACGCTCCAATAATTCTTATGCAAGGCAACTAATAATTAGAAGGTGGACATAATAATGATTACAGACTGATAACTACAGTATACAGTCAGTACCTTTTGATTATCTGACATATCATGTTGCTGAATTGAGTATCCATTCACAGCGCATGCGTTTCTTTCCGCTTCGTTGGTGCTTTAGGACCCTTCAAATGCAACGGCCGTTAGAAACCCCGTCCACTGCGTAGTTCTAATGCAGAGTCTGCACAGACAATATGTTGTTACCACGATTTTGGGGTATTCGTAGTACCCACTGTTCTCAAGCGGTCACCAATGCTAGTACTAGCTGGGATAGTGTTACTTAACTTCAGTGGTCCAACGCAATACAGCCGCCCGATTCTAGGCTGCCGCGGGTGGCTTCTTTAGTATGCAAGAAGAAGAGAAGGGAAGTAAATTCAATGGTTCAACGGTCCAATGGTCCAATTCTTTCGAGTGAGAGAGGAAGAAAAGGGAACTAAAACCGTGGCCCCGTGCGATGTAAAAAAAATGGGTGTAGTTCGGCAAAGTGTCCCAACGAAGAAAAACTGATCGTTCACGGGTCTCAATGGGACAAAAATGGAGACCCGACTCTGCCGTAGGCAGATAAATTCGTTGTTGTTTGTGTTTTAGGGCCGTTCAACTACAAAGGTCATTAGAGCCCCGTCCACAGCATAGTTCTTATGCAGAGACTGCACAGACACTACACTAATGCGACGATTTTTGGGTATTAGCAGTACCCAGTATTCCCAAGCGGCCACCCATGTCAGTACTAGCTGAGGTTGCGCTGCTTAACTTCAGTGATTAGACGAGAACTGGTGTGTCCAACGCAATTCGCCGCTCTAGGCAGATAAAGGGATAATGATAATGGTTAGGAGTAATACTGGAGTGAGATACATTGGATAATCATCGTCATTATACCTCTATCCTGTCTGTGGCAGGGTTAGGTCTGCTGGTAGAATGTGTTTTCCCCTCCAGCCAAAGAAAAGCAGATTGGGGGTAGAGATGAGTCCGCCTGGCATACAGGTGGACAGAGTTCAATTCTCGGTCGTGGATATGTGATAGTGCTATCAACTCATCTTTCACCAGCATTGATCATTATTGGTTTGGGTGTTAAAGATCGACCTCTCTACAGCTTATACTAATTTTGGAGGCGACATGATGTCATGGCTTTAATTTCCGTCCTTCTTTTTCCATAAGAAACCGGGATCAAACCTACGAACATTGGATTCAATAGTCAAGTACAGTACCACTGAGCTACCGAAGAAAACACCGAGTTGCAGAAAATTGCAGTATAACTAATCCCCTATGATGTGGAGCATTTATTCCCACAAATATGTCCAAACATCTATTGGTCTCAAATTCACTTTATTGGAGGGCCATATTTACAACAGTGAAACTTTCTGCGGGCCACATGCACTATGACCTAAGTTATGTGTAAACTACCTATATATAATAAGTGCTGTGCGCATTTTTAAAACGTATGAAATACATACAGTCAGGGTCCGCTCTAGCGCTTACGTCGCCCTGGACAAAAAGACAAGTTGCTGCCCCTTAAGAATATAATACAAGTTCAAGCAGCAGTTTTTCTCACACAGCCAAAATGGCGCCCCGGACTAATGCCCGGGTTACACCCCCCTACAGCCGGCCCTGACAGTAACGTTTTATATAGTATTTAACTGAACAAAACGTTAACCTATACGTTTACTGTCATTTTTCCAATTTGCCTATCATTCTCAAAATTCTCTGTGGGCCGCACGAAAGACCATCATGGGCCGCATATGGCCCGCGGGCGCGTATTTGAGATGCCTGATCTATACTTTGCCTGACAAACACCTCATATCCTGCACTGAAAGAAAGTAAAGGGGGGTGGGGGATCACGTATAAAAAGAAATACCTAGTTACGTGCTGTGAAAGAGTTTTTGTTAACCATTCAAAAGAGATGGGTGATCAACATCGAATCCATTATCATTTATCTTGCAATTGTTAAACAAGAGAAGATAACGTGAGATAATTATCGACCTCATCACTATAAATGGCAAGTGAGGCTGCCACTTTTGAAAATGTAGAGGAGTTGTGTAATTTTGTCAATATTTCACCACCGACATTTAACAATAGCGAAAATGGTGCCTCCAACTGCGTGTTTGAGAAGACATCATTGATGGACTCCACACAAGGTGTCTCATGACATCCACTAAAACTTCAATGTAAATAGTCACACCACAAAACCATGAAAAATACAAAGTGAATCAATTTATTGGAATACCCTCATTATCTTTGTGAAACAGCAGCATTATGTAGTAAAGGCGGGGTCAGGGATGTTTACCTCTAACCGTTAGAAAAGTCTTTCGTGACATCATTGTCACATTTAACAATGATTTTTGTCAAAGAACCCGATTTGTTGTAAACAGTTTCTTCGATATCTTTGTTAGAGTGTATCCCGTGTACCCCCATGTGGGTTTTAGGGGAAACTGAGCCACTACTTACCCACGCACCCTCTCTGGACATGTTTAAGAGGACGAAAAGAGCAGTGATAACCGCAGCCAAACTCGATTATGAATTCTCGATATCTGGCGATCTGAATATTTTGGAGGAGGGGGAAGGGCATCGTGAGTGCAGGATGACATCTTTCATGCCACACGAAATTATAAATTTATGTCCTTGGTGCACTCACCCAACCCTCTCTCATTAAAAAGAAGCCACCAACAGTGGTCAGAAGGAAACCTATGAACATCAACGATATATTTGAACTATCGATAACTGCATCGAACTTTCTAGCACTGATGAGGGAGTTATGGAAGAGCTAGCAAAAACGGAATAAAGGAAAGGTGTCAGAGAAGCGAACTTCACACCTGGAAATGTTAGCTATCTAGATTTTCGGCTACCTGAAATGGCTCTTCATATTACACAAAGCAAACTGTACCACGGCTTTATTGCCATCTACTGGAAGACGCGCCGGTAGCTATCTTCTGGTTCGAAAAACCATTCCCTACCAAAACGGACTCCACACACTGCGTACAGTACTAACAACTTTCCCTAATGTCTATTTATCGTTTTTAAGGAGTTCGGCTTTAAGGGGAGCGGCTGTATTGCCTTGGACACACCAGTTCTCCTCTGATCATTGAAGTTAACCAACACAACCCCAGCTAGTACTAACATGGGTGGCCGCGTGGCAAAACTGAGTTCTGCTAATACCCAATAATCGTCACATTAGTGTAGTGTCTGTGCAGTCTCTGCACTAGAACTATATAGTGGACGGGGCTCTAATGACCTTGTAGTTGCAGGTCCCTAAAACACCAACGAAACAAAAATATCTTGTCTGATCATTGATGTTAAACAACGCAACCCCAGATAGTACTAGCATGGGTGGCCGCTTGGGAATACTGGGTACTGCTAATACCCAAAAAATCGTCGAAACAGCGTAGTGTCTGACCAGACTCTGCATGAAAACTAGGCAATCAACGGGGCTAAAATGACTAAACGGAGGGTCCCAGAAGTTAATGTGTAGCTTTAACATTAGTAATAGGGAGGCGTTAGGAGAGCTATTGAGACTGAATTACAACAACTTCCCATTTTCATGAATGAATCCAAGAATTTTTACTCCAAACTAGGGAGAGATAATAACATACAAGCACAATCTTCTTTAAAAATTGACTAAAATTTCTAATAAAGTTCCACCAAGACTTAGTTGCACAAAGTTGCCCCACAAATTACAGTATGTTACTCTGCTGACTTTCGATCTGCTATTTTTGTGTTTGAACTACATTTCGCTTTTGTGTTGGAGGCCCTACGTATTAGATAGGATATAATGAATGAGTCCTAAGCCCTTAGGCTAAAATCTATTGTTAAGTTATAGTTTTTCATATTTCTTACCTGCAGTTGCGCCCATGGTTTGCTTATTTAAGTTCCTCAAACTGACCTACATTTCAAGTTTAATTTTAGATACTTTCCATTTTTAAAACTTGTCAGATGGTGTGAGTTTGACCACATGCTGACCATAGCCACGCTCCGTCGATTTTCTATTTAACCTATCCTTTCATTTTTCAGGATTCATAATACCCTCCACTCGTTGGCAGATCCCATCCACTCGCTCACCCAACCCGAAAAACGGCAAAAACTTGTCAACCCTTTTCCCACGTGGCCAAGTGGAGGTTTCGGCGTTTGCACTAGAAATACAATGAGTTTGGGAGGATTGAGCATTTATCACACAAAAAGCTTGAAGGGAGAGAGAGGTGGAATTGTGAAGAGACTGTTGCAGTGGGTCAACAGTTGTGATGGATGTTTGAAAAAAAAGTTTCAGAAAAAGATAAAAAGAAGGGATAAACAAGAAAATGCGGTTAAAGGATATTGCTCAAGGCTGCGTCACATGGGACTGCAGTATGTTTCCTTCAAATCTCCCTACCTCTAACCCCCCCCCCCCTTCCCCCCTCCTTCTTACAATCGCCATTTGCTGTTCATTCCTTCCTTATTCCCTCATCTGTAAGATGGTTGAATACAAAAGTATACGGCAGTTGTCACATTTATACATCAGATTGTCCAAACCACTTCCTTGTTGGTGAGTGAAGTGGGATGCTTAAAGAGGTAACCAAAGACCTTCTTCTGGGCATAGCGGGTGCTCAATATAACTTGATACTGCTTCCGAGGCCTGCTGCGTTGTTATAGGGATTATCCAGCACTATGGAGGCACATTCTTCTCCCTACACTTGTTTAACCACACCATGCAAATGACGTCATCCATCGAAGACCTTGCAATAGGAATTAAAAAAGTTGGAACTGTTCATATCACCATCGTGTATAAAACTGCTTATGTGCTATAATTACCGTATACATTTTTTAAAACAAAATTTACCTTTTTTTCTTGAGAAAGTAGAGAACAATGCCCCGTCAATAAACAGGCGTATTCATAGATGACAGCGACCTGCCTCGGTGGCGCAGTAGGTAGCATACTCAGTAACTGCGTCAGTGAGTCTAGGTTCGATACTAGGTGGGTTGGCTTCTTTCGAGCGCGAGAGCGGCCCCCGAGTGCGCCTTCATTCGGATGAGAAGTAAAACCGAGGTCCTGTGTGGTGTACGATGGCATTTGCACGTCAAAAAAAACCCTCTCTACTATGCAACGGGTAGATGAGGCAAAATTTCCAGGTGTAAGAGCTCGCCTCCTGGTGTCGGTGGAATTCCCCAACGAACAGTAGACCGACAATAAATAAGTTTAGGGGTTGCAGCTTTGGTCAGCAACCAGCTGCGGAGAAATAATGTCCAATATATCATCCTTAGTGTCCATTCAGAGGGACAAGATGTGTACCCGACCCTGCTATAGGCGGGAAAAGGGTTAGGTGTTGCAATTCATTGACGATAGTGAATGACTCGTTAGACCATCCTAGAAACCAAATAAGAAAATTTTATTTTCTTTAAAGAAAATTAAAAAACTCACACTGCCCACACAATATTTACAAGACATAAGTTTCAAAATACCGTCTTAGGGTCACTACATACTGTAAAGAAATACGAGACTCTAATCATTCCACTTTAAATTATAAAAGAAACTTCACAACTTACAAATGTGAAGATAATAAATTTGCTGATCACATTTCAGCCCACGTTGCATCACAATAAAAAATTCAGTCTTTCAACTGCGAGAGGGAAAGTTCGCCCGTGTGTGCCCAGGGTAGAATAGGCACACAGCACTTTCCCCCGGTGCATGTCGTAAAAGGCGACTAAACGGGACAGACCCACTGATTTCCAACCTGAAACATCATAATGGGTCCTGGTCGATGCAGGCTCCTCTGGAAGGTGACCGTAAGAAAACACCTACCCACATGTTTGCCTGCGTGGAAACCCAAATCCCTGGGAACGGTGGATACTGGTGGTTGAAGGGGTGCATATCCTGCAACGTCTCTGGATCGCTGCACTGAAAGGACGGCGCCGGCGCGTCGGGGGTGTGGTTGCGACCCCAAGTCTCCAACACGCCACTTTGGTCACTGCCTCTAGTGGAAAAAGGGCGGTCAGACGGATACCCGGTATGATTAATCGGGTAGAGGGGGCGTTCTCGCCCCTTTGGGTTATTTTCGCAGGTGTCATGTTCAGCCCCCGATGCCTATTAGCCCTGATATTCGAGGATCATGACTCTCTGACGGTTGCCTGTCCGAGGTACACCGGCGACCCGAGTGGGCGTCCCCTTGTTGGGCTCCGTGGTTGGTGGGGACTGCGGACTTATCCGTATCCTTCGTAGAGCCCAATATGAATTAATAGCCTTAATCGTTTATTAGATGACCTGCCTTTGTCCACTTCGATTCATTTCAGCGCTATTACCCATTCAAACATTTGGGCAAATGCCCTGAGAGCTGTTTCGATTCATCTTGAATCCCAAGTGGTCTAAGATTGCCAACTGTTGCTCTTCGCCCATCTCACGCCTGCTACTTTATGACTCCCATGACTGTTGGATCTGCCTCACAAAGTTTTCTTTACACTGTCATCTCTTCTGCCAGCACTACGAAGAATTTGCGTGTGGGGTTCTATGGGTCAACGTCTATTCTGGTGACTGTCCCCCTGCAGTCATCAGCCAAATGATGAATGTCGAGGCCTTCTTTTGAATTCATCCGATCCGGCAAGTGTGATTTATTTGACTAGCGTCGGCTAGACTTCCTCAGCCTATGGACTACTTTTGATCGCTGTTTCTGGCTATCGCGTATTTTGCAACTGCTTCCTTTATTAATTCTGTCGTTTGTATTTTCCTTTCCCCATTCCCCGCAAGCACCCTCCACAGGGTTCGACCCTTTAGGGTTGTTTGGCCTCTCACCTCAAACTGGCTAAATCAAATATATAAATATAAAAATTATTTCTCAAAACTCCAAACCTATGGTGCAGGGAATCAAAACCTCGGTGCCGGCGGCCGTCAGGGGTGAGCGAAGGGGCTCCGGGTCGTCGTTATCATCCTTCCACAATGCCAAGAGCAATGCCCTTGGCTCCCATGGCAGATAATGCATTGAGTGGGGCGGCGTAGGGCGGCATCTCCCACAGACAACCCATCCAATATTCCTGCTGGTTCCAGACGCTTGGCTGGGGTGCCTCCAGTCAGAGCAGTGTCATCAAAAATAGGAGCTAATATTAGGTTAAAAACGGGGGAATTAGTATCCTAAAACGTAGGAGGATTAATGTAGCTGTTCTGCAGGAAACCAGGTGGAAGAGGGATAGCTCAAGGGCCCTTGGTGAGTTACAAACTTATGTATATATATATATAGCCAGTGAAGTGGGACGAAATGGGGTGGGTATAGTATTGAATAGTGAGCTGCAGTAAGGGGTCACCCTAGTTAAAAGAATAAATACAGTAGTTTGGCGGGTGCAGATGCAGTAGTTTGGTGGGGAGTAGTGCTCCACCTCAGTGCACCCCCTCAACCCACTAACGTGGGTTTCTAGAAGGACTTTGATGAGTTGATGTTCTCGCTAGATTTTCAGGTAAGGAAGTGGAAATGGAATGAGCGATTGTTTATTGGTGAGGACTTTAATGGACTTTTTCCTGGCCGTTTGTGATTCTGATGTCCACAAACCCATCATCAGCACCAACTTTTTGGCATACTACCACCTGCTTCGTGACCTGAAGGATGGGTGTTTGCTGGACTCAACACCCTGCTTACCTACAGAGGAGAGGTGACAGAGTGTGACAGCTAAAGTCTCAAGACTATCACAGGTGATTTCCCTTTCCACACATTCCTGCAGGAATTCCCAGGGATAAATCGCCATGATAGAACTCTAGTTGCAGTGAAACATGGAACAAAACATCACATCATCGCCTAGCCAGGCTCACCTGTAACACAAAAGCCCTGTAGCCCTGAAGCCTCAAAAGCTGTCACCAGAGAAGCTCAAGGCATCCAAGAGGGAGTTCCAGGCCATGCTCCACCTTCGGCAAGCATGGCCCTCAGAGAGCCCATGGACAGGACATCACCACTCCACATGGTCCCAAAGTCTGGTGATGAATGTCCATGATGAGTACCCTGTGTGACAAATTCAGGACTTTGCCCAGATGCTCAGTAGAAAGGCCGTCTTTTCTACCATTGAACTGGTCCAAGCATTCAACCCAATCCCTGTGGCTGAAGAGGACATCCTGAAGACAACCATCACCACACCATTTGGGCTGTATGAATTTCTTCTTATGACTTTTGGCAGTTCATCAGTCATGGTTCATCGATGAGATCCTCTGAGACCTGGACTTCACCCACACATATATCAATGATACCCCTGTTGGTTCATCATCAGAGGAAGAGCACTGACAGTATCTGTGGATCCTCTTCATTCAACTGGCAAAGCATGGTGTGGTGGTTAACCCCCGGAAGTATGTGTTTGGCCAATGTTAGGTGAAATTTCTAGGACACCCAGTGTCCAGCAATGACACATGCTCATTGCCAGAGATGGTTGAAGCAATCTGGTCTTTTCCAAAACCAGAGACTGTGAAGATGCTGTGACAGTTTTTGGGTATGGTGAACTTCTACAGGAGGTTCATATACAATGCTTCCGATTGTCGAGCACCCCTCAAAAGCCTGCTCCAGAGCAACATGAAGGGGCAGACGCCAGTCCAATGGAACCCCAGGGCCCTGGAAGCCGTTGCAGCATGCAAGGAGAACCTCACACAAGCCACCCTGCTGGTTCACCCAAGACCCAGTGCACCTCTGGCGATTTTGACAGATGCATTGGACCTGGCCATTGGTGATTTACTCCAGCAGTGGCCCCACAACATATGGCAGCCCCTTGAGTTTTTCTCAAAAAAGCTCAACCATGCACAGGGAAAGTATGGAGCATATAATCATGAACTCCTTGCCATCTATGAAGCCATGCAGCACTCCAGGCACATGGTGGAAGACCAAAAAGTTCATGATTTACACCAATCATAAGCCCCTGGTGTATGCCTTCAAACTGAGATCATCACAGTGCTCACCATGTCAGTTTCATCACCTGGATTTCATCAGTCAGTCCTCAACTGACATTCAACATGTCTCAGGGAAGGAAAATGCCATTGCTGAAGTCCTGTCCCATATTAAAGAGCTGGGGCCTACCATCAATTATGAAACCCTGGCAGAAGCACAGGCAGTGGATACAGAGCTGCAAGACCTCCTATACCAGGACTCCTCATGAAGCAGATCTTAATCCCAGGAAGTACAGTTGCTGTTAACTGTGATGTTTCAACAAGAACAGTCAATCTTTATGTCACCATGCCATTCAGAAAGGCAGTCTTTGATACTGTACACCGTCTCTCAGACCCTGGGGCTAAGACAGCCATCAAGCTCATAACTCAGTGTTATGTTTAGCCATCCATCACAAACGATTCCCAACAATGGGTGGGCACTTGTCCAGAGTGCCAACAGTCCAAGATATCCCACCATTCATCACTTCCAGTTGGATCCCTTCCACTCCTATCCACAAGGTTTGAGCATGTCCATCTTGACCTTAACCCCAATGTCACATTGTGAGGGATATAGTTACTGCCTCATAATGGTAGATCAATTCTTCCTCTGGCCAGAAGTAGTCCCCCTTGTCAACCAGGAAGCAGCTGCAGTTGCAAGGGCTTACTTCAACAACTGGATCACCTGGTTTGGTGTCCCACTCAGGATCAGCACTGACCAGGGATGACAGTTTAAGTGTACCTATTCAAGTGCCTTAATGCCTTGACAAGTACCACTCACATCCACATCACTGCTTACCATACAGCTGCCAATGGCATGAAAGCAGCCATCTACTGCCATCAGGACCATTAGACACAGGAACTTCCCATCATGCTATTGGAGATCCACTCGGCTTGGAAGGAGAAACTTAATGCCAAAGCAGCAGAGATGCTCTATGGACAAACAGTATGCCTTCCAGGGGAGTTCCTGACACCAAGTCCACCAGAAACTCAAGACATCAACACTGCAGTTTTTGTCAAGGAGTGGAAGAAGGACCTGTTCTGGACCATCTGGACATTTGTATGCCAAGATCTCTTGCCTGCAATTCATGTCCTTTTTGCTATGGTGGCTTGAAGACACCATTGCAACAGCCATACCATGAGCCACACAATATTATCAGCTGGTCAGAGACGTGGTGGACATCGATGAGCACCACACTACCATCACCACTGACCGACTGAAACCAGCATATACCCTTAGCAGTGGCATCATCGAGGACACCAGTCTACCAGAGCAGCCTAACAGTCTACCAGAGCCCCTATAACACCAACTCCTGAGCAACCAATCCTGATGCCCAACACTGAGGTACACGCATCAGTACCAACAGTAGGGTGAACAAAATCTGGCAGACGAGTCCAGTTTCCAAACCGCTAACAGGCTGGTTTCTCATGACCTTCATCACTTATCCCTCACTTCGTCCTTCACTGCAAAGGTCCTTCCCTTCTCTGTGTGTGATAATGATCGGGACCTAATGATAACATCACAATGTTATCAGGTGGTCCAGCATCTGGTCCCACTTGTCATTAGGCAGAGACCCATCAGATATATATTTGTAGCTGGGGAGAGGAAGAGCTCTCTCCCGCAGACTCTCAATGATTGTTTTTATTTCGTTTCCTATTCCAATCACTTATTTTATAGTGGGTCCCAGAACTTCAGTCCGGGGAAACGCACCCGGACATCTCCCAACCATCTGCAGTGCCAATAAAAGTTATACTGTTACCCAGCCTGTCATTCATTTAATTAATTATTTATTTCGATCATCCGTGGACGCGGCTTATTGCGTTGGACACATCATTCTCGTCTGATCACTGAAGTTAGCTAAGCAACGCAACCCCAGCTAGTACTAACACGGGTGGCCGCTTGTAAAACCTGGGTACTGCTAATACCCAACAATTGTCGCATTAGTGTAGTGCCAGTGCAGTCTCTGCATTAGAACTACACAGTGGACGGGGTTCTAATGACCTTGTAGTGGAAGGGCCCTAAAACACCAACGAAATAAAAAATTCGATCAACCGCACAACGTTTCACGTACCACATTTCTTCAGGACCGATCATCTAACAGCCGCCCAGGAAAAAAAAATGGGATGTGCATCACGCTGCCTCCAGGTACAAGAACATAACGATGCCTAGCCTGTGGCGCAGATCAAATAATTACTCGTACTGTTTGTAGCATTAAAAAGAATGTGCGAGATACATACCATAGATTCATTAACACGTGATTTAAATTTTCTGCTCTTCCTCTTTCAATGAGCTAGCAGGCCCATACTCCATATCCAATAAACCCACGTCGCAAACTTTTTAAAATTTTAATTGTGCGTACATTATTTTTTTTGTAGTAGGTTACTCATTGAGACAATATAGAATATCATTCAAACTAAGCAGCACTATATATTTAAATAGGACTCAATATAAAGGTTTCCGTCTGTATCCATCGAAACTTGTGTTGCACTAATGTTTATAATTTCTCTTGATCTGTAATTTGTGCAAGTACAGTATGCATTTCTAAATAACTGCATCTATCACGGTACGCTATGGTATTAAGTCATCAGCCAGAAAAACAAGGTCCAAACGTATAGGCATGAGTTTCCGGTGTGGTCCATTCTCTTTCTTCCATTTTTCAATTCAATGCATTTTGTCTCCAGCATTTTGCTACTGTTTTCGCTGCAAGATCCCGAACTATTGGACACCTGACTCAGCCATAGACAGGAAAGCGGTAATTAGAAGCGTTTATGAATCTATTCATTATAACAACGCCAAACGCCAACTACCATCTTATGACGCCAAACTCTACTTTCGTTTCCCCCAAATTTGCATTCACTGTTCAACTGTTATATAGTAAACATCTTAATTTTGCAGTTTCACTTTTCAATGCAGCAACTTCTACTCTTAATTTCAAGTTTTCCTGCTCCAAGAACGCCGCTCTTATTGCGATCTCATCTTCCTTGGCTCGTCTTGCATCTCTGGACCTTTTTGCTGCCTCATTATTTTTTCGCCTCCTTTCCCAGTATGCTTCATCTTTCAATTCATCAGGCAAAGATCGCCCACGTTTCTTGTTATTTACAACATCGCGACTATTACGACGGCTATCAATGAGATTAGTAACGCTACCACTTGCGTTGAGATTCAGGCTCATTTCGCTTTTCAAATTGTCGCCACATCTAGAATTAGAGACGCCATTAGGAGATGATGACGTCATGGACGACGATTGAGATGAAGGAGAGGGACAATTCACTGACGACGTCGACACTAAGCGTTCCGACGGCGTCATAACCCCTTCTTGGGGAGACATAGGTGTTGTGGAATGAGATAAGGTAACCGCCACTGAAGGCCTTTGGTGGCCACCAATGCCACCTCCGCGTCTTTCCATAATAGGCGATGAAGACCTGGATGTTGCGGAAACTGGGGATGAAGAGGAATTCACGACTTGATGCGAAGGGGAATTGGACAATAACGGGTCCATCGCAGTGGTTCCATTTGATAACTCTGTCACAGGGGGCAGGAGACGAGATGTCCCTCTTTCCGGCGAAGAAATCGAGTCGGAACGTTCTTCTGCTGTTTCACGAACATATGAAGACGGTGATGATAATGGTGAAGATGACGAGGTCGATCTTTTCGACGGATGATGGCCAGGATTCAAACTTGGTCGTCTGGAATCAATCACTGGAGACGACGAGTCATTCAACAGCTGCTCTTGTCCCACGGTCATCGGCGCACCACCAATCACACTACGCTTACCAAAATCAAGTCGCTTGGAATTACAATCTAAATGGCGTTGTTGCAACTGTTTTATTTGTCTTTTGAAATCTTCGTAAGAGTCATTGCTAAGTACTGTCTGGTCGACCATCGAATTTCGTGAACCGCGGTTTAGCAATTCAGAAGCACCGGTGGGCGACGAGAGAAACGGCAACTGTAAATTGGACGACAGGGCATAATAAGTCAAGGGTAATAGATGATCACTGGAATAGTTCTTGAAAGTTCTGCTGACAACTGGTGGGGCGGTAGGTTTCGATAAAATGTCATCCGCCACAGCTAATAACGATTTATCATAAGTGTCTATTAAAGGACTGCGGGCGGAAGAAGTTGCTGCTACTCCGGAATTCAGCAGGCTCAATGATGTCATCAATGTTGGCCGTTGACGTAGAGACGACCCAGAGTCCAACACATGATTATGGTCTTCTTCATGACTCACGAGTCTATTGAAGGCAGAAATGTGTCGCGGTCTGTCGAAAGTCCGCTGTAATCCGTTCCCATCTCGATGTCCTAACACAGACCCGAAATTCTCACCGTGGTCGTTATTGCCGCCATTGTTAGGACTACCAAGATGCCGTGGAAACGCAATTGAAGTTGCGTTATTGGTAGGTTTAACTCGAAGTAACTCTGGCAAACAATGAGAACTGCCATTGATTTTCGAATTAACCCCGTCGGACGTGGCTGTTGTTCCTTTCGGATGTCCATGTCCATTCCATTCTGCATGATGCTTCAGTGCGGTCATCTCCCTCATTTCTGATAATTTCGACTCCAGTTTACTGCGAATCAGATCTCTGCTAGTGATGGTCACCGAGGCGGGAGTCACATCACCCCCGTTTTCCTTCCCTGACAACAACGTCGACAGGTGGTTATTGGGAGACGACTTGGTGGACACTGGAGACCGACTGAAAGGCAATGGTGGTGTCGACGACTTAGTAAGGTTAGAATTCTTACTTTTACAAGAAAAATCCAAAGGCTCCTCTTGCTCCCAGGAATCATCGTCATCGTCAGCATGTCTGTCACACTCCATATCAACATCCACAACCAGATGACGCTCAGCGTAGAGTGAGGCCAGAGCCTGGTGCTGCTGTTGTTGATGCTGCTGCTGCCTTTTTGCAAATGAAATGGCCGAATATGAAGATGTCCTGTCTGCAAAGCTGTTCAGAGTCGTTTTCGTGGTTACCAGACCTACATCTTCCGCTATGCATCCATTTGGAGCACACTGCGCAGGTGCGACGACATCATATCCAAGTCTCATGATGGCTGCCGCAGTGTCCGAGTTTGAAAAGCTTAGTTGACCGAATGACGAAGATGACAGGATTTTCGACGACGAATTTCTAGAAACCGGTCCGAAATTATCAACATCAAACACGGATGCCATATATTCATTCAGATGGAGCTGTTGCGATCGGTTGCTTTAGTTTCAGGCTGCCTGCTATTAGCTTCTGCACCCCCTAAGGACTCCTGACGAAATTCAGCGAATTGACCGCTGGTTGATAACCACTGTAAGAAGAAAACATTAAAGAGAAACACAATTAGTAAAATTATTCGTGGTGACACACCTATACCTATCGACTCACTTTTTAAAAGATTTTTATTTCAACAAAATACCCGTCCCACGTTGATGGTGGGAAAATGTAATTTTTTTTTCTGGGATTCGTTCAATACTCGACAGGGTGACTACATTTCAAATATCAGTTTTAATAAACTAGGCCTCATGTAAACTTAATTTTCAAACAATTCAATGCTAAAATTATTAAGGAGGTTCAAGAACATCATTGCATCAGCACTCTATCACACTGCAACACTAGCATTGTAATTAAATCTTGTTAAAAACAAGAAAAACGACGAAAAGCAGAGTCATTATTATCATCAACTTTGATCCAGAAGACAAAAATCTGATCCCCTTGCACTTAACAGTAAGGTCGTTGCGTAAGAATTAAGGAAGTTAGTTAAATAACCTTCAACAGATACAAGTCTAAATTCTATTTATTTTATTAAATACCGAATCTATATTTATACACATATGGATGTAATCATTGACATTAAAAAAAACCGAAATGTCTTAATACCATTAAGATAATTGAAAAACAAAAAGGGCGTCAAGAAAATCTCTTCTTAAATAGATACTGTACGTTCAACTACTGATTTTATGTAGTCATTACAACGAGGGTGACCCTACTTTCAGTTTGGAAAAGTAAAAAAAAAATAAGGTCAATCCACGTTCACTGTTCATGGGGGTCATGGTCATCACTCTCTCGTCGACGGTCCTACCTACTCCACTTCCTCTCTCCGTCACTTCCTCAGATTTTCATCTTCTGACTACCATTTATAAGTTTCCACAGCACAAAACCATCCCTAAGCCCCAGAACTTCAGTGGCACACAAATGTCAACGCTTAGAACAGCTAAAAGACTATACTGAGCTCTGGCTGTACGCACGAATAACAGACTTACAGTATTTCCTACCCTACCCTAACCCTTTTCCCACCTATGGCAGGGTCCAGGGCCCGCTCTAAGGGGGGGGGGGCAACTCGGGCATTTGTCCGAGGCACCATTTTGGCTGTGTGAGAACATAGCACGCGACCAGAGCGCTGCTTCAATTTGTTCTTTTCTTCGGGGCGGGATTTTGTGTCTTTGTCCGGGGCGGGATTTTGTGTCTTTGTCCGGGGCGGCATAAGTGCTAGAGCGGGCGCTGCAGGGTCGGGTACCCATCTTGTCCCTCTGAATGGACACATGGGTGATATATTGGTCTACGCTTTTTTATCATCGGTCTAGTGTTCGCTGGGGAATGCTACCTACGCCAGGGGGCGAGCTCCTACACCTGGAAATTTTGCCTCATCTATACCCGTTGCCTAGTAGAGAGGGTTCTTTTACGTGCAAGTGCCATCGTGCACCAACACGGGACCTCGGTTTTACTTCTCATCCGAAAGACGGCCTCCTCTTCCTGCCCATTATATCTATATCCCAAAATAATGTTTGTCTAATCGCCTTACTCAAGCCCTCCACTGCACTGAGTCAATAGCGTAGGGCCTAGTACACACTAGAACGGGGCTGTTGCCCCAAACAACATTGGATCCAAATGAATATTAGGTATTAGAGGAAAGATTCTTCCAGGAAAGGGGAAGGGAGGGCGAGCTCATACATGCGGTTTTTTTCCACGGGGAAGGGTCTGACGTTCTGTTCATATCGCACACGTCATACGGGGCTAAATGTCGACCGTCATTAACGTCAGATTAGGTAGTATGACGTCATCTACACCTTGGGTAGTGGGATAACTAGATGTGTAGGGGACAGAAGTGCAAGAGGAACCTTATCATTGAAAGAGGAGGATCTCCTCTCCCTCGTTGTTCAGAAGGTGGCGCAATTGGAACTTTTCTTTCGTTTCTACTAATTCCATTATGTGCCTGCATAGCAGGGGCGGATCTAGGCTTTCCGGGGATTAGGGCTTATCGAAGTCCAATGATATTACATTGATTAAAATAAAACAAATAATATGCCTACTATAAATTATTATTACATTATTAATGCAGTATTAACTATTTTTTACTATCCGATAAGTGCTCATTGTTATTGAAAAGGTATTCAAAATTTATGATAATTCAATTTTTGTGGGCCCTTGACCAGGGCTTAAGCCCTATTAGTCCCTATGTAGATCCGCCCCTCCTACATACAGAATCTGAAAGGGTTCGTTTACGTGCAGGTAACTGACATCGTAAACGCCTCACAGGAACACGTGTGTACTTGTCATCCGACGGAAGGTGCACTTAGGATTTTTCTTTCTTTGAGATATGCTCACATTGGACGCATATCTACCTGAATGTTTGTTTGGGGCAGGAATGAACCTTTTTTCGTTCTAACCCCTGAACCATATCAGATTTCATATTCGGCTGTCCCCATGACGAATACTTAGCGAAGTAAACGACATACAGTATGAACGACATACATGCTGACATCTTTGACATTTTCAGACTGCAATGGTGATTCGAAAATATTGGAATCACCATTGCTGTCTGAATGGAATTTTTGGACGGCCATACGTGCGACATGAAATTACAACCTAATTTATCATCCCGCCAAAAGGCTTATTTTATTATGCTACTTCTCCACAGTCCTACTGGATCGATAAACCATGGTCGGGCTTCTACTCCGGGTTCGATCCTATCAGAACTAGGTGCCTTATTTCGTACGAAAGGGAAGCCCCACTTGTGCCGTAAATCAAAAATGAAGTAAAGCCATGGTCCGTGTGGTGTCTACGATGTCACACGCACATAAAAAGAACCAGCAGGTCGCACTCCGGCATCGGCAAAAGTAACTGTCTAAACTAGGCCGACTTTAATAAACAGGGTCTGTGGCATTAGGCCAGCAGCTGGATATGTAACGCCTTCAACAGTATGTTCCCGGTGCAAATGGACCCTAAATCTTAACCCCCCCCCCCATACACGTTCAGTTTTATCTTCAGTTCTAACTTTTCATTTCGAACTGTACAGTTAGATCTCTACGTGTGTGAGGAAAGAGATTTAACTGAAGATAAAACTGAGCGTGTGACGACGGACCTTACACGTTCAATCTGACATCAGTTCAATCCAATTCTGGGATCCAGATTGATAAAACATTGAACGTGTAATGACCATATTGACGGATTGATATTTATTCGAATAATCGAATAAATACTGTCAATCTGGATTGAACTGATGCCAGATTGAACGTGTAAGGTCCGTCTGTATGGGGGCCTTTAAATTTAACGTAAGATTCTAATTTTCAAATTTCATAGGGCATACCGCAATTCGCAAATGCATCTGTATGATGAAATTGAGTGAATATAGTAAAATTGAGATAAATTTAAGCTTACCTAATACTCTACGATGAAATGAATGTCTCAACTACGAAAAGCATTTGCACAATTTCTACGAATGAATGGTCCACGCTAATGATGATTTAACGATGCAATAGTTAGAAATCAAGATGGAACATTCGACATTTCGTTTTCCACTTTGTAATTACAAAGATTCGATAATCACTCATTTGTTGTGCAGATACGGTCATCGAAAATGTACTATTGATTCATGCAACTGTTGTCATCTCTCGAAATTCAGTCAAACGGGTTTTTAAAAAAGAACAAATGACACCTTTAGTCTTAAAAAAAACATTAAATGACCTCGAGTGACAAGTCCAAGATTATCAACACCGAACGGCCAACGATATCCGAGCGCGACAATGTAAATGAATGACACAAAAGAAAATAGAAGCCTTTTTCTACTTCAATAGAACGTTCGATGCGGTTGAAATAACTAAAGAAATCTGATTGGCTGACAGCTGTGAGATCGCCACGCCTTCCTGTCAATCGACCAACCAGTTACAATCAAACGTCGTCTAACCCCTCGACCAATGGGAATGAAGAGCCCACACCGACATTCTTGATTGCCGAACGTTGCGTCGTTGCAAATAGAACACACCCACGTGACTTAACAGTAACTCGTAAATTGAAAATAGAAGTCAACGCACGCGCATGACTACCGACACTTATTAATTATTCACTTAGCACCACCGGTCCGACCACCTTAATTTGGACGCCTTAGCAACTAACGATCTAATTAATTGAATTTTTACCAACTGATTGTTATAATACTTTGTATAAATGAGGCGACACGTTTACAAATGGTTACGGTGCAATGAGTCACTCAGCAATACCCACGTATAGAAAAGTCAGAGAAGGATAAAAGATGGAGGGAGCCGTATTGACCGACATCATATAACTATCGGCTAAGTCGTCGAAATTATAAATGATGTGCATTAGTTAAATTTCTGATTTTATTATTCATGACGGTATTATGTGACAAGAATTAACGTGATTTCAATAATTTCCTGTACGAAAGCTTTACTTGAGCACTTAACTACAAACCGATAAGGAAAATGAATTCCATTTCTCCCACTTCGCCTTTTGCGGGATTTAGATAGCCATTTTTGATGGTTCACCACACTTTTGATTAATTATTATATTTAATTCATGAATGCATGAAAGCAGTCATGAATTGTAAAGAAAAAAGTTAAATCAATTTATTTAATAAGGAGGTTACAAACTGTGTGGCCGTTATCTGCGAAGAGAAGGCGTCTTATAAAACATGTAGGCCCTGCCCTATACCTTTGCGGCAGTCACATGCAGTATATAACTGAAAGTATGGGCGAAGTAGCTCAGAAAGAGCATACGTGCTTCGTATCCGTAAGGCTATGGGATCGAGACCACACGACGTGGATGACAGTTTTTTCAAGCAAAGTCAAGACACAGTCAAGACTCCTAAGGGTTTGGCCTGTTGTGACTGCTTGGCGTACTCCCCAACCCATTAGTGTAACACAGTGGTTTTCAACCGGGGTTCCTTGAGTTCCGCCAATGGCAAGATAAAATATAAAAATAACATTGAAAACACAACAAACGGGAACGACTTTTGTCTGCCGAAGATGAACTTCGGGTGTCTCTCAAACATTAGGCCACGAATTCAACTCCTTATGCTAAAACGCACACCTGTATCAATTAATGTTTTTTTTTTCTGTCACTGTATGGGGTTCCGCAAAAGGTCTAAATCTTCCAAAGGGTTCCGGTTTAATAAAAAGGTTGAAAACCACTGGTGTAACATAACGTGTAGATTTAGATTAAGAGAATAGGCTCTAAACGCCATTTAACGGAAGAAAGCACTTAGGACCCCCAGATGACTTGATGAATAACCTAACTATGACAATTCAAATATAGAAAATACACGAAAGTTTAACCCCAAAGTTAACCCTGAAATCACAACTTGTTGGTTGGTTGTTGGTGTTTAAGGTCCCGTCAACTACAAGGTCATTAGAGACCCGTCCACTGCGTAGTTCTAATGCATAGACTGCACCGACACTACACCAATGCGACGATTATTGGGTATTAGCAGTACCCAGCTTTCCCGAGCGACCACCCATGTCAGTACTAACTGGGCTTGCGTTGCTTAACTTCAGTGATCAGACGAGAACTGGTGTGTCCAACGCAACTTGCCGCTCCTGAAATCACAACGTGACACTCTTATGACACATATCACAACGTGGGGTCATATATGACCCATTTCTCTTTTAGTCAAATTTTTAAATTAATAGGTATTATGAAGAAAATGACAATTCCTAATAACTTTTAACTATACAGTAGGTAAGCTGTTCATAATGTAAAAGTATTAAATATTAAGGTTATTTAATATAAAAATGCCAAAGTTTGGTAGGATGTCAAAATTGCCTTCTATTTGAATAATGAGGATTACTGGCAGAAAAATTATTGCAAAACAAAAGAAAAGCATGTAGGCCTAAGATCAATAACACTAAATGATGAATAAGAAAAACAATATAATTTAACTTTTAAAGATATAAAAAAATTTAGCATTAAAAACTGGCTTGGAGTGGAAGACAAAAAAAAGTTACACAAATCACAACGTGGGGTCACCGGTGACCCAAACGCACTTTTTGCAGCTGACTTTGAATGTTTGGTGCAGAAACTGAACCAGCATTACACGCTAAATGTGGAAATTGAAAGGTACAAGAATGTACAAGTCAATAAATTAAATAATAATAAAGATATGACGAATTTTAAAATGCTTCGGGTCACCTGTGACCCCATGTTGTGATTCCAGGGTTAAGATTAAAATAATGCTTAAATTTGCATACCACATGTTACCTTCGCGATCCTGACGCTGGTCGATTTGGGCTACACGGCTCAGTCAAAACGAGAAGCAGCAGTGATGCCCACTGTTTGGTGTGGTACGATGCCAAAGGCATTCATGGACAGAAATTGCACTAACACGAAAGATTCAAATTCCTTGTTGACCTTCGGAACTGATAGACCCTAACAGAGCATAGCAAATAAACAACAGCAGGTTATGCAGGTAAGGTTCTGTCCTCATCAGGGAAGCCTAAGTATTTTCAACCAGGATTGTTGTTGTTTGTTGGTGTTTTAGGGCCCATCAACTACAATGGTCATTACGGCCCATGTCCACCAGGAATGAACCCATTGTCACCTGGTCATGAAGCTATCACGCTTCTTGTTAGCGTATTGGTCTTACATGGGTATAATATATATGGCGTTATAGGCTCTATGTAAACAATGCACCCTCCTCACTGACGCAGTGGGTAGCATGCTCGGTAACTGCGACAGTAGTTCTAGGTTCGATACTGGATTGATGTTGTTTGTTGGTGTTTTAGGGCCCTTCAACTACAAGGTCGTTAGAGCCCCGTCCACAGCATAGTTCTGATGCAGACACTACCCTAATGCGACGATTTTTGGGTATTAGCAGTACCCAGTTTTCCCAAGCGGCCACCCATGTCAGTACTAGCTGGGGTTGCGCTGTTTAACTTCAGTGATCAGACGAGAAATGGTGTGTCCAACGCAATTCGCCGCTCTGATACTGGATTGAGGTGAGTTGACTTCTTTCGGATGAGAAGTAAAAGAACCCTTTTTACTATGCAACGGGTATAGGTGAGGCAAAATTTCAAGGTGTAAGAGCTCGCCCCCCCCTTGGCGTCGGTGGAAACCCCCCAAAAACAAAAAGTAGACCGACGATAAATGAGCATAGGAGTTGCAGCTTTGATCGGCGAATGGCTGTTGAAAAACACTGTCCAATATATCGCCCTTGTGTCCATGCAGAGGGAAGAGATGGGTACCCGACCCTGCCATTGGTGGGGAAAGGCTTAGAAGTTGTTTTCGTTTGGGACCTATGTAAACACTGTTGATGGTGTTTTCATAACTAATAGGGTATAATTGAAAATTATGCAAAGAGATACAATGACACGAGCTTTTCTGTTCTTCAGGGACGTTTAGCCCTTTCAATTCCGGATATGAGCTATTTTGACACCACTTTTGTATCAGTTACACATAACCATTTTGAATAAGAGATGACACTTGGAAAAAAAAGAGGAGGAGATTCAAAAAAATAGGTTAACGTTTTCAGAAAAAGAAAATCAAGCTTAAATGCATTGTATAAAGTCTTTTTAGTCAAAAAAGGACCATGGCCTATTTCTTTTGCTTTTTTTCCAAAGGGGAGGATAGGGTAGTGTGTTTCTCAATTTAGTTCTAACATTTTCACACACATGCAGTATTTTATCACCGAAAAATGACCGTTGTGTTTTGCATGCTATATTGGACGGGAGAGGGTGATTCCTACATTGGAAAAGGTTAGATGATCAATGATATAAAAGTGCACGACCTAAATTCCAACCCGTTCGGTCACTAAACTCTCAATCTTTGGGACCTCTACTGAAAAAAAGTTCATTCTTCTTCACAGTCAACTGAGGTCAGCGGTACAACTAAGACTGATACAGTATTACATTAGCATCAAGAGGTCAAACTCCTGCTATAAAGGACCTATATATAGATATGTGGCTTACCGTTCTATACAAGGGCCTCGCCGGCCAACTGTTAACAAGGAAATGTACGTACAGAAGGGGGTTAAGGACCTCTCAACTTACTCAATATCCATCCTGATTAGGAAATCATGTTAACTTGTCCATATGGAAAAATAGGAGTAGCCTACATCACGTGTACTTTTGATGTTTGGTCTCATAATGGCGTCACATTTGCGAAGTTGTCAACATGTCGAATAAGTGATAATGCAATAATGTTTATGTCTCAAAACACAGTGCGCAAATATTTCATAACAGGAACTTACGTTTGTATTTTTAAAGCATGCTTGACTCGTGAGCCCATGACTGCAGGTTCAGTCCCGACTGAGGCAAGTGACTTCTTTCGGAAGGAAAGAAAACGTGTAGGGGTCATGGCGTTATGGTTTCCACAGTTAATCACATAAACTACTGTCCAAACAATTCATTTTTTGTGTTCCTAGTAATAATAAACCTGCCTCAGTGACGTAATGGGTAGCATGCTAGACTACTGATTTAGTGGTTCTAGGTTCTATACTGGATCGAGGTGGGTTGGCTTCTTTTAGGCGAGAGACAGGCTCCGAGTGCGCCTTCCGTCGGATGGGAAGTAAAGCCGTGACCCCGTGTAGTGTACGACGTCATTTGCACGTAAAAGAACTCTCTCTCTTTACTATGCAGGAGTTCGCCCGCTGGAGTGCCTCAACGAACAGCAGGCCGACGATAAATGAGCATAAGGGTTGCCGATTAGGTCGGCAGCCGGCTGTGTGAAATTTTCGTCCAACAGATCGCCCATGTGTCCATCCACAGGCACGGAGATGGGTACCCATAGGCGGGAAAGGGATTATTAGTTGCTTTGTTCCTATAATAATAGGTGGAATAGGGTTAAGAAAGATTGACGAACAGGGACATTCAACTCCCTAGAAGTTGTACCAGTCAGAAAAAGGTATGAGAGGTCCCATGTTACCTGAGATTTGAGAGCCATTAGGGACTCTCAAAGTAACGGGCAAATACTGTATATGCCTATAGACTACTGGTCCTATTCCTCTTACCATAACCCAGTCCCTAAAGTGTATATAGCCTATATGTACAATTAGAAAATTTAGCATATGCATAGGGCTATATACCACAGGTCTATTTTCATTTTCATGTGGCTCTAGGACAGTTATTCCCAACGTGGGACTATTTGAACTTAAAGGGGTGCGGGTCAGGTATGAATTTTATCATTATCACTTAATAATGTTTTTTTTTTACAATTACCCAGTGATTTCACCCACAGTACATAGGCTGTCCTACGGTGTCCTGAACAAGTTGGCATTTTGCCTTCATCCAGTGAAAAAGCGTTCGCCTAGAGTGAGCCTTCTTTAGGATGAAAAGTAAAACCGAGGTCCCGTGTGGTGTACTATGGCATTTGCACGAGTAGATGAGGCAAAATTTCCAGGTGTAGGAGCTCGACCCCTGGCGTCGGTAATGCCCCAAACGAACAGTAGATAGGCGATAAATAAGCATAGGGGTTGCAGCTTTGGTCGGCAGCCGGCTGCAGAAAAACAATGTCCAATATATCCTCCTTGTGTCCATTTAAAGGGACAAGATGGGTACCCCACACTGCCATAGGCGGGAAAAGAGCCCCGTCCACTGCGCAGTTGTAATGCAGAGTCTTCGCAGACACTACGATGATAGGACACTACGGTTTCCGAAGCGACCACCCATGTTAGTGCTAACTGGGGTTGCGTTGCTGAACTTCAGTGATCAGACGAGAACTGATGTGCCCAACGCAATACAGCCGCCCGCTTGCTTTTTGTCACCATGGAGGCATCAGAATTTTAGAGGAGCTTAGGTGAGGCATGACCAAAAAAGGTTGGGAAACAGTGCTCTGGGATAATATTTCAGACTGCACAGAATTAGAAATGCACGAGACGACTAAAAGGGTTGTGGCCAGTAGCTTTCCTTCATGTCTTCCTACTCCTGTTAACCTTCCTGTTTATCAACGTGCATTTCTGTCTTCCTTTTTCTTTCCCTTCTTCCGGTTTTGCTTCGAACCCACGAACTCATGGATATCCGACCTTCATTCTATAGGCGGGAAAAGGGTTAGTTAAAGAAGATGACTTTCTAGCCCTACTTTCAGCTTAGTAACAGGTAGACAGCTTTAGGGGAGTTGAAACTTGGGACCTCATCAACCTTAAATTCGGAACTACGCATTTCAGGTAAAGTAACTAGCATTTTGCTCCTCCCCAGATGCGTAACTAGGGGGGGGGGCGAGGGGGGACAGATGTCCCCGGGTGCAGAAGGCAGGGGCGCAAAAATGTACAGCAAAAATGCGCTTAGCGGGCGCCAGAGGGCGCAGATTTCGGTCTTTGTCCCCGGGCGCAGAATACCCGTCGGTACGCCCCTGCTCCTCCCTCTTCATCAATATTTCTATGGGATCTCCCACCTATGCGAAATAAGAAAGATACATAATTCCGTCAAGGTCATTTCCCAACAGGGATCCCTGCACTATTCTATCCTAGTGTACAGAAGCTGATAACTATTGATATTTCTGAAAATAGAAAACAAAACATAGTTTTCACTTATCTAGGCTTATAAGGTGAATACTGCAGCTAGGACCTGAATAACATTTGCATTAATTTACAATAATGCGGTGCGAAACAGGAGCATTATAATTTAATAATAATTCTGTCGCAAAAAAGAATGGTGGGTGGAGACTAAGAAATGGTCTAATAATTCAATATGTTGTCTAGATGCAATATTTTCCCGCATGAAGGTTGTTTTCAAAAGCACTCGTGTAACTCAAAATTAGTGAGAACGACACCAGATGCTAAATGAATTTAGCAAAATGGCTTTTGTTAATCGTGAAATTTAAAGTCAAAATATAAATATGCCTGGTTCAACACTTCACCGCGCATAGATACTCAAAGTCATCTATTGTAAATGTGAAGACGAAAACAAAATCTCTTTTCTAATCTCTTTCTCTATCCCCTTGTAGGTTAATAATAAAATAGTCCTGATTTTTTCAGGTGAAAGGTCAATTATAGTTTGTATGCTCACCTGATTCTACACTAAACGCGCTAAAGCAGCAACGCAGGTCCAAGTTAGGCTCAACTTCCTGTCTTGTGTCATGCCCACGAGCAGCAATAAATAATAGATACAATGCCTTTTTAACTACCATTTCAAATTGTAACGGCATTATTTTAATAAATTTCATCAAAATGAAAACAATTACCTATTGTGTAGGCAAAATGCTGTCGAGGGTCACAAATAAAATTGGTAGACGACTGAAGCTACAGTATTACAGCCAAAAAAAAAATCACATCTCGGTTTTTGATTAGAGATATTTTGTTCTTTATCTTTGATATTGTTGTGGCGCATAGTAGCTTCGGACGACATTTAGAAGCCCTGTGATTCCAAAGGGGGTAGAGCAGAACCTGAGTGACCTCAGAACTAATGAAAAAAAAGGCCTAAAGCGCACCCGACGGAAATGTTCATGAGTTCAATACCTAGGATCAATTATCTAGAGTCTAGAGTAGATTAAAGCAACTCCTAACCCTTTTCCCGCTTATGGGAGCGTCGGGTACCCCTCTTATCCCTCTGAATGGACTAAAGGGTGATAAATTGAACATTGTTTTTCAGCAGCCGGTTGCTGACCAAAGCTGCAACCCCTAAACTTATTTATCGTCGGTCTTCTGTTCGTTGGGTTTTAGTTGTTTGTTGGTGTTTTAGGGCCCTTCAACTACAAGGTCATTAGAGCCCCTTCCAGAGCATAGTTCTTATGCAGAAACTGCACAGACACTACACTGATGCGACGATTTTTGGGTATTAGCAGTACCCAGCTTTCCCAAGCGGCCACTCATATCAGTACTAGCTGGGGTTGCGCTGCTTAACTTCAGTGGTCAGACGAGAACTGGTGTGTCCAACGCAATTCCCCGCTCTTCTGTTCGTTGGGAAATTCCACTGACGCCAGGAAGCGAGCTCTTACACCTGGAAATTTAGCCTCATCTACCCGTTGCAGTCCCCCCCCCCTAAATTTTGGGTCGATATTGACACTGACAAATGAAAATTGCGTTTCCAATCGCTGCCCCTGCGTTGCATAGTAGAGTGGGTTCTTTGACGCACAAATGCCATCGTACACCACACGGGACCTACACGGGGTCTCATCCGAAAGAAGGCGCA
This sequence comes from Trigoniulus corallinus, assembly GCA_013389805.1. Taxonomy (NCBI): domain Eukaryota; kingdom Metazoa; phylum Arthropoda; class Diplopoda; order Spirobolida; family Trigoniulidae; genus Trigoniulus; species Trigoniulus corallinus. The sequence continues at coordinate 13,771,545 of JAAFCE010006949.1, forward strand.
CTCAGGGCCACTCTCGTGCCCCAAAGAACCAACCCACCTCCATCCAGTATCGAACCTAGAGCTACTGACGCAGTTACCGAACATGCTACCCACTGCGCCACCGAACACCCATCGTGGACCTAATCACTTTTAAATTAAACATAGGCCCTATGCTCAGGAAAAAAAAGATTCTTCAAATGTTGCAATTTTAATATCCGCATTAATCAACGACTTGAACTCGCAAACTATCGAACTTCCTTGTGTAAATCAAATGCTCATTTTAGTGCTTAGAATTCATAAACAATGGAACCAAAATGGAACATATTTATCGTCAGAACGCACGTATGTATATTGTCCCTATGTCCCAGGCCTTCGTTCTTACACCCTTTTGCTTAAGAGGTAAAGATTTATTTTCCCTATTGGTTATGCTTGAGTGTTTTCTAACCTGTAAATGAGTGGTCTCTTTTGTCCGCACCCCAGAAATCTCCCCCTTTTTTTCAATGTCTTTTTAATACCAATTTGAACATGTGGTAAACGAGGACGGAAAACGGAACAGCGCGTGGGTTCTTTGCACGCGCTCGATGTGAGCGCCATTCTCCTATTCCACTAAGGAACTAAAAATAGAATGCTAGAAAAGGGGAACGTATTTTGTTTAATCTATATAAAATCTTTATACATTTTCCACGCATGTATAGTTCAACTAGAAATACTATAGAGATTGTACCTTTGGTGAAATCGATGGATCAAATAGGAAGGCAGATAAACTACATGCTGTATACGGGACTCTAGGAAAGAGGCCCTTTTCCACGTCAACAATCGAACGAAGATGAAGAGGGCGTTTAACAATACACAGAGTTGTGCGTCGCTTCAAGCAATGAATCTCATCCGCAAGTCGTGTATCACACTATTATGAGAGGCGTGAACTTCTCAAATATTGGCGCGTGCCTTTCAAACACCAATCTCAGAGTCCATAGCGAGAGAAATGCTGCAGACCACAAACAACATCAATCCGCCTCTTCCCCCCCTTTCTCTTAGGGCATATCTTATAGACCAATGCATAAATAACAACTAAAAAGCTTTTTGTAATTCTACTCGGTAATCCGCAAGTTTCGATTGATTCATTTGCTAGTGTTTTAGGGCCCTTCAACTGCAAAGGTCATTAGAGCCCAGTCCACTGATGCAGAGTCTGCACCGACACTATGCTGTTACGACGATTTTTGGTGTTCCCAAGCGGCCACCCATGTTAATAGTAACTGGGGTTGCGTTGCTTCAGTGATCAGACGAGAAGGGAGCGGCGAGTTGCGTTGGACACACCAGTTCTCGTCTGATCACTGAAGTTAAGCAACGCAAGCCCAGTTAGTACTGACATGGGTGGTCGCTCGGGAAAGCTGGGTACTGCTAATACCCAATAATCGTCGCATTAGTGTAGTGTCTGTGCAGTATATGCATCAGACTTACACAATGGACGGGTCTCTAATGACCTCGTAGTTGACGGGACCTTAAACTCCAACAAAACAAAAAAAAAAAAAAAATCAGACGAGAACTAGTGTGTCGTTGTTGTTGTTTGTTGGTGTTTTAGGGCCCTTCAATTACAAAGGTCATTGGAGCCTCGTCGATAACGTAGTTCTTATGCAGAGACTGCACAGACACTACACTTATGCGACGATTTTTGGGTATTAGCAGTATCCAGTTTTCCCAAGCGGCCACCCATGTCAGTACTAGCTGGTGTTGCGCGGCTTAACTTCAGTGATCAGACTAGAACTGGTGTGTCCAACGCACAAGCAGCTCCCCGTAAGTTTCGATCCCTCTGGATATCAATGATGAAAGACGACATTTGCCCATAGGATAACATCATTACAGAGAATCTAATATGGTTCCCATTCTTAGAGAACCACTTGGGTCATCGTTAATCAGATCGAGAATTAACTAGCATCGATTTCTAGATTTAGTCGCGTAGAAAGAGATCTTTTGCATTCAGGTAATATCGTCGACACACCACATCCCATCCAACAGTAGGAAAAACCCTTCTTTCTCTTGAAAGAAGCCTCCTACCGCAGCCAAAATGGCCATAGGCGAGGAAAAGGGTTAATAATGCGGTGGTGTGGTTAGTGATATCAGTACATGCCAGTTATCTACCGTATACAGCAGCAGTGCCCAACCTTTTTCGACTTCCGTACCACTTAGCAGACAATGTCTCTTAAGTCAGTACTTCTCTTAAGGGTTCTAATCCCCCACTCCCGCCTATCTCCCACCAGGTCTCCTTCCACCCCACACACTACCATATCCTTACGGACAACTTACTCCAACGTCTGCTTTGGTTTCCCCCTGCCCCGGGTACTTCCAACCACCGGCATTCTTGTAATGGACCTAACGAGCTCCTCTTCCCCTCTTCTCATTACCTGTCCATCCCACCTCATCTAAGTTGTACCCAGTGAAGTATAAAAATATGCTTCCCATGCGCCTCAATGGTCTTTAGAGCCCCGTCTACTGCAGAGTCTGCACAGCCACTACGACGATTTGGGTATTAGCAGTACCCGTGTTCCCAAGCAGTCACCCATTCTAGTAGTATCTGGGGCTGCGTTGCTTAACTTCAGCGATCAGACGAGAACTGGTGTGTCTAACGCAATAGCCGCTCCCTAAAACTCCAAGTGCGTACCTCAGGTTGGGAACAACTGATCTTGAAAAACACTACTCCTTATAACGCTTTTACAGAACACAATGTTTTGACGGGACAACTAATTCCCCGATCTTGTCATAAGATGCGGAATGGTCAGGAACGAAGAGAGTGGAAAGAATGGAAAGATATCAAGCAGCAGTTGTTTTCATTTTAATTCCTATCTACGAAAAGCACGCGGACACAGGATCGAAGCCGCGACTATACACTTTGTTAACAAAAACCCTTAGTTAGGATTAATTAAGCTACTTGCTTTCATAGTTGGTGCTTCGACAACACAAAATTCAAGAAAGTTTGCCTTGGAGCAAAATGATATCTACCTCACATCTATAGTGACAAATAATTCGGTAGGTTCTCCTAAACCCTCCTCCTCTCCCTTCTTCTCATTATTAATTCCATTATCTTCTAAGTGGGAGTATCTACAGACTGTATATTTGTCAGAGTGATTGCAATTCGTATATGTAGACAGGATTGTACTTTCACAAACATCCACAACATGGTGCACAGTAGACACATGGGACCCCAACTGCCATATATTAATCCGTTCTTCTATGAATGACCCAATTCAATCCTGCTTTGGCTTGCTTGAGGGGCATGCAAGCAGGGGATATTAATTGACACCATCAAGCCTTTTTCTTGTAAGGGTGCTGCTACATTTGGAACAATTTCTTGTCGTCCCATTCGCCTTACCCTTTCTTTTCTCCTAATGTCCTAATGGTCGCCTAATATTACCAGTCCTCGAAGCTGTTATTGGTCAACTTGACCACAAATGTAACCCACCAAACCACAGGCCGAGCGTCACAACCACTATACTTTCAACCAACCCACCCTTAATTCGCATCGTCATTTCATTTCGGTGTCAATTTGGAGTTATATGGGGGAAGGGTGACGATAGTAAATAGAAATGGTCAAACACCCTCCCTTCCACTCCACGAACTTGACGAATATCTCTCTCTCTCTCTCTCTCTCTCTCTCTCTCTTTCAGAAAAAGGATTGGTAACGTTTTGAGGTCTTGTACAATATTATCCTATTTTCCTTGACACGAATATTTTTCTATGGGCTCTCCTCCTTTCCTCATCCACTAGGCTCTCCCCCTATCTCTGTTTCTATCTTTCGTATGAGGCCAAGGTTGAAAGGGGTAAAAGGAGGTGGGTCTTCTACTCCTGTATGTGGCCAATGAGTGAGCGAATAATCCCTCTTTCCGAAGATGGTTAAATGGCATTCATTTTCCAAAATAAGAAAGGAATGGATGCACCCATCTGTTATGGTCATAACTTCCAATAACCATCACCCCTTTTTAGGTCGAGTTTCGTCCTCCTACTCCTAAATGCACCCCATCCGATTCCACAACACACCCTTGAATTCAGACCATCACTTGGTACTACCATCAGCAACACCACCACCACCACCAGAGCATGGTGTCACCTCGTTGACCTCCCCCTTAACCCCTCACACCCAAACGTAAAACCCTTCACCTTATTTTTACATTATCCTGTCATTTACCCCCTTCTTTTTTGCCTTCGTCATCACTGGTGGTGGGAATGTCACTTATCCCTCCCTCGGTCTCCCTATCTCACTCTCACACGCTAAGCTGGGGCAAGCACGCGAATGCTTGTCATCCTTGATTTTTGCATTTTGAGGTTATCGTTATTTACCCCTACTTATCCCTCAGCGTTAACCCACCATTTCTAAGAATTGCTATATTTAGATTCTTACCAATCGTTAGTCACAATTGCGACCTCGTTTTTCAAATCCCCGTTTGCTCGCCTCTCACTACACACACAACATCCTCCTATCACTCTTTCCTTCCTCGTTTCGCAGGCTCTTTGCATTAGTACCACTATTCTCCCCCCCCCCCCCAGGTCCTTTTACCACCATTTCTATATCTCCTACTCCTTTTTACATTTGTTTCCCTATTTCCCCACTCTCTCCCCCTCCAACCCCTAAAAATTTTCTAGTTTTGTCACATCTATCTCACCTCGGAAACATATCTACAGTATATTCATTTAAAGCGAATTTGGTTTCCTTGACTTTCACCTTAATACTGATAGGAATCATTTCAGTGCGCAAACATGCGATAAAAGTCACGCATCGGCAGCAGCAGGCACCATGCTCAAAAGAAAAGGGCTCATCCACCAAAAATCAACCAAAACAGACAACGATAATCATGACAAGGGTGTCTTAGTGGGGAACATTTTGATAACATTTCCGTTATCAGTGTTTATTTACGTTGTTTCTACTCCTTGTTGTCTCTGGAAAAGTACCTCTACTACGTCATCAATGGGTCTGTTCATGTCAATAATGTTTGGTGGATTGCTCCTGTTGCTGGGATTATAGTTATTTTCATCATCATGCCCTTATCCCGCCCGTAGCAGGGTCGAGCTGAGCTTGCGGGTTTTAACCCTCCACTCCCACCTATCTTCCGCCAGGTCCCCGTCCACCTCACACACTACCTTATCCTTACGAATAACCTGCTCCCACGTCTGCTTCGGTCTTCCCTTACCCCGGGACCGGGTGCTTCTAATCACCTGTATTCCCACAAATGAACCAACGAGCTCCTCCTCCCCTCTTCTCATTACATGTCTATACCAACTCCATCTACTGTCCCTCATTTTTCCGCGATGTTCCCCACCCCCAAACTACCTCTAATAAACTAATTCCTAATTCTATCGGCTCTCGGCACCCCACTCATGTAGGCCTACTGCAGCATTCGCATCTCAGCTACTTGTATTCTATTTATGTGGCTCTTCCTCACTGCCTAACACTGTGATCCATATAGCAAATGCTGCCCTAACCACTGCCCTGTAAAATTGCCCTCTCAACGTGATTGGGACCCTCCTATCACACAGGACTCCACTTCAAAAATCACCAATTGATTCTACGGGTCACATCTGTGTCTATCTCACCACTGCTCTGGAACACAGATCGTAGTACTTTACATCTCACACCTTTGTTAATAGAGAGTTTTCTGGCTGCGGTTCTATCCGACGTACGCTACGCAATGCAGACGAATCCTGAACTGCGCAGACGCATGCAGTGTCTGAGTATGCGCAGTTGACAATTCGTCTGCATTACGTGTGATAGAACCGCAGCCAGAAAACTCACTAATAGCTCGCCCTAGAGAGTACGTTACCATTATTTCCCTGTCCTTCCCTATTGAAAGCTAAATACTCTGTCTCCTTCATGTTCGTCTTTAGGACTCCCTTTTCTATCGCTGCTTTAATATCTTAGGCCTCTCTCTACTTGTTCCTTGGAATCACTAAGCTTTCCTACATCGTCTGCGAAAACCATGCACTGAGGTGTTCATTCTCCTACTCCAATCAACTGCTCGTCCATATCCAGAATGAAAAGGTATGAACTTAGTGCTGAACCACTTAGTGTACCCCAACCTTCTCTTGGAAGCCTCCAGTATTTCTCCAATTAGTCCTTACCCTGGCTATATAACCTACGCTATCCTTCGTCTACCTCCGTAATACCTCCCACAATACCTACCGTGGAACACTGTCATAAGCCTTCTCCAAATCAATGAAGATTGCATGGAGATCGTTCTTTGCTGCCCCATGCTTTTTTATTATCTGCCTCAGAATGAAGTTCCTATACCTGAGAAATTTTGTCGCTCTACTCGTGTATATTATTCCAGTTAACGGATTCTTTTGCATGCTGGTCACATCGCATACACCACACGGGGCTATGGCTTTATTTCCTATGTGACGGAAGGCCCACCTGGGGCTTCCATCGTGATCGAAAGAAGCTACCCGCCTCGACCAGGAGGATGTCACAGAAATCACTCACTCACCTCGGTCAGAATGGAACCTGGGGTCATGATCACGAGTTTACCACATAAACTACTAACCCGGGGGCCGGCAACAAACCCTACCATCATTTTAATTTCCGACTTAACGAAATTAAATAAAAAAACGGATAAGTAACAGGGACCATTTCTCTTCTTACGCTTTGACATTTTGTGATATTACCGTTGGGGAGAACAGTTACACTGATTTGAATTTATGAAGGACCAAACCTAATATAGCCCAAATAAATCATGAATGATGTGCATCTTTTAGGTAAAATGGCACGCGTCACTTTGGCCCCATTTTTGCAACTCTCTTAAGAAAAATGGCCATTCATCATCAGTTTACTACTGAAGGGTATTTTCATAAATAGGGTTGCTTCTTATTACTATTAGGCTTACTCCGATTTTCGTCATGGTGACCATATTAAAATGCGATTTCTTTCTCTCCCTTTTCTTCTTCTTCCGGTCCTTCAGTGGAGTTGTCTTCACTGGGTCACTTGGTCATCTTATACTCCACTATATCTTCCTTTCTAAATGGGGCATACACAAAAAATTCATAAATTTCGATGGCAGGTTGAGGTCCTATATAGTTGAATGAGAGAAGGTTGGAAAAATGTTTTGACCTCGTGTCGTCCACTAACAGAGAGGTGTTAATGCCGACAACAAAAACAAATTGCAAAGGTTGAAATACTTGTATACAAGAGTCAGAAGCTCCTTGTAAATCAGGACGTCCAATACAGGGATTGCAAAGAGGAGGGAGTTAAAAAAATTTCACTTTCTTTTCAGAAAGGGGAGGAGTGAAAACAAGATTTATCATCTTTTAAGGCTAAGAAAATATATATACATATAGATATCATCATACTTAGGGTGACAGAGAGTGAAAGAGTGGGGTCCAAAAGTGGGTCAGGGTTTTCAAAAAGTCAAGGTATTTTTCTGTATACTTGAGGACTTCCTTTTTCCGACAAGCCTATAATAATGAAGTTGGAATTAAAAAGGAGGTTTCTATAGTGCCAGTTTCATATTAAAATATCTGCTAACAGGGCTGGAGAGGCTCACCGGGAAACCGGGCTTTCTCCAGTTAACGGTTGTCGTCCGAGGGCCAATGAGCCTTTGAACAACAAAAGTTTTGATGGCTTTGGGCCTTGTTTCTTTGTAACTTTTCAAGAGCCTAATTTTCAGCCCAGTGCGAACGTGCTTGCTGAAAACGCTTATATTAGTCAAGAAATTTTGTTAAGAGTCACAATACTCTTGCTGACCACAATAAAGTGCAGGATGAGGAAAGGAGACAGAGGAACCAAAGAACACACGCGCACTTCATCAACACAAATGTTTACCTCTCTATATTGTAAAACGTCCCACAAACAACTATTTCAACAGTTTTGTCTTCTTTTCTTCGGCCCAATCCAGCTTCAAAATACATATATAGAGAAATTAGACTACTATTTACCTTCTTATCAATACTTACCGTAAAAGTACAGCATGCTACAGTCAGTTGTCTGTGGGCTAGTGTGTGTGTGTGGGGCCCCGAGGCTACACTTCATTTGGGTCTCACCACATAAACCTCATCAGACCAGAACCACTAGCCATTTAAAAATGCATTAAGACTAGGTAAGGTATTGTATGGGATGTCATTTCATAAAATTTACGATACACCGTCCAGAGTAATTATGCTTTTGTTGGTCCCCTTTCTTTTTGTTCACCTCTTTCTTCAAAGGTACTATATTTTTATTCAAATTGATTTTGCTGAAATGAAAGGAGGTGGTTTCTCTCTCTTTCTTTTGCTTTTGCCGGTGTCCACTTGCAAATGTCTAGAAAATAAGGTGAAATAAACGTAACAATAAGGTGAAATTCAAATTTAATTTCTTTAACCTAATTATAGGGAGAGGAAATGAGAAACAAGTGAGAAAAGTTTTGAATTTGCAATCTCTGAATCTGACTTCAAAAGAAACCTATTTGTAAAAATAGGATTGTGAAACGAAATTTCACCGTCCCGAATAAGAAAGGGATCTCTATGTGGACATAATTCATTGCCAGGCTTTTTACTCTAAAAGATGTAATAATGATAGGTTTGATAATATAACTGTTCTGTGAAGTTTATTGCTTTTCTCGCTAACTACAATTCTAAAATTCATGGACAATTTCAAAATAATATAAATAATTATTTGAGACTGGCCATCAAATATCAATTCAGCCGCCCTTATTGAAAAGGCACCCGGATGACAGGTTCAATCCTCGTATAGGCTAGAACAACGTTTCCTAAACTTTTATGGACTGGTATTTATAGCAATATTTTATTATGGACCGCGTTTGCGTCTAAATTTATTTACTATGATGACCATTCTAATAAATACTTCCTGAGGACCGAGATCCCAAAAACACCAAGGCCGACCTTAGGGCAAGGCGACCTTGGCGACTGCCTTGGGCCCCGCGCTGGTGAATTAAAAAAATCATGGTACTGGGGCCCCGCTATCGCCTGCTGCATTGTACCCCTCCATCGCCTACTGCCTTGGGCCCCGCAAACTCTAGGGCCGGCCCTGAAAAACACCATCTTGCAATTGACCACTTTCAATAACGACCATGCAGGGAGGAACTAATTAATTTTAGTACTCCCAGGCAGACTTCCTGATTCAGCCCCTAAAACGTCTTACAGTAGAACTTCGGTATATCGAACTCGCTTATATTGAAATCCTGCTTATTCCCGCTTATATTGAAATCCTGCTTATTCCCGCTTATATTGAAATCCTGCTTATTCCCGCTTATATCGAAGCTTGAGCGCCGGTCCCACCCGATGTAAATTTTAGCTTTACATATAATTCCGGATTTGGATATATCGAATCTCGGATATATCGAACTATTTTTCACGGTCCCCTGAGGTACGATATAACGAGCTTCTACTGTATATTTTAATATTACATACTTATAAACTACCAGCATTAATTGTTAGAGGATAACCGGCAAAGTAATTTATTCTGCACACAAATAGATTAGTGTATCAGATGACTTTCATGAGGTAAGAAGATCGATCCCCTCTCCACCACTTTCAATGTAACAACAAACCTATTTAAATAGCGTGCTTATTCGATCCGACGCGTGAGACGAAGACATCACAAACTGCGCCTGTGGCTGTCAGAGAAACCGATGCTTTTCCATGTGGTAGATGTGCGATGAAACCTGCAAAAAACAATCCTCTCTACATACAAAAGAAATGTAACAGAAGATCTGCTGTATCTATCTTGGATCTTGTCAGAAAAAAATACAAAGCCAGTAAATCTAGACCTTTTGCAATTTTCGGCATTTGTTGGCCTTAAAAAACAACTAGATTCAAATTATGAACGAGATTTTTAATTTCTTCATGTTACTACAAGTTCGCACCTATTTTTGATAATGGATAAAAAATCAACATAGTAACTTCGTCGCAGGGCCAGGATAACTGGCAAAAATTAGCACTGTATCATCAGCAATTGATGGCAACGCTCGTATGCTTTTCTATTACTTCTCAGTACTCTATTGTGCATCCAGGTTAAACTTTCTGATAACCTTCCTTATGGTCATTTCCATGCCACGGAAAAGAGTGGGAGACAAATTATGTGGTGACCGTTTTCTTCACAACGTGAGGACAATCGTATTTACCTCGCACCACTTTTAATTTAACTCCAGGAACATCTTTTAAACGACCAATTCTAACAAGAACGATGTTGTGTTCTTGTAAATTGTGTCCCTCACCCGGGACATGAGCCAGCATCTCTTTGCCAGTGCTTAGCTTCACTAAGACGCATTTCCGGTTGGCTGAATTTGGTTTTTTCGGTTTCTTGATCAAGGTTTTCAGAACCACCCCTTTGGCAAATGGCCGTCCATCCAAAGGTCGACGCTTCTTCCGTTTCTTTATGCAAGGTCCTCGGCGATGCAATGAGTACAGATTATAGGACTGGCGGGACTCCTGCAGAGGTGTCCAAGGCGTCCCCGATAAGTAGCCCAAACGATTGTAAATAAGTCGTTCATTACTGAAAATAGGCGGTTGTGATAACGATGGCGCCGTTAACTGCGGGCGCACCCTCCAATTCCCGATAACATTTACAGTGGACAGAGCCCTCACTGGCACCACCAGTTTGCTCTTGTCGATTATGGGTGACGAAGTGGTTATTTGGAGGGTAGCAGCAAAAGTCTTCCTAATGTCTTCGCGTAAACAGCCGTTGAATATTCCTCTCCAGTTACATATTCCATTACGTGCTGATTTCAGTGGATGTCATATGAAATGAAAGACGAAAATATAAAAATTATTAAGTTTGCAATTCAGTGTCATGTGTGTGTAGTATCCGGTGCAAAATGATAACTTGGGACTCACCCTTGTTCAAAAATTAAGTAAGAAATACAATGTTAAGCAGGCGATGAGCGAGCATTCAATCACGCGCGGGATTTCTTACAGAACTCAAGCACGGAACATTGGGTCTGTTGAAAGCCAACAACTGTGTAGGGATGTAAAAAACGTCAAACTACTTTATGACGTCTAGAAAATTGTTTACTTTTCACTTTGAACGAATTTAGGGTAAAGACGGGGGTGAGTTTTTAATTAAAGCACCAAAAATTAGGGAACTGAGATATTCAGTTATTCAAAATGAATTGGCTGTGCTATTAATATTTCTTATGCTCCTCTTGGTTACAATATGGTGGAAGTTAACAAACATGGATGATAATCACAGAAAAGTCTTATCACACCTTAAATCTCAGATGACCAGGAGGAGAGGGACAAGGACTGGAAAGGAGGCAATAGATTTGTCTCAATGTCCAACTGACAGTAACGGCAGATGTTAGATGACACCTGTTACCAGGTGCAGCGTGTTTATAAGTTTGTGATGTGCCAGAAGAGGTTTTCGATTCAGGCATATTATTTCTAAATGTCATTATTTTGTATTGGAAGTTCAATGACAACAATTTGATGTCATATGTCTTGTAGCACATGCCTCTCTTTCTTTCTGTCCCTTTACAAACGCCAATTATTATGGCACACGGCAAAGCAAGTAAACCATGGCTAGTCATTCAATAAAAATAAAAATTCAATTTCTCTCATTCATATACACATTTACAAGAACAGCATTAACCTGAAATGACCGGATAAAATTAACTGTCTCGACTACAATAAGCAATTATTAACAATTAAATCTACTGCTCTTGAATCCACAGCAGACCAACGCCATTCAAAATCACACCCATCAAAGGCAGCAAATAATTTTACAAATAATAACAACCTTAAAATGAATTACTGTACCTCTCGCTCTCTTTCCCTTCCCTTAAAACTAAAATCACTGTTAGTGCACAGCTGCGATGCTATAATAAGTTTAATTAATATCTCTTTATTATCCATTAACAATGAATAGATTTTGCAAAGACACATTAATTAGACTTATTATGAATAACTCTCCAAGGATACCTGAGAAGGCCATTTGCGTTTCAGTGGCACGATCCAAAAAGGTGTTGTGAGACTCATTCAAACGGAACGGGGCTCGAGTCCAAAAAAACAAAAATGCGTCAAATGGTAACAATTCATATGATATTCAACAATACCACCATTCATATCCTAAAGTTCAGAAATTATTAGATTTAATGAGTGAGCAGTTTCCGGAAGTGATTTAAGAGACAGAACAAAAGGTGCTACCAACTCTGTTGCGCCTAACAGAACATAAAATCTCTCTTTACTCTACCGTGAAAATGCATCGAAGGCTCTCTTCCTTAAATACGAGAAAAGCGTTAACTCGTCCCCGAAATTATGATAAAACAACCGGACGGACAGCCACGTACCCAGGCAAGTACTCGACAGTTCCTCGACATATTCTCCATCTTCTCCCATGTTCTTTAAATGTCCGACAGCTACGAAATGGACATGCAAACAAGCAGATCTATGCAGGGCCTGGCCTTAAGTAATGTTTCAAATAGTTCTGGGGCTAGAGTCGAGGAAAGGGTGGTAGGTGTTTTAGTCCCACACCCTGTGGGTAAACGCATTTCACCTACCCTCCAAAAAAATTAGCTGAAATTCTTCACTCGTGTGGTGTGGAGAGTAATCATTTTTTTTCCACTCAGCCACAAAAATTGGATACGCCTCTATACTCCTGCGGGTGTCGCGGACTTGTCACCCGAGAAGGCTCCCCATAATCCGGCCTGTTACCATGCTACTAAAGCAGGTACTGAACATCAATCGTGCTTACAATTCCTTTTAGCCCTAGATCGAAACCAAACTTGGTTATTCATTTATAACATAGGATATTTATTTTCAAACCCTTTAACCATGCTTTCTTGACATCCGCGATAATTCAATTTTTGGGACGAAATACAATAATTGAAATTTTGATACCAAATTATAAATACGATAAATCGAAAATAGCAGTAATCGAAATCACCGATAATCGGTTAGGTTAGGTCACATGAATTGCGTAAAAGATGCAAGTTATAGCAACACCTAACCCTTTTTCCGTCTATGGCAGGGTCGGATACCAATCTTGTCCCTCTCAATGGACACAAAGGCGACCATATTGGTCAGTGTTTTTCCACAGCCGGTTGCCGACCAAAGGTGCAACCACTATGCATATTTATCGTCGGTCTACTGTTCGTTGGGGCATTCCATCGATGCCAGGGGGGGGCGAGCTCCTACACCTGGGTATCTTGGCTACCTATACCCGTTGTATAGTAGACAGGGTTTATTTTACGCCCAAATGCCATCGTACACTACACGGGACCTCCGTTTTACTTCTCATCTGTAAGTAGGTGCGCTCGGGGCCTCTCTCTCTCGCCCGAAAGAAGACAACCCACCTCGATCCAGAATCGAACCTAGAACTACTGACGCAGTTTTCGAGCGAGCTACCCACTGCGCCACCGAGGCGAGCAACTGCGTAAAAGATGCCTGGATATTAAATCCATTACCACGTTTTCTTCATATATGGGCCCACCCACACACTGTACATTTTCAAAATTCGGCGTAGTTGTGAGTCAAGTACTCCAAATAAAGGAGTTAATATTATGATTTTTTGGCACCGACTAGAAATTTATTATTCTTCAATAAAGGTAAGCTGTCAACACGCTCGGCAACTACGCCAGTAGTTCTAGGTTCGATACTGGACCGTGGTGGGTCGGCTTCTTTCGGGCGAAAGAGAAGCCGCGAGTGTGCCTTCTTTCGGATGAGAAGTAAAACTGAGGTCCCGTGTGGGTGTACGATGGCGCTTGCACGTAAAAGAACCCTCTCTACTACGCAACGGGTAGATGAGGCAAAATTTCCAGGTGTAGGAGCTCGCCCCCTGGCGTCGGTAGCATTCCCCAACGAACACTAGACCGACGATAAATAACCGTAGGGGTGCAGCTTTGGCCGGCAACCGGCTGCAGAAAAAACTATGACCAATATATCACCCTGTGTCCATTCCGAGGGACAAATGGGTACCCGACCCTGCCATAGGCGGGAAAAGGGTTAGGAGTTGCTTTTGCTTTTAAAGGTAAGCTGTCAACAATGCATCGTTTCATTGGTGTTTTAGGGCCATTCAACTACAAGGTCATTAGAGTCCCGTCCAATGCGTAGTTCTATTGGAGAGACTGCACAGACACTACACTAATGCGACGATTTTTGGCGTTACCCAGTTTCCCAAAGCGGCCACCTATGTTAGTACTAGTTGGGGTTGCGTTGCTTAACTTCAATAATCAGACGAGAACTGGTGTGTCAAACGCAATAAGCCGCTCCCTCTCAAAAATGTACTGGCAGGTCTTAATCTAACCAGTTTCTCACAAACAGGAGAGTCGAGCGTTCAAAAAAGATGCAAACTGATGTAAGAGAGCAAATGAGGTGTAGACATCGCCAATATGAGCGACAACTTCGATAAAATTCTTTATGTAGCTTCTTGCCACCAACCTACAGTAAATCCCATAACCTGTTTAGTTGTCTCCTGCATCTCTACAAACTTATCATCGCCCCTGATCTACCCACATAATGCACTTACAGGAAGAGTAATAACCAACTAAGGTAAGCATTTTCATTTTATGTAATGAACCACCAGGTCTGAGACCAATGTTTGTCGAATCTTGTCGATATGTACTTCGTATGACTTCCTGTCTTGGTCGATTTTAGCATCAGTCTTAATAAAAATACTTCATGTAGATATCGACGGAACATTACGATGTATTAATACAGTAAATTAATAATTAGCCAACGTTAAATATTCAAATGTCACTGCATGTCCATTAATTGGATCTAAAAAAGACGCGTATATGAGCCGGGTGGCATGGTGAAAGTTATATCACTGTGATTTGTCTTGGAAACTTCTACTGGAAGTCAATAACGATTTTCACCATTTACAAATGAATGATAGCAATTAAGTGTCGCTTAAGCCACCAATAATAAATACTGCAAATGACAAGAAGTCTGACCTCATAATGGATTTAGCTGTCAATAGACAAGCGTTGCTATGCACTGCCATATGACGATATAAATAAACTGCCACCTCTGCAAGTAATGTTGTTTTATTAATGGTGAACGAAAATAATAATATGCAGTAAATCATTTCACAGGTTTATTTTTTGAAGTCTATAACCCTACAACTGCTGTCTAACAATAATTCACTTCTTGGTTGACATGTCATGTTGGGCTTGAAATATAAATTCATTGGTTCACACTACACCTTACCAGAGTAACATCTAATAACGAAGAGTTCAATTTGAAAGTTATATTTCAAACAGAATATGTAAACCAGGCTCTAAGACTTTATTATTCTTTATACGTTGGAAATGATCGATAAACTCACGATGCACTCAACTTAAACCATTCAATAAGCTGCATCTTGAATGAAGATACATCCATATATGCCTATTATTGAAACCGAAAATATTAATTATAAAAATTTAGTCAACAAAACGTACAACAGAGAATGGGGCGTCTCAATGTTGTGTGCTATTAGTAAGGACAATGCAGTTTGGACATTGTTGATATGGAGAAAGGGTTGAAACAAAGTCGGTGGGGAAAATGGAAATTTTTGAATTCAAATTCCATCAGAGTTGTTGGCTAAAATTAAAGTTTGCTAATAGATGGAAATGTTTATGGATTAACGAGGCAGTGCAGATCTCGTGTCTTTTTAAAGAATTAGTTTAACTAAATTTAGTAAGTAATTTAATTTAGTATTTTACTTACAATTTCGCGCAACTGCTACCGACAATGATTTTTGAGACAATCGCTGCAAACAACCAAATATACCACTTATTTTGTTCATGGTGAACAGCAGGAAAAGAGCTTAGGATGGCATTACTTAAGAATCTGAAAATTAAAAGAACATTTCAATTTATTCCATCAATTTATAAACAAATGAACTTATATGCTGTGGTTACTCCAAATATGTTGTAACACAGTACATTTGTTGGCAAAAACGACAATGTCCATTTCACGTTATGACACTGATTGGGCATGAGACTGACTCCTGTTGCATTATAATTATTGTGCAATAGGTCAGACATCATGCAATATTATAACTAACAAAGCATTAATTTATCTGCCAAAAATTTCTATTTTGGCTGTATAATGCGGGGTTGGAACAGTGGGGTAGGCCGGCATCCCCCCACCGACAACTTAGCCAATATTTCCTGCGGGTTCCAGACGCCTGGCTGGGGTGACCCCAGTCAGAGCACGTTCAATGTAACCGCAGGCCCGACCCTGCCACAGGCAGGATAAGGGTATGATGATTGTTTGTTGATGTTTTAGGGCCCTTCAACTACAAGGTCATTTAGAGCCCCGTCCACAGTGTAGTTCTCTCATGCAGTGACTGCACAGACACTACACTAATGTGACGATTTTTGGGTATTAGCAGTACCCAGTTTTCCCAAGCGGCCACCCATGTCAGTACTAGCTGGGGTTGCGTTGCTTAACTTCAGTGATCGGACGAGAACTGGTGTGTCCAACGCAATTCACCGCTCCCATGGTATGATGATGATGATGTGCGTACGCTACTGATTCTAATCAAATACTAGTGTAGATACAGTACATGTTTATTCCCATAACAGCGTCCTACAATACCCGAAGAACGTTGCAATTATTGCAAAATTCGCAGGTTAATTAGCAGCACACTGAAACAGCGCAGTGTAAATGAAAAATTGAATAACCTCCCCACAAGAAAAGAAATAAGAGAAAATTAAAGGCTCAATATATATATAAAGTTATAAAAGTTACCTTGAATGAAATCACGTTGTAAAACAACAACACGAAGTTCTAGCATGAATGGGCATGCAGCGCCCTCTATCCACAAGTGAATGAAACAACTAGTAAACCGCCGTCATAGTATGGCGCTATTATTTCTCGCCTTAATCATTTCCCCACTTATTTTATTTTGCCGAATTCTTTTCAAGTTGATAAACCACCTTGGAATTGGAACAGTTTTTACTGATTAAAAATATTTCGTTTCTCATACAATACAGGGTACTAAATGGCAACAATGACTAAAATAAATTTATACAGTATATTCATGCCACACTACAACAATTAATAAAATTACTGGTTTGACTGTTTGATGACATTGTCATGTTCTGTAGTTCCTCTGATTTTTCTTTCATTCTCTGCGAATAAATTATTATTATTATAGCCTTATACCCCCAGTGGTAAGGTCTGCGGATTCTGGTCCCCCACTCCCGTCTATCATCCACCAGGTTCCCGTCCATCCCCCACACTACCATATCCTTTCGTACAACCTGCTCTCACGTCTGCTTAGGTCTTCCCCTGCCCCGGGTGCTTCCAACAACCTGAATTCCTGCAATGGACCTATAGAGCTCCCCCTCCTTTCTTCTCATTACGTGTCCATACCATCTCAATCTACTCTCCCTCATCTGTTCGGCGATGTCTCCCCCATCCCGAAACTACCTTTAATATACTCATTCCTAATTCCATTCGCTCTCCACATCCCATTCATGAACCGCAGCATTTCCATCTCGGCTACTTGCATTCTATTTACGTGGCTCTTCCTCACTGTCTCCACTTCAACCACCCCACACTGATCCTATGGGTCACATCACAATCTATTTCCCCTTTGTCACCACGTCGCCCCTAGACCACGTCACCCAGTCTGGGTTTTCTTTAACAGTGGAAAATAGTGCCACAGTCATTTAATGTCAGATAATGGTAGAACAGTAAGGTTCCACGAAAAACAAGTTGGGTACAACTACAAAAGATTACAATAAATATCTAAAACACCAATGAATTTTCAGCATATACCAGGGTGCTTCATTATGAAAAGTTATAAAACATTTTCACTGTGATTTTATATATTACACCATACGACTCATAAAATCAGATCATTAAAGGTGGCATGCAAGCAATAAATAATTGCTGTAAAATCATTTATTGCACCTTGATTTAATACCTGTGATGCTGCTATGCATATATACATACGAGTAAATTCAAAAAGTTGCCACATTCGCATTCAACTGCGACAATACATTCCGGTAGTATTTCTATTCTTCCACAAAGAAGCACTAGCTTGAATTGTCATGTGGATAATCTTTGGAGTGCATCTCAGGTGTGTAAGTTAACAATACAATGAATACCCAGAAGTGCAACATAACCTAAGACGAAAAAAGTCCGTATAAGACAAGTATTACTGATTAGAATTCGTGTCAGTTATTTTGTAATGTTCAGCTTATTAAACTCACCATATAAATTATTATGAGAATGCGTGCTACAGGATAACGTCTTAAAAAAACCCCTAAGCGTATGCTTAAGGTATCAATCGAGTTGTAAACGTGCTTGACCTTACGAGTCACTTGACCATCAAAAGGATTTTCGGTCATGAAAGAAGGCACCCGTAATTTAGCTGAAATAAACGAATATCTAAATATAGGTGCGAAAACAATAAATGATTATGTTGTACATGAAAAGCGTACCATCATGATCTTCCGCCACATTCACAGCAGTACTAGTAGTGCGACGTGAATATGCTGAATGTTCCTTCAATTGTTTTTCTAATCGCTCCAGTTGAAATACCAGAGAATTTTTCTCAGTACTGAGAGCTTCGACCATTGTCTGTTTCTGTATCAAATTTTCAGTTAATGCATTCAATCTCGATTCCAATTCTGTTTGACTGGTGGTGTTCACTTGTTTTGCTACTAATTGCTTTCGCAGCTTCTCGATTTCCATATCTCGATCATGAATTCGAGACTGCAAAGTTGTTTTCTGTCTACTGTAATCTTCATTCAAATATTTCAATTCTTCTTTCACACTCTGCAGCTCTTGTTCCAAGTCTTTCTTGCGGCTCTGCTCTTCCTTATAGCTTTCTTCGATATCTCTATAATGTTCGCGAACAGTATCGATTTCTTGTTGCATTTGTACTTCAAGGTCATGCAATTCTGACAGCAGGCGCTTCACTTTAATATTAGCTTGCATAACCTCATCCCTCAGCATATCTCTTTCTTGTCTTTAAAAAATAAACCAATAAGAACGTGAACAACAATTTAATCTGCAATTATGAATCAGTCAACTATTTCACTTACCTCAACTCCTCTAATTCCACTACATTAATACTAATGTCACTTCCATCTTGCGCCATTTCCATTCTTCCACATCCACTTTCTTTCAACGTGGCGATTAGTTTTTCTTTCGACTGTAAAATGCGTTGTGCTTTAGCTTTGTAATCCATTAATTCTTGCTGAGTAACTTCTAAAGTATTTTTCCAAGTTTTCAATTGGCTAGTCAATTCATTAACTTGGGATTTTTCTTCCAAGAACTTCGATTGACTATCATTATAATTTGCTGCCATTAACTGCAGCTCTTCTTCTAAATTACTTATCCTCTGAAGACTTTCATTCTGTAACATCAGTTGAAGAAAACAAATCAAATAAATAATTTGAATTTCAAAATTTAGAATTCAAATTCGTGGTGATTTGAAGCCCAATAAAATATTACCTGAGTAGTCTTGAAATTTATGCGTTCTCTTTCTAAAAGTCCTTCAGTTTGCTGAAGCCGCTCCTGTATTGTGACAATAGCCTGACTATGAAGCCCACTAGAACTTGTGTGATCTTCAAGGATCCGTCGATTTTCCACTTGCAATTTTTCAACTAATTCTCTTTTGGAAGCCAACTCCTGGTCAGCTTCTTGAAGTCGAACTCTCAAAACTGCTAACTGAGAATCCTTAGCATTCAAAGCTTGTTTTAAATCAGCTTCACGTTCTTTTAACTCCCCAATTATCTTCTCCTCAGAAAGTATCTCTGCACTGCATTTCTCTGATGTTTTCTTATTGTCCTGTAATTCTGTACACGTATCAAAGAATGTTAAGGAACGTTCTTTGTCCAAAAGTAACACTTATTATTGTTACCGTCTTCCAAACCAGTAATTCTTTGTAACAGTTTCCCCGCTTCCTCTTTTTGTGATGAGATTTCATTTTTTAACATCTGATTTTCAAATTCAAGTGATGACAAACGAGACTGCGATTGTGGAACAGCATTATTATAAATTATCGGCTCATCTACTTGTTGAGCTGCCTCGGTGTCGCAGCTTGCAGCTGCTGGTTCATCCTGCTGAGATTCCAGTTTACTAGTAGCAATTGTTAAATTTTCTAAAAATTGTAGAACGGTTTAATTTAATACTAGTACCTTAATAAAACATAGTACATATTAACGGTACAAAAGGACAACTTATCATCAGATTGGTACTTACTTTCGTTAGTGGTAGTTGTGGCTGGACTATCAGTTACCGATTCTGCTGATTCCTTCTTCATAGATAATTTTGTATCTTGGGCAACTAATGAATTTGAACCTTGGGGAAAATTTTTCGCCTTTTCTTGTTTGGAAGTTACAGGTTTGTCTTCGCGGTTTAAAAAGTTAAAAAGTTTTTCGTCTTCAATTTCCTGCTTAGTCTTAGGCTTAGTTACAGATGCTGTCTTTACTGGAGATTTTCCAGGGTCTACTACAGATGAACTAACAATTGGGGTTTGGTAAGACATTGATACAGGAGTGTGTTGTTTGAGTTCGGTGGAATGTTGATAATATGGAACGAAGCTCTTCAAAGATGAGTTATTCGCTATTTCATCTTTACTGAAAGCTGTTGCTGCCGTTTGATCCACTTTATTGAGTAGCTGTTCGGCTTTGCCTGCCAAATCCGTAAACCACGACATTATAACAAGCAGGCAGCCACGATGTACTAAACCTGAAACAATACCACCATCAAATCAATTTGACTCATCTTTCCTTAGTTTCATACTGTATAACTAATTCTTTAATCGTATTATTAGTACGAATTAAACAGGCGCACAAATCCCGATGTTCCATCCACTTCTATTTAACAAGTAACAATGGACTTAAAAATAGTACTGAACAAAATAAATAATACTAATACTAGGCAGCCAATAAATAAAACATATGTTTATAAATGAGATCTAATCAATTTAACATACCGTTATTAAATTTTTATCAAAATCCGTATAGATTCTCTGCTAAACCTGTCAAAAACCAGACGACAAGGACTACGTGTCTCCCGACAAGACAACATCAATGTCCTGATTTGCAGTTAATACATTACACGGTATTATTTCCAAAGCATAAACTGTCGATATGTTAAAAAAATACTTAATTAAAAATCATTTAAAAAATTTAGATGGTCAGTAAAGACATGAAATGTTAAATGCATGCATAAAATAATTGACGAATTGAATCCTTAGTGTGAGATGATCCCCTTGGATATTTAGAACCAAACATGGCTGTCAACTGTGTATATCTGTCAGCTGACGTGTTTTTAGTTTGTTTGAACCATGCTTTGTCGACGGAGAAAGAAGAAGTAATGGGGTTATTGATTGGAGAGGTAAATTCAAACATACGTTAAGTTTTTACGTCATGACATAATGCTAATCGTGAAATATCGGAGAACTCCACGTACTGAATGTGCTGTTTTGATACATTATCCGGCCCATTATCCCCACAGCTAATAACTTTGCATGTATTGTAACCTTAAGCTTCATATTAATTCAAATATAATGTTTCTTTCTTCGAAGATTGACGAAAAACAAATTTCTCATATATCTGCCGTGATAATGTTAAGACGATCTGATAAAAGGCAAGATCGTGTTGAGATATCGCCAGAACAACTATCAGATGCTTCCACTCGGGCTGAAATATCCTTTCAAAAATTTAAATATTTTGTTATTTTATTCTTGTTATGAATTCTTAATAACACTACAATTTAGCCCACAGTTTAGGTCGTCCAATGAGAGTTCTGGGTTGGTATCATTCTCATCCACACATAACTGTATGGCCATCCCACGTTGGTTCGTTATCATTCAGTTTTTCTTCGTGTGTACATATATTCGTTGACAGCTCAAATAATTAACGCCTTTTCGCGATATAGATGTCCAGACTCAAGCAATGTATCAAATGATGGATGAAGGATTTATAGGTCTAATATTTTCAGTATTTAATGAAGATAAAAGTACAAAAGTGAGTATATGAATGAGAGTGTCAAACCGGCTGTTGTCTTGTCAATTATTTTTAAATGATAATATAATTTGAAATCGCTAATCCATGCAAAATTACTGTTTCGTAAAGCAAGGGAGTATACAACTAACATGTTTCCAGTCCACCAATCAAAATCCAGAAGGAGAATCCCCACAGTACGTATTTTACTACGCTATATAAATTAATAAATGCAATCTTTGCCTAATTATAAAAGGCAATTAAACTTCTCGTGCCAGTCACTAAAAATCCACTATCCAACTAGACCAGGCATGTCAAACTCGTGGCACCCCGAGGGCCACATCGTGACATGTGCGTTGTCATGAGGGCTGTGCAGTGTTGACTTTCTTTTATTTTGGAAATTTCTTTTTAAAAGTACCAAGACAATTGTCGAAATGGTATTTAATTAACAACAGTTTTAATCAAAATATGGCACATGACACCCCATTCCAACTATGCCGGGAGGGTAACAGCCACCCTCTCCTTACGCCTCTGAGTAGCCAACTGCATATGTGTACTTACATGATATCGGTTGTGAGGACCGCAACTCTAGGCTTCTAGGGCCGCCACTTTGACACCCCTGAACTAGACCATTTCATGTCTTTCTCCTGATTCCCATAGTAGCAAACATGTGCTAATCCTAAGCGTAAGGCCAGGCGCACACTAAGACAAAACTGTCTCACGACAGTTATGTGCTCTGTGGTTGTCAATGAGTTTTGTCTGCTAGACGCCTTCTTTCAGTGTGCGGCTACCCATTGACTTTCATTACCCATAACTGTCGTAGTGTGCGCCTGGCCTAACAAGGGCAAATTTTTTTGTTTGTCACAGAATTATTAGGCTTGAAGTTCCAGTTCACATTGTTCCTACTTCCCACATTAGCCAGACATGTTTAGAAACGTTGATTGAATTACCAGCCGTTTTATGTCAAGAGGAGCAGGACGCATATAATTCGACCATTCAGGCATCAGAATTGGACGTGTTATCGAAGCTACATAACAGCGCTGGTATTGTACTAATATTAGTTTAACATTTAAGACAAACCACATTTTATACATTTATTTTCATCACAAAAATGGAGTGTTGTCTCACAACGTACATTAATAGTGTTAAATTTCGTCTTTCAGTTTACACCAAATCATTATGCCACATAACTGAAGTAGCAAGTGTTCCACTTTTGCAAACTCTAGAAAACAGGTTATTGACAAATCAAGAAAAGATTGAAGAATTGAAGAAAGAAAAGGAAAAGTTACACCATCAACTAAAACTTATGAAATAAAGTATAATCGTACAACTATTTTTAGTAGACTTCTAGCAACGGCAAGAGCAGAAGAAAAATACTTGATAGTATCGTTAGTATGCATTGCTTTTGAGGGGTGCAGAGCTTAGCCCAAGTATTAAACTTTAAATGTTCATTTATCGCATTTTAAAGAGAAGGTTGTGACATAGCGCTAGGGTCGGAAAAAAGGGTTACTTCATTACTGCAACCTGTTCCACCTCTGAATATAGAAGGTAAAAATTATTATTACTGCACTGCAAGTCTACATTCCAGTTATTTTCAAATATCAAATTTGTATACAAATAAATAGCTTAATTATTAGCATACCAGCATTACTGAATGATGTTTGTTCTGCTAAGCAGCATGCCAACACTTATTTTTCATGGGCTTATAAATTAAGTCATTTATAATCTCCATTCCAAAAGATATAAGTAGGAATGCAACTTCGACGTATCGAGCACTGAAGGGCTCACATAAATATAATGTATTACATGATTGAGAATCGTAGTTTCCACTTCCCTTATCTACAGAAAATTCATAAAAAATGACGAAGAAACAGTTTGGATTCTAAATGAAGGTGATAGACAGCAAAATATTATTTAAGAACCCAAGCATATACAAACGTCAGAATAGCGTAGCACCAAATCCAAAAGTCTTTTTAATTGCCTCCCAATAATAATGTTTCCATCCAACTTTTGTCCTTTCAACATCATTAGCTGGAATGCCACTCTGTGTTAAAGTAACTTCAGTGTCACCCTCCTTTTGATCAATATCTATAGTAACATCCGAGTAGTGACCTTCTGGCCAGCCTGAAAGTCTCCATTTCATCGCCAACTTTTTATTTGGAATCTAAATAAAAATAACTTCATTTTTAACGAACAGCAAAGAGAAAAAAAATGAAGTTAATAATTGCTATAACTCACTAGATTTGTAAAATAGCCTGTGATGTTGCCACCAAGTAATTCAAACGTTCCACCTTTAACTGGATCCATCTTGCATACTTCGCGAGTGAACGCATTCACCATCTTAGGGAAAAGAATGGGCGATGCTTAGATTAGAATAACAATGTCAGTCAGATGACAATTTTAAATTACTGCTTCGTTTTCAAAGTCTAGATAGACTGTCCTTCCTTGCCGCATCATAACCGCCTATAACTTTTAGGTCCACTCAAGCAAGTAAACTTGAACCACTTATCCCTAGTGAAGTAGTCTTACTAACCCTCCCCTGAACCTTCTTGAGCTCTTTAAGTGGGGTAATTCTGTCTAATGTAGCCTCGTGGCTAGTCACCGCCAACATTTCTGACAAATCCCTCCATTCTTGAGCTACATTAAATGAAAAAAATATGACTAAAACACTACTCTATTAGATTACTGTTACCTCACGGACTGTTAGAACTCCATAAAATTCCTCTGCTGTACATTTAAAAGATTCTCTCAATGTCAACTTTGTAGCACTTATTGTCACTCCAGTATCTAACTTCTTATCACCAGTTTCTAATGATGCTGATTCAGTCCTCTTTTCAGACGCATGATGCTGTTTCTCAGGCTTTGCAACATTTTTACATGAATTTTGGCTTACAGTTCCATCTTTACTTGGCAAAATCATACCAACTGTAAATTCTGGAACATTTATCCAATTTCGTGTTACAATTATATATAAGCATATTATTATAATACATATATCTCTGTACTTGCCTTCTTTTAACTCATTAATGTAGCAAGAAATTTTATCACGCAGTATCTCGACTCCTTTTTTTCTCATTATAGTCAAGAGCACATCAGCTTCTTTGGAGCTTGTTTGACAAGTAATGATAATCTTAAGAAATTATATTTGTCAGTATTAAAACGTATTTTCTCGGGGACTGAAATAAACTTTCGAGCTTACATCAACTTCTTCAGGACCATGTTCTTCACTTAAATTAGGAATCTCCACTTTTCCTTTAAGTTCATCTAATCCTCCCGTTACGGAACCTATCCAAATTTCGTACAGAAAAAATGATTTAGAAAAATGACAACATTTATGCTCAGATGGCAAGGTAACTCTCATTACTGGGGCTCAAGGTAACCCTCATTACTAAAAAAAAAAAGTATATTCTATGGCAGGGGCTTACCTATCCATTCCATCACGATGGACCATTCATAAAAGAATATTAGTTTGGCTTTTCGATTATTTGCAGAAGCTTCGCCGTCTACCTTAGTAATTTCTTTAATTATACATTGTCCTATAAAAAAAACACAGCAAAATTCTGGAACATTCACTATCCGGTCAAATACGTGTACAAATGGCATCAAATCTCATACCTTACAGCAACAAAAAAATTTGACAAACTTATTTACCTTCATCATCTTCAATTACAATATTTTGAAAGAGATCCTTAATTTTGTCTCTAGACCACTGAGATGCATTCTTTTCCGTCCTTTAAAAGAAACACAAGAGTTGAAACTGGCCGGCGCGTGCATACAATTCGGCCTAAAATTCTTACAAAATCTCGACTCATACCAATGCCAGTTGTTCACGTTCGTAGCATCTGGCCTTTCTTCCACAATCCACCGAGGATCTCCTTTGCCCCATTTTGCCATAGTGTACAATAAATTAATAAATTTCAAACACCAGAACTACAAATCCGCCACGCAAGATACTAACTAATCAAAATGATTAGAGGGCCTTTCGACAATCAATAATACAGGGTCACGACCGAACAATCTAGAAACACGTTCTAGAAAATTGTGGCAGTAACGGAAACGACAGTCTGTTCCACGGTCGAAAGGAAGAGCGCTGTAATAATCATAAATAACGATCGTCATTTGAGGTGTCGGCTGTTGTTCCCACTCCTTCGTATAATCAGTGCCAAATTTGCATATAGTATAAAAAAGAGAGAGAAAGGGTCTCGGGTCCCAAATGACATGATGCCATATAAGTTCCAGCGTTATTTCAGTCTTAGGTTTGGCGCAAAACTAGAATATTCTGCATCTGTATATTCATAGCAGGAGCCCATAACAACCTTGATCAGACACTGCCTACGATCACCGAAGTAATAGGCCGATGAATAATAACAACTGACATTCAACAGTGTTAAATAATACGGCATAAAATTAAACGAAATTTATAAATTGATAAACCTGCATGTAAGGCCCCTATATAACGAAGATAGTCACTAATACGGTACGTCGGTAAAAGTACATTTGAATGTCCAAAATTATTTCGTCATACGTTGCAGACGATTCGCGGCGCTTCGGTCGGTTACAGATGTTAAAAATACACGTACCGGGGCCTGTTGCACATGTTAATGTTTTGAAGTCCGCATAATCTTTTAAGCTACGGAAATACTTGTAGCTTCGCATACGTAGTGCATACGGTGACGTCATGAAATTTCATGTAGCGCACTACCAGTAGCAGCTATTTGAACAACATGTGTAGTGCTACAAAGATGGAGGCCTCCATGTTGCCATACTGTATATGCTACTTAGATCACTAAACTATTTCAATTTCTTTAATTAAATTATGTGTTCTTAATGTTGGCACCCCCACAAACAAACGTTGCCAATACTCCTACGGGTTCTAGACGCCTGGCTGGGGTGACCCTAGTCAGAGTATGTTCAGTGGACCCTCAGACCCGAGTCTGCGACAGGCGGGATAAGGGTATGATGATGATGTTCTTATTGAAAACTATACAATTTTTTATTTGTTCTGCTTCATTTTTGGGTACTGTCAATAACTACCCTATTGCAGTCCACGATATTCAATTGCAATACCTTCTGTGGGGGCCGCCATGTTGCACTACGCAAAGAATCCTGCTCGAAAAGGCATAGCGTTTGTAGCACTACAACTGCACTACGAAGTTTTGGCTACAGTTTTCAAAGAATTCGATCCCTACGCTACGAAGTTGCTACGTAGCTTTTTTGAACAGCAATTTTCGTATTCTTCGCTACGTAGCGCGATACGTAGAATAAAAGATTATGCGGAGTATTAGCGAGTTTTCTGGCTGCGGTTCTATCAGGCGTACGTTACGCAATGCAGACGAATTGTCAACTGCGCAAACTCAGATACGGCATGCGTCTGCGCAGT
>JAAFCE010006949.1:13805919-13892641 GCA_013389805.1 Trigoniulus corallinus
CTGAGTTTGCGCAGTTGACAATTCGTCTGCATTGCGTAGCGTACGTCGGATAGAACCGCAGCCAGAAAACTCTCTAATAACTGCTACGTATGACGAAATAGTTTTGGACATTAAAATGCACTTTTACCCAGTACGTCGTACCAAGTCATACCAGGAAGGTTAAATCACTCCCAAAATTAATCTAATTTGCCAACAAATAAAATCTAGTTCAGTATTTCCTGATTCAATTGCAAAACAGATGCAATTACAGCAAGACATGAAGAATAACTTATTTATCACACAGATAAAAGTTATTATTATTATTTGTAACTTGTAACTGCTTGCTGATGCTATATACGGTATTGTAGTCCGTCATATAATCCATTATACTGTAGTTCAAAGCCAATCTGTCAGCGTTGAGAATTTCCACCCCTCTCAAGAATTTCTCCTTGTTTGCAGTTTTTATTCCGCTTACTTTTATTTTGGACAGTAATTTCTTTTCAATAAGTGACCCACTTGACCAACAATGAGTACAGATTACACTGTAAGCACTTTTCTCCAAAGGAAAGTCCCACTAGTCTCATCTGGGATCGAACCTGCTGTCATACAATATTGACGGTCATCACGCTTTGGATTTTAGTCTCATTGTCCTGGCCCATTCGGCCTTGCTGGAGAACTTAATTCAACTCAAGATGAATATACAAGTAAGGATGGATGAGATCTCTAGGGCCATACGCTACGGCCCCTCTCCGGAGGACTCTCTGAGCTCTGGTGAGGGGGACTTAGAGTGAGTGGGTGGTGTTCTCATGCGTGGGCACTGACCCCCCCCCCCCCCCCCAAGAAACAGAAAATGAGACTTAGGAGAAGAAAACCGCGGCTGGGGAAAGGAATGCCTTCTCAACAAGCCCCAATGATCGACGCAGAGGCCCACGGAGAACCTGGAAGTGATACACCTGTTCAGCCAGATGAGCCTGCGAAAGTGCGGTCGTATGCCAGCGTTGCGGGGGGGGGGGGGGGGGGGGAACCGCCGGGGCCCCCTGGCACTGGCCCTGTTTCTCCTGGTCTGGGGGTCCGGCCATCTGTGAGGGCCAGACCTCCGGGGGACGAGTCAGGCTGGGCGGGTTCCCCTAGCGAACCCAGTCGTCCAGGGGACGGAGCGAGATGTTCTGAGTAATATTGCTTCCGGACAGCGGAGTCTAGCGAGGAGTATTTGTCCGCATTACTATACTTGAAGGTAGGGACTTTTTTGGACCCCGCCTTCTGGCCAGTCGGTGTATATGTGCGTGTCTACAGGGGCCCTAACCCCCGTTTGGTGGATCCAATAAAACCTATGGAGGCCTGCTCCCCACAGGAGTGACGCCAGCATAAGATCGACACTGCTGATGGTCCTATGGTGCCAGCTGAAGTTCAACTTGGCCTCTCCCTGTTGCTGTGTTATGTTTGGTCTTTGCTTCCGAAGATGGAAGTTATATTGTTATTGTAACTGAATCATGGCTATCATCCAGGATTCCCGATGGCCTATTGGCTATTCCTGGGAACATGCTCTTCCGCTGCGATAGAAGTTCGAGAGGGGGAGGCGTAGCAGTCTATGCCTCCACCAAACTCTCTCCATCCTCTCTGGTGACTTCGTCGGTCCAGGAAACACAGATGGTACTCTTAAATTTTCATCATTTGGAATGGCAGTGGAGGCTAGTTGCTGTCTACCGTCCCCCTCAAGACCCAGTGCACCTGGTCTTAGCCTTTATAGCTGGGAATATGGATGTTTAATACCCACATGTGGTTGCAGGTGATTTTAACTGCGATTTCCTTCAACCGTCCTTTGCGGCAGTCAGTGTTCTCGATCTCTTATCAATTCTATCGCTATTTCCAGTGGTCCAGCTGCCTACCAGGGAACCTCCCACTCCGCTACGTTACTTGATCAGATTTTTGTTCCCCTTCTAGCCCTTCACCCTAGGGTGTCTCATTGTCGTGATTATCGGTTGGACCATATGATCCTCCTACTGACATTCTCTGTTAGGGGGGTAGGAGAGAGTTGAACTACTCCGAAGTTGAGCCTACTCTCTTAAACCGACTCCTTTCTCTGGACCGCCCGGATTTTTGGAGTACTAGCAATCCGGAGGTCTTATGCTCCATGTTTGTGGGGCAATGTGACTTAGCCCTTTCGCTACTTTGTCCTCCCCTTCCTTCCCTCGATGCCCGGAGGCCGGTCATGGTGGACTCCACACCTTACTTCTTTTCGTAATCCGTGTGATGATTCCCACCGGATCTGGAAAGCAACTCGGGACCCTGGTTTTCGCTTACTCTTTGTTTCCCTCCAGAGGCTTTTCAAGCGTGCTGTATGGAGTGCCAGGCTTTCTTCGGTGCCTTCGAGAGGATCTGCCCAGTCTCTCTGGGCCTTTGTTCGTCAGGTTGCCATACCATGGGCAAGTGTTTCTAAGTGTGGCTGCCTGTGTACTGAACCTCATGGTTAATCCACTTCAGTCTCCTCCTCCAGGGGGAGAATGAACCCCTCTCAGTCGGTATTTCCCTTCCTGTTGTGACCTACTCCTCCTTACTGGTGTACATCTCCAAGCTTAAAAGTCGCTCGGCAGAGGTCTCAGATGGTATCCCTGCCGTGGTGGCAAAAGCCCTGGACGCTCCTAGCATCAATCCTTTCCTTCACGTCCTCAATAGCTCCATGTGGTTTGGAGTCTTCCCGTCCATTTGGCGGGAAGCTATCATAGTCCCGGTTCATATGGGGTCCTACGACGACTCCAAAAATTTCCGACCTATAGCTATCCTTCCGCCCCTCGCCCAGGTGTTTGAGCGGTGGATTTACGACTTGGTTAGGGACCAATT
Organism: Trigoniulus corallinus; assembly: GCA_013389805.1. Lineage (NCBI taxonomy): Eukaryota > Metazoa > Arthropoda > Diplopoda > Spirobolida > Trigoniulidae > Trigoniulus > Trigoniulus corallinus. The sequence continues at coordinate 13,808,737 of JAAFCE010006949.1, forward strand.
GCTGACTGTAATTCCCCCCCCACTCAGTTTAGTTCTCGGCCCAACTCCACTGTATCCTTTGTGGTTAACTCCATCTTGGATGAGGTGGGTGCCGCCCTGGCCTCGGGGAATGGCTACCTTTTACTACAGACGGACCTCTCTCCAGGGCGTTTGACACAGTTGATCACGCCTCTCTGCTAGACATTCTTAGGCGGCTTTCACACCAAGGATGCAAGAGACGTGTTCCCCCTGGATGCAGGAGGCATTAGCGTCTTTTTCTTGGAGAACCATGCTTCACACCAAAGAAGCATATTGCAGCCTGCATCTTCTGTCCGCTTCTACCTGACAGATATATAGAAATCACAATAAAAATAATTTTTTTATTAATATTCTATATTTTTTTATGAATTTGATCTGTTCGTTGGTGTTTTAGGGCCCTGTCCACTGTGTAGTTCTAATGCAGAGTATACAGACACTACACTAATACGACGATTTTTGACTATAACTGATACCCAGCTTTCCCACTCCCAAAAGGCCGCTCATGTCAGTACTAACTGGTGTGTCCAAATCACTAAGCTGTTCCCCACCTTTTTTATGAAAGGGGCCATGCTCTCACATGCGAATCCTGGTTGGAATAATCTTTAGATGCAGTGTCATACAGTGCCTGGTACTCTTCGAAGGCAGCAATAAATGTTGTGTCACATTGTTGATTGTGAGGTAACATGTTTAGGATTCATCCCTCCCTACACAATGGAAAGCGCATGTGGTAATTCAGAATTTCATTGATTTGTTAGTGTTTACGAGTCCTTCAACCACAAGGTTCATTAGAGCCCCGTCCACTGAAGAGTTCTAATGCAGTCTGCACAGACCCTACGCTGTTGCAATGATTTTTGGGTACTTGCAGTACCCGGTGTTCTCACGCGAACACCCATGTCAGTACTAACTGGGGTTGCGTTGCTTAACCTCAGTGATCAGGCAAGAACTGGTGTGTCCAACGCAATAGAGCAAATCTTCTAATACAGGGGAATCACACACTGACCAAAAAGGCAAAGAGGCAGGAAGCATAAAACCAACCAAACGGTTTTCAAGGAACATGTGCCTCATGCTTCCAGGACGTAAGATGCACGTGTCATTTCGGTGTGAAAGACGTCGTCTCTTTATATGTGTTGGTGTTCGAAGACGCATGCCTCCTGCATCCAGGAGGCACATGTCTTGTCTCTTGCATCTTTGGTGTGAAAGCCGCCTTAGTGTGGCAATACTTAATCCTTACATACTCAACCTCCTAAAGTCCTATCTGCATGAAAGGCGGGTAAGACTGAAGTTCTCCCCTACTCCAGGATGCTGGAGCATGGGGTCCCACAGGGGTCCGTTCTCGGGCCCATTTTATTTAACACCGCAACCTCTGGGCTTCCAGAGGCGTGCCAGGAGTGGAGCCTCTGGTCCTTTGTCGATGACAATTACTTCGGGATTGTGGTTCAACCCTCTGCCCTTCCTGGTCTACAATCTACTATTGATAGGTTGCTTGAGGGCCTTACCAAATGGTAAGACTCCCTCGTGATGCATCAGAATTCCGAGAAGACTACAATTATGGTTTTCTCCAGGAAGCCCATACAATCACTACCCCTAAAGGCTGTCCCTTCCCTGCGCCTTCTCGGAGTCTTGGTCGATCCGCACCTTCGTTTTCTCAATTATAGAGACTATCCGATTACTAGACTCAATTCTTACTCTTTCCTTTTCAAGCGCCTGAAACCCGTTAAGGGGATCAGTCATCTAGTTCTGATATTCAGAGCAAAAGTCGTGGCACTCCTGCAAATGAAACCTCTTCGTTTGTCCTATAATAGAATCCATAGAGTGATCTTCCACATCCCTCCCTGGGTTAGTGTTACTACTTGGGGGAGAAAATACGGAGTTCTTCCCCTCGCGCCTCTGCTAGTTTTTTGTCAGTTGTCTGAGATTGCCAGACCTCTAAACCGTTACACTCGATTGTGGAGTTTTTCCGCACGGATTTGTCCGTAGGACAGGTCAGAAGTTTCAAGTTTGCCCCGGTTAACCCTTTTACTGACTTTAGGGGTAAGATGTTCCCCTATGCCCTATTCAACAGCCGGAATGGCCTACCCTTTACAGTTCGCTCCAGCGTTTTTCTGTGTACCTTTTTTCGCTGTTTGCACAGCGGTAGGCACTTCAATGATAAGCTTATCAAAGCTCTCTGGACCAATGTTTAGTTTCCAAATGTGAATCGTCTCAAAGCTCTGTGCTCAATGTGGAGTTCCACAATTCAGATCTGTACATGTAAGTGTATGTTGGAAATAAATAATAATACACACGCACAAGCCAAACACAGCGTCAGAAATCGTATCCTTCACGTGCCACACAGCTCGCCCCGTGCGGCAATAAGAGGCTTCAGGAACAGAAAAAAAATTAATGTTGAATAATTAGGAATACCAGTTGTCTGCAGTTTTGGAGAGACGTTAATATCTCCAGCTTTATTAATTAGGCTATATTACCACAGTGGGTAAACGAGATTAGCAACAGCAAGAAAACATTGGAGGTGTTTGCATCGGGTTGGAATGGGTTGCAATTGGGGTTGCATTGCACTGTATAATGCAATGCAGCCCATCAAGCAAACTCAATAAATTTAAAACACGTACCAAAAATGTAATTACCTTTTATATGCCCATTTTGCACACTGTACTTTATAGAGCTCATCAACATAATCATCACATCACGGTCATTTGCTTCCTTAAAAAACGAATAATTCAGAATTTATGCCATTTAATAATTAATGCACTTAGTAAGCTAGAGAGGCATATTTACCCGTGCAGTCCTCGCATTAATGAGTCAAAATTTTTCAGATTTAATCCCATCATCTTGCTCATAAATGGCACAATACCTGGATTCATGAACCCAAGAGTACTTTCAAGCTTATCTTCGTATTTGATATTTAAAGACCGTAGAGATTCCTTGTTGGAAGAAAAACAGCAACAATAATGCAATAAGACGTTTACATCATTGTATACACAGTATTTGAATCCAGAAATCAATGAAATAAAGATCAAAATTTCACATACCGGTACTTATAATGAAGCGGTAAATCATCATCGTTAATCAAACCCTAAAAAGACGATACATTGTCATTATATTTACTTTGATATTTAGATCATGGATATATCTCATCTTCCTAGCATTTGTAGAGATTATGGTAATAATTAAACCATGTACGTGTTGGGCAGAAACATTTCCAATTACCACATCAAGAGCATGCAGGATAATAAATTATTGTCTTTAATTGAAGAATAAATAAACAATTTGGGGAACAAGTACATACGTATAAACAAACCAACAGCCGACATGCGAATACAAGGAGCCCTAATAAATTACGTAAATATTTATTTCAGTAGTTTTATATTAATGATGTGCTTTCAATGTTCGTGATGTACCTCGTTTCCCAACGACCACCCTACTAATTTCTTCCGTGCGCCTAACTGCACTTACTGTATTAACAAAGAGCTAGGGGATTAATCTTATTTCGAGCACATTATCGAGTCGAGAATTACGTTTACAGGATTGATATTTCTTTTTTTGTTTACTATTTCTTTTCACCAGCCACAACATTAATTTACCATTTCTATCATTTCTCGCCAAGCCAGTTCATAAGTGACGAATTTCAATTAAGCAAGTTCAGAACAGTTATTTCGGGATAACTCAAATGTACATTAGTCAATCAAAAAAAACTCAAGGTTACGTTTTTTTTAATAATATTAATCTTAATACCTAAAAACTTTAATGCATATTACCAGAAGAAGAAATCCACCGAAATCCGAAGAATAATAATCGTAATCAAATAATGGCGTCATTCTTTTCGAAGCGAACTTTAAGCAGTGCTGTACTTATAAAGAATTTTCTGAAACAACAAATGTATGGAAGGCGAATAAAAATCTGGTCACACTGTTAAAGCTGCAAGTGGAAGTGTCATGCCTGGAAAGGCGTACACGATGAAATGCAATTTAAATGTCGCAAATGATTGATTGGTTTTGAGATCCGTTGTTTTTATTCACTAATCGGTTGTGAGGCGTACAATGTACAACGTGTATATCAAATACATAACTGCATTAATTTTACTACTAGACTAATGTTTTCTTACCTTCGGGTGATTTTGGAAGTTATAGCAATGCGTCGGCTGCATCAGGTGATACTTGTAATTCTAGCTGCGATATCGTTCATTGGTTTCCTTTTATACAAGCACGAGTACGATAGAGTGAGTAATATACTGCACGTTTTAAATACATTTGGATTTTCGGCACCTGATGAATGCAATTCAAATACCAAAGAAGCGTTGGCACGAATTTCATCATCATCACTTGGGAATTGGCAACAGATTGGAGACTTTTATATTTATTCAGCATTTTGGGAATCAAATAGTGTTAAGGTGGTAGGTGTCATACCAGTTTCTTTTTCCCTGAAAACATTAAACTCAAATAAATGTTTGTTATGGTATGAAACTTTATATAACGACCAAGAATACAGTGAAGGGAATCTTGAAGTTACAGAGTCAGAAGATTCTTCATCTGAAGATCATTGGAAAATAATGTTACTGACGTGTCGACCTTCAAATGTTGACAATTTGAAGACTCCATACGGGGTATCCTTATCGACTTGGAATCAACTCGTCATTGATAAAAGTTTAATTCCTGTTATTAAAGTGAATAATGCATTTCGACAGTCGAAAAACAACATCTCATTGGCGTTGTGCGCAACTGTTTCTAGTTCGAAAATCGATGCAAGTTTTATTTTGCAATTTATCAAGTTTCATAGTTACATTGGTATAAATACTTTTGTATTTTATGACTTCGGTATTCAACCAAGTATTCAACGTCTGATGCTAAAATTAGCAATTGAATTTCCACGTATAAATATCGAGTTGCTGCCCTGGAATTTCCCCTTCACTGCTAAAAGTAGCAGTTCGAAACTGACAGCAAATCTCATCAAACTAGACTGCCTTAAAAGACATCTGTCATTAAATTACGTCTTAATGTCAGATATTCAGCAGTTGATTGTGCCTCGATACCACTCACATCTTGCAAGCTTGTTAAAAGATGAAGATGATGCAGCACAAGTAGGAAGAATGCAACTTGTTGAACATGTCTTTTGTATGGAATTTGAAAACAATCCTTATACCAATGTGATCCAGTCTGAACTTTGGCCAATGTTTCTGAAGACTAACTATATTACTGTAGATGGGGCAAAACATAGTGAAGCTTTAATTCTGAAACCAGTAGCAGTAAAATTATTTGACTCCAAAGGTAATCCTGTAATTAACAGCGATTTCAAAGATAAAAAAGTGAATGAAGACATTGCAGTTATTCATACTTACAAAAATTGCAAGCCAAATGTCAGTTCTAATCCGAAGTACGATAACATCATTATCAAACGATTTCTTGGTCAAATTAAATAATTGGATGTCAAAACAAAAATGTGCACAATAATTTTCTTACTTTCAGGTGTTTTAATTCTATATTTTATAGCATTTTTATATTGTTACTTGGATATTTAAATGTAACAATCTACTGATAAATAAAACCACCTTCATTACACGTTAGTGAAATGACTTATGTTAAAAATAAAATTGATAACATGAAAATTCACGGTCATGTCGATGAGAGAGGGAAAAAAAATCTTTAAATTCAATTCGGTGGATTTGAAACATGTTCAATACTGAAATTGGAGATTGCATGAGTGACAAATTATACTGAAAAAGTGAAATCTGGTTTTAGGTATTATATATAGTGAAATACAATTAAGATGATGTTGATAATTACCCCAGGGTAGATGATTGATATTAGTTTGGAGGCGAGAAGTATTATTCAGGGATGTTATGGTGCACGAATGTCGTTACGCTCGGAACAGAATTTTAACTAACCACTAAAATGTTTTGTTCTTCAATAACAACCTAGTTATATAATAATGCAATCACTTTAAATTGCAAAACCTCGATGATTACGTTTTCCACTACGCTGCATTAACAGCAACGAGAATCTCCACGAGAGAAGTGTGCTCGTGTGTGTGCTTCTAAAACGTCAGCAACCAATTATTAACCCCTTGATAAGTAATGAAAATGGGAATAGTAACGTCATCTAATATATTAATGGCTTTTTTTGTTGTTCTTGGCTTTGATTATACGTGCTCTATTATTCATATCTTTTAAAGTCCCATAGATGATTGAATTTGTGAAACGTCGTGGAAAGATATGCACCATAAATTCCAAGAACCATCCCTGAAGCAAAAACAAAAAGCATTACTAAAAATTTGACAAGACACACTGCAAAAACTCGATAAATTGTTGACGCTGAATAAAATCTTTCCTCTAACAAGGCAATACTATTCCAAACAAGATGCCAAAGAACCTCTGTCCCTATAACAAAGTCAGCCTCCTGACAAGTACTATCGGTACTTCTCAGAATACACTGTCATAATACGACACTATCAAATTTAATTCCTTCTAGCTGTCAGCGTCGTTCATTTTATCGCAGTTTTTACTTTATAATTATCACTTTGCACCCAATAACGAGACTTACTTGAAGTTTATGAGCTGGATAACCAAACGTACGACTTTCTAACCCAATAGTCTTCAGTTGATTTTTGACATAATTTCTAGGCGTTGGTACAAACAGTGATGTTTTCCTGATTTTTGACATATTAGTGGCCACAAAGAATGGAATAACACTCTGGACAAGAAACAAGATTCATATAAACTAACACAAAGAGATAAACGCCGTTTTGGTCTTTGCTACTTACTTGAACTATAATTCCTTTCGATTTGTACTCTGCTTGAAGTGCATTTGAGAAATAATCAACTGAAACCTGCAGATTAACGACAGCTTGTTACACATTCTACTGTCAAGTAATGAAAATAACACTGACTCTTAACCAGAAAAAAAAAATGAGCAAAGCAGCATCTGTATATCAAGTTCAAAGCAGCAGTGCATGCAAGGATGGTGAAATAAGGATGACGTGCTCTATGGAGGCAAGGCACAGAAAAAGGTTCAGGAATTTAAGTACCTAGAATCAGTGTTTCAGAGCAATGGGGAAACAGATCCAGATATGACCCCCCCCCCATAGGATCAATGTAGGGTGGATGACATAGCGGCAGGCAAGTGGAGTCCTGTGTGATCAAAGGGCTCCAATAAAGTTGATGGGGAGGTTCTGCAGGTCAGTGGTTAGGCCGGCGATGCTGCATGTGTCGTAGTGTTGGGCAGTACGACATAGTCAGGAAAGCAGAATGCAATAGGTTGAAATTCGAATGCTTCAGTACATGGGTGGGGTGTCGAGAGCAGATAAAATTAAGAATGAATATCTTGGGGATGGGGATATAGCGGAAAAGATCAAAGAGAATAGATTAAGGTGGTATGGGCATGTTATGAGAAGAGGGGAGGAGGAGCTGATTAGGACCATTACGGGGATGTAGGTTATTGGAAGCACCCGGAGCGAGGAAAGACCAAAGCAGACGTGGGAGCAAGTTGGAAATAGGAGGGAAGGGAGAGCCGCAGGAGGGATAAGGGGATGATAAAAACAGTAGTGCATGCAATCATCTAAATAACACTACATTACCTTAGTAGCAGAATACACATTTAAGAATGGCGACGGAAACACTGCAGCTGTTGATGACAAATTCAAAATAACTCCTCGATGTCGATATACCATCCCAGGTAATAGCATGTAGGTCATCTATAAAATAAATGTTTAAAAAAGCTCATTCAACGCCAGATCTTTATTTTCAGGGTTGGCTCACAAAGATGAAATTTGTCACCGAGTCACACCGTAAGCAGAAGGCCAGCCCCATCCCACCATCAACCAAAAAAGTGCCTAACCTATCTAATCCTTATGGTACGATCGGAGGCTCATGATACAGACATTTCAAAAGACGCAGAGAAGACAATTAAGAATTATCATTACAACCCTTGTCCGCCCATGGCAGGGTTCAGTCCGCAAGCACTGGTCATCCACTCCTGCCTCACACACTACCATATCCCTCCGTACAACCTGCTCCCATTTCTGCTTTATCTTCTTCCTCCTCTGATGCTTCCAATCACTTGCATCCCTATGATAGACCTAACCAACGGTCATTAGAGCCCCGTCCACTGCGTAGTCCTAATGCAGAGAATGCAGACACTACGCTTATACGACGATTTTGGGGTATTAGCGGTGCCCAGTTTTCTCAAGTGGTCACTCATGTTAGTACTAGCTGGGGTTGCTTTTGTTTGTTTGTTTGTTGGAGTTTAAGGTCCCGTCAACTACAAGGTCATTAGAGACCCGTCCATTGCATAGTTCTAATGCATATACTGAACAGACACTACACCAATGCGACGATTAATTGGTATTAGCAGTACCCAGCTTTCCCGAGCGACCACCCATGTCAGTACTAACTGGGATTGCGTTGCTTAACTTCAGTGATCAGACGAGAACTGGTGTGTCCAACGCAACTCGCCGCTCAGCTGGGGTTGCGTTGCTTAACTTCAGTGATCAGACGAGAACTGGTGTGTCCAACGCAATACAGCCGCTCCCTTCTACGCCTGGGAATTTTGCCGGTACATATCACACGGGGCCACAACTTTATTTCCCATCCTATCTCGATCTAGTGTCGAACCTGGAAAAAATATGACGCAGTAGTGCACGCTACCTCCGCGCCACTGAGGCAAATCTCACACATACAATAAGATAAGGAAAAAAAGTTTCTAAATACCCTAATGCATGATGTTAAGTTACAGTTCACCATATTTTCAAATGTTTCTTCTCCTCCCTCAACATCCAAGAAATATTCGGGATAGTCATAACTCATTCCTACATTATTAACTGTACAACAAAAACGAAATTATGAAAGATAATATTACTTTAGAAATTAAATGATACTTTGCAAGGAAGAGGAGTTTCTAACTATACCAAGAATGCCAATTTCCAAGTCTTTTAAATTTTCTTTAATTTTATCATAAATATCAGTACGTGTGAAATCAGCTGCAATTACTTTGGTTTTCACTTTGAATTCTGCTTCTGCAAAGAAGAATAAATATAAAATATAAATTAACGATCATATATTAATTGAAAAGGCACGAGAACTCTGGTACCACTGACGATTATATGATTTCACTAAAAGATGCAAATATTGCGAAATTTGCAGGGTTTCTATTTGAGCAACCCATCATTAGATTAGTAAATGACCCACCAATGACTCCCTCTTGATCAAAATCTTAAAAAAAGTGTCACAAGTGTACTAATTTGGATTGAGTTTCATCATAATCATCATGATGATGATGGGCCGAGTTTCAAGACATGAAAATTTCAATGTCAACCATACGTAGGTCTTGTGGCATTTCATATCAAGAAAAACAAATATGCGTTTCGACACTCGTCAACAACATGACAAGGACACTTTGAAATAAACTCATTACTAACAAACTTTACTTACCAATGCTTTTTGCCACATCATCCAACTTCTGCTGTGTCCTGCTTATTAAGACCACATCAATTCCCAGCCTTGCTAACTACATTAATAAAAAAACAATACTTCAAAAAAGACATCCCTTTTCAATAAAACATGTTATACAACAAGGAAATCCTTTGAATACCTAACAGGGAAATGCATAATGAAAAATACATTTGTCGTTTAAGGAAAATTAAAGGACTGAACAAAAGAGTTATCAAAAACATTTGTAAGGAGGAGCTATATCAAATACTTTGGCGCAATTTGTTTGATGTTAAGGTGTCCAACCACTGTTAGTAACAAACAAACAAACCTCAATAAAACAAGCACGTGAAAGAGGCAACGTGGGAGGGACATTGAAAAACATTTGGGAGTTCCAGTACATAATGGCAAAACAGGTGCCGCTATTTTAGCTACTGTTTACGATCCAGCAAGGCAAAACACAACTCCTAACCCTTTTCCCGCCTATGGCAGGGTCGGGTACCCATCTTGCCCCTCTGAATGGACACAAGGACGGTATATTGGTCATAGCATTCCAAAGCTGCAACCCATACGCTTATTTATCGTCGATCTAGTGTTCGTTGGGGAATTCCCCCGACGCCGGGGGGAGGGCGAGCTCCTACACCTGGAAATTTGCCTCATCTACCCGTTGGGTAGTAGAGATGGTTCTTTTACGTGCAAGTGACATCGTACACCAACACGGGACCTCGGTTTTACTTCTCATCCGAAAGAAGGCACACTCGTGGCCTCTCTCTCACCCGAAAGAAGTCAACCCACCTCGGTCCAGTATAGAACCTAGAACTAATGACGCAGTTGCCGAGCGTACTAACCACTACGCCACCGCGGCGGGTGTTTACGACCCAGGAATTTCCATTATTGCATAGGGCCTATCAGGATTGTAATGTCGTAAAACGTCGTCCTAAAACATGGTCGTCATTACGATAATTCCTAAGGCAAACTGTTGGACGGCATTTTTTATTAGTTGGCTGCCAACCTAATGTCACAACTCAACAGGGGACATAATAAAAATCAGTTAAAAGCATCATTATATGGTTGCTAAGCGTTCCGGGTTTCCCAGCAAATGAAAGAAATGGCTCAGTATCTGTCTGATGTGCTATCAATGCTGTTATTCTTATCATCAATGGTACGTTGGCGTGACTAATGGCCTTCAAGACGCAGTTAGGAGCTCGTACTTTCTCTCTTTATCACGGGACTGTTTGAATCAACAAACAGAACCTTACTATTTTATATGGGAGAGGGGTTAGTACAGTGATTCTTAGCATTTTTAATGATCGGTACCCCCCCTCCCCTTCAGCCTGAAAATAAGTTTTCGGACCTCCAGCTTCCATCGAGAATTTAGAAACTTCTCTCACACCCCTGGGTTACCATATTAAAAAAAGGGAACAGATTTTGAATGTCAATGCAGCTGAGAATGCCAGCTTAGTCCTTTTCTCAGACATATCATCCTGTTCTTCCCAGTATCATAACCGAGTAAAGCTTAACGCACACTATTCTGACGCGACGTGTTAACACGTCAGGTCAGATAGCATAATCACACAACATATGCAACATGACATATACCATGTATACATTGCTCTGATGCGCACTGTAAAAAAGCCCATTGATGCCCACTGTAAAGGCGCGTTCTCACGAGTCAAGTTTTGTTGACCAATTGTAGTTGTTCAACAAAACTTGAATGAAAACTGTAGTGGGAACCTCTGTTTCAATCGATTTGATCAACATTTTAGTTGATCAACAACCATTACCCTTCAAGTGAACAATAGGTCTTTTGTGTAAGGCCCTTGTAGATATACAAAAGTGGACCCATCAGAGGGGAGGACCAATTGGGGGTTAACCAAAATACAGTGTTATTCACACAACTCCTTTTGACCCCATTTGTATTGTAACTGAAACTCCATTTGTACAATGAAACTGCTGATCAGTTTCTATTGAAATGTGTGAACGAAAATTGATTCAAGTAATGTTCAACTTTTGTTGAACAAGTACAATTGGTCAACAAAACTTGACTAGTGAGAACGCGCCTTAAAGCGTCAGGGTCAAGTCAGGTCAGAAAAAGAAACCTTCTAGATCTTCGTCTGATGCGTGTTATAGCACTTCACACATTAACACGCCTCATCAGAGCAATGGGCACATTACCATTCAAAATAAGGTAAGGGATTTTTTTAACAACACGTGTTGTGGCGTGTTAACACGTCACGTCAGAATAGTGTGTATGCAGCTTAACACCACTGCCTCTTTAGGACCTTTTCTTAAGACAATCACCACGTACCTCCTCCGCATAGGCTTTTCCAATGCCATCAGTTGCCCCAGTTATTACTGAAAAACAAAGAAAACCATTACAATTAATATCATAGTTAACCCCTCGTCATGAAAACATTCACCTACTGAGAATTTTTAATATGTGATCAAGTTGGCAGAGAGGTAAAAGTTAATTCACGAAATTCTATAGGCAACCCTGCCGTCATCAGGCCAGTAACACATGCCTTAGTGTCTGTTTTGTTAAGGCTATACTCATACTAACCACAGCAGATAAGATCCGATAACCAACAGTTAATCCTTATTAACGAAGACATTTATAAGTCATTGTTGGCCCGTCCCTGCACAAAACTGCTAGGGTGAACGGTCAACGGCCTGCGACTGTAGTGGGGAAAACAATTCAGAAACAATCAGACTACAAACTAAGGTGAAAGGTGGGCAATATCCTTTGAGTCCAAATACAAAAATTTTCTACAAATAACTCACGTGGTCATAATTTATATATTCTTTAAACATATTGACATTTATTATACACCAAGCGTATTCATTGCCAAAGGAAAAAAACCAAAAATTTAGCATTCAGCCTTTCACTTTTTTAACGTCATGTATTGTTAGTGCTGTTGTTTTGGAAGTCAAGTATTTGTGGTGGTTCAATGATTAAGAAGAGTACGTGACTTCATTAGTGCGTGGCTGTAGGATCAATCACCTGTCGGACGAGAGGGAAAGTTCCACATGCGCATTCCCAAAATGTCACCTACAGGTAAAACAACCCTTTCTGCTCGAAGTAAGTTATAAAGTATATCGATCGGTCAAATTCGCAAGTGTACGAGCCCGCCCCCTAGCATCAGTGGATTGTTGTTTGTGTTTTCGGCTCCTTCAACTACAAGGTCATTACAGCCCAGTCCACTTTGTAGTTGTAATGCAAAGACTGCACAGACACTACACTAATTCGACAGTTTTGGGTATTAGCGGTACCCAGTTTTCTCAAGCGGCCACCCATGTTAGTACTAGCTGGGGTTGCGTTGCTAAACTTCAGTGATCTGACGAGAACTGGTAGCATCAGTGAAGAAGTCTCCCCAGAGAAAAGATACCGGCCTCGGTCCAGTAACGAACCTAGAACCACTGACGCATTTACCGAGCGTGCTACCCACTACGCCACCGAAGCGCTAGTGGCGAATTGCATTGGACACACCAGTTCTCCTCTGATCACTCAAGTTAAGGGGCGTTCACACTATTCAACTGCCGTTGAACAATAGCTGTTGAACAACTACTGGATGTTGAAAGGAAGTTGATGATAAGTCGTTCACACATTTCAACTAGTTGAAATCAACTGATGACAACATTGGTGATGCTAGTTGAACAACAAAAGTTAAACCCCATTCAACTTTGTTGAATCAACGTTCACATGATTCATTGCGTCCTCAATTGACCTCCAACTGGCAGTTGGTCAATGGTAGTTGAATAGTGTGAACGCGCCTTTAAGCAGCGCAACCCCAGCTAGTACTGACATGGGTGGCCGCTTGGGAAACTGCGTACTGCTAATACACAAAAATCGTCGCATTAGTGTATAGTGTCTGTGCAGTCTCCGCATAAGAAGTATGCTGTGGACGGGGCTCTAATGACCTTGTAGTTGAAGGGCCCTAAAACACCAACAGCAACAAAAAAACGCCACCGAAGCGGATCCACCTCACTTAGCTAAAAGCGCTCAATTACAGATTTTTAACAGTCTTCTAAGGAGCCCAAAATATAATTGCCCACCACCACGTCTCCACAACGCGGAGGTTTGAACTAGGGTTCATTTGCACGCCAAACGAATGTCCAATCCATCACCCTGAAAACTTTCCTATTAGTTTTCAATTTCTGGCAAACTATCGTCACATGAAACTGGTCCTACCAAGATTAATAAACAACATTCCCAAGTCGCATAATTAAGTTGTCACGAGATCTTGAACTCCTGGCAGTAACGAGTTTACGAAAGTGAGCTCTTGTGACCGGGGTTGCCTTGAATGGTTGATATTGGAAGTTTCCCAGCCTCACCTTTTCCGCAATAAGGTAAACTAGTTTAGATCACGTCACCACATTGTAGAAAAGTATATCCGTGAACTGCATGAAAATATACAATTCTGACTTTTTCGGGAGTTCTCTGACGTTTTCATGCAAAACACATTAAATAAGCAGATAGTGTATGAAGAGCCTTAAGCATAACAACACCATGGAAATTTCTTGCTAACTTTTTCTTAGAAATGTGGTCAAGGTACCGAAAGGGATGGACTAGAAAACTACATTTTTTTTCACTTTATAATTAACAGCGTGTGCAGTTTGTTAACATTGTAAGTAGTCGATCGCAGAAGGCAGGCAGAAGAGAAAGGGACACCGGCTCAAGGCTCTTGTAAATAAGAATGGATGGTACTGGCACATTAAAATTATTTGGCATGCAACTGTTTATCAATAAAATATTTGACAGGATATATTTTTATTTTATGATGTAGCCTAGGGCGCTCGAAGAGTTGGAGTGACGGGCAAGAGAACATTACAACATGGGTAGCGACCTCGATTTACTACGCCAGTGGTCCCAGATTCAATACTGGATCGAGGTGGGTTGGCTGTAGGACTATATTTTTACGTTGCCGACCTAATGCCTCGATTTGATGTCATGTGCCTTGTTACAAAATGGTCTGCCTTGACCAAAGAGTGCTGTAATCCTTTGTGTTTCTAGTTAACCAGGCATACTTTAAACAGGCTTGGACTGTACTTAGCTGTTTGTTCAGATTATCAATATATTTATCACTTTATATGACAATACCTCTGAAAATAAAAAGAAATATGTAGCCTATTCTCCTACTTTCACCACTACTCATAAATTAATATCTAATTAACCAACTTAATTAGTCAAAGACCTAAATACAGGATAACCAGAATACCTGGGAATTATGAGATCTACACGTATATTTTATCCCAAGTTGAAATGACTTATGTGCAGTAGTGCAGGCATGTCAAACTGGGGGTACCCTGAAGGCCACATTGACTACACCACGCTCGGGGGTTGCTGTTCCCCTCTCGTTACGCCTGAGTGGCAGGCCGTATATGTATACTACATGGCATCGATTGTGTGGGCCGCATGACAAACAGTGGGTCACCCTTCTGACACCTCTGCAGTAGCGACATTGGACATATACGGGGCCACGGTTTACTTCCCATTCGACGAAAAGCGCAATTAGGATTTCCATCGCCTGAAAGTAACCAGTTGCCAGGTTCGACCATGTAACTACAGACTAAAGTCCGTTTTTTTGTGGATGGTGTAGGCAAACGGACCCCTATGCGGTCAGAGCACAGAGTCTCAATAAAGCTGAAAGGGAAGTATTGCAGGGCAACGATTAAAACCGGCTATGCAATATAGCAGGAGTTCCCAACCCTGTACCTGTGGGCGCATATGCGCCCATGGACTGATTTGCAATGAAAAAAGTAATGAACTTCAAGGTTTTCAAGTCTAATGTAAGATTTCTGCCGTCAGATTTTTAAAAAAATTTCCCGTTAAACTTACCGGCTCCCTACTAACTGCCCTCCAGTACAGACAGATAACGTAGTTATGACGCAAATGGTCAGCTGCTTACTTAAAAAAATCAACTGTTTCGTAATCCATCAACAATTTTTGAAGACGGTATACGTCACTGGACAAACCTTACTTAATATCACTCGAACCCAGAACCACTGACACAAAAATGCAGCATGCTACCTCTGGGCCACGGAAAAGCTTCACCAACTACTTTGCTAATGTGTAAATCCCAATCAACTGAAGTACTGTACTTTTAATACCCTCCAACTACAGTTTCGCATTGTTGCTATCGGTGGTCAGTTGAAAGAGGAGTCTGGGAGTGCGGTGGACAAACCAGTTCGTCTGATCACTGAAGTTAAGCAACGCAACCCCAGCTAGTACTGGCAAGGGTGACCGCTTGGGAACACTGGGTACTGCTAATGCCCAAAAATCGCCGTAGCAACGTAGTACATGTGCAGACTGCATTAGAACTACGCGGAGGACGGGGCTCTAATGAGCTTTGCAGTTTGAAGGGCCACATAAAACACCAACGAAAAATGCGAGACGATCCAAGTGTTCAACGACTGGTAATAAGAAATCGGCGTGATGTTCGTGGCACGCGTAGATTCTATTACAAATCTACGCGTGCCACGACCCACAGTTCGGGAAACTGATCTAGTGTGATGGCATAGCCTAAAAATATCAGTATGATAACTCCTCTAATAATACTTTGTCTTTATCTTAACTAGGTATCGCTTTCCATTTAAAGTAATAGAAGGTCAGACAGATTTATTCTAATCCAGGTTCCCAATCAAGTTGAAAAGGAAGTTTTACAGGGCAGTGGTTAGGCCCGCTATGCTATATGGATCAGAGTGCTGGGCAGTGAGGAAGAACCACGTAAATAGGGAGCGGCAAATTGCGTTGGACACACCAGTTCCGGTCTGACTACTGAAGTTAAGCAACGCAACCCCAGCTAGTACTGACATGGATGGCCGCTTGGGAAAACTGGGTACTGCTAATAACCAAAAATCGTCACATGAGTGTAGTATCTGGGTAGTTTCTGCATAAGAACTATGCTGTGGACGGGGCGCTAATGACCTTGTAGTTGAAGGGCCCTAAAACTCCAACAAACAACAACACGTAAATAGAATGCAAGTAGCCGAGAAGCGAATGCTGGGGTACATGAGGGGGGTATCGAGAGCTGATAGAATTAGGAACGAATATATTAGAGCTAGCCTGGGGTGAGGAACATTGCGAAAAAGATGAGGGAGAGGTAATGAGAAGAGGAGAGGAAGAGCTCGTTAGGTCCATTACAGGAATGCAAGTGGTTGGAAGTACCCGGGGCAGGGGGGAGAGGCCAAAGCAGACTTGAGAGCAGGTCGTCCGTAAGGATATGATCAGGGGATTAGGGTGGGACTCGCTACATCGGAGGAGGGTATCTGACAGTATTAATCTTTTTTAACAGACTGCTGAAAATAGAGTACGAGGGTCATCCAGTTGGCAGCTAATCCCGTGCAGAATATAGGGGGGAAAAAATGACCATTCATTCAAATTGAAGGAGGTTAGGGCACGAACAGACTCGTACTACTGGCCTTTTTTTCCCCCGAGGATCATTCGGCAATGGAATGCTCTTAGTGAGGATAATGCGAGGACCTTTCTGAAAGGAGGCACCATTATAGCAGGTAGGGAATGGATGTTGTGCTTCAGGTTCCTGGGGTTTTCACAGAGTTATAACTTAGGAATGTGAGTTATTCTCTCCACTGCAAATTTGGCCTATCAGGGCTGCGTGCGGTGTATTCAATTAGAATTTGGTTTTATGTCGGATGGACGGGGACCTGATGGGAGATAGGAGAGTGGAGAGCTAGAAACCGCAGATCCGACCCTGCCACAGGTGAGATAAAGGTATGATGATGAAATTAGACAGTGTCTGTGCGAGGTAGGCTTCACAGAAACTAACCCCATTCTTTAGTTTGCATAACAAACTAGCAATTATTTCACAAAGTTATTTTAGTGCTTGCTACCTGTAGAGAGAGTGCTTGCTCCCCCCTCTCCTCAGTCACGAGTTGATCTTCAAAATGTAGCATTGTCGTCATCACAATTGTCATGTGAGGAGCAATCACGGGATGTCCTAATTCTGCTAATTCATCAAAAGGAAAAAAAAAGGCGAGATCCACCTCTAGCCCTAACTTTCAACTTTACCTACCTACCTACCTGCTACACTTACGAAAATGAAAACAGCCTAGGGCAATCTTCGTCAAGTGCAACGAAAATTAACAGGGCATAACAACATTCATACAATGAACAAAGTGGTTTATCTTTCAATCTTGGCTCCTCATCACTAGGCACACACATCAGCATTCAAAACGAAATCTATTATCGCACAACGAAATAATAATAAAAAACCAACAATGGGACAAGTCAAGAACTTCGCCTAGAAAGCACTCCTGCTGAATGACAAAACCATTTGTGACGTCATACGAAAACTTGGTAATGACCAAATAAATATGCAGCTTCGTTATGTGAGAGAAATTAAAAAAATTTCTTTACTAAAATTGCATGTAAAATTTCATTAGTGACGCAACATATTTAAAGTGTATTATGCTTAACAAAAAAATTAATTCAGCTGTTCCCTGCTACGTTTTTCCTACCCTTTACAGGGTAGAGTAGGGATAAAAACTGCCCTTGACTCAAGGCTCATACAAAATTTATGTTTAGTTACCATTCTATCAATTAACCTTTAAAAAGCCGACTCAATCCTGAAGGACAGAAGTAAGCACCTTCTAAAGGCCCTCTAATAAATTCGGCTTCAAAAGGACAAATCCCTGAAATACGTCAGTCCTTATTTTGCAAAACTGACAAGTACAGTAGATTTATTAGGGGGATTTTAAGGCAGTTCTTAAGTCTGACTCCGACCTTCACTGAAGGGCTTTTATAGATCAATTATCTTGAGTGCATACGCAATATCATCAATATTTGAAGATAATGAACTGCTCAATTACGTTGGACACATCAGTTCTTGTCTGATCACTCAAGCAACGCAACCCAAGTTAGTACCGGCATGGGTGGTTGGTTGGGAACACTGGGTACTGCTAATTTCCCTACTACTACCACCCCCTCACCCGCGAGCAGCCTCCACAGGGTCCGGCCCGTTATGGTTGCTTCACCGATTCCCCTACCCGTCGGTGTAACTAACAACCTACACTTCACGCAGGGCCACACGCACACACCTGAACAATCTTAGCTATTAGTGGAGTCCAGAGATGATGAATGAAACCGGACTAATCCTGGTATAGTTTCGATATAGGGTTTATAGTAGACTTGTGCAACGAGTGTCGGAAAACCATAAATCAACGGTTTCCCTCGGTCTCGGTGTTAACAAACAAGCAAGCCTTGGGTCACATTGTGGGAGAGAATGCGAGCGAGAGTCAGCATGTCAAATTTGTTTTGTTGGTGTTTAAGGGCCCTTCAACTACTAGGTCATTAGAACCCCGTCCACTGCATAGCTCTAATGCAGGAACTGCACAGACATTATGCTAATGCAACGATTTATGGGTATTAGTGGTACAGAGTTTTCGCAAGTGGCCACCCATGTTAGTTCTAGCTGGGGTTGAGTTGCTTAACTTCAGTGATCAGACGCGAACCGGTCTCCAACGCAATACAGCCGCTTCCAGAGCATTTAAAAAAAAAACAGCTCCTGTTAACGTAAAATCCTGTCTTGGTATCGCAATAGGCAGAGTGCTCGATTTACTGCGCCAGTGGTTCCAGCTTTTTGATACTGGATCAAGGCGAGTAAACTTCTTTCAGGCAAGAGAAGGCCAGTGGGCCTTCCTTCAGATAAGAAGTAAAACTGAGGTCCCGTGTGGTGTATGTGAGCGGCTTATTTCGTTGGACACACCAGTTCTCCTCTGATCACTGAAGTTAAACAACGCAACCCTAGTTAGTACTGACAAGGGTGGCTGCTTGGAAAAACAGGATACTGCTAATATCAAAATATCCTTGCATTAGCGTAGTGTCTGTGCCGTCTCTACATTAGAACTACGCAGAGGACGGGGCTGTAATGATAATACAGTATTAATCAATTAGTTAAAAATTTCCACGAGGAAAAAAACTCAAGGAATATTGATCAAAATTTGGAGTATTAATGCTGATGGACGTTGTAATATGTATCTGGTTATTTAACCAAATAAAGCCGCCCGGTCCCTAACACACCATTTGCCGATGCCAAAGAATGAATTTCTACACCTGAGAATTTCACGTAGAAAATGGGTTCTTTCATGTGCAAATGACCTTTTATACACTTCACAGAACCACGGCTTTACTTCCTATCCGGGACGGAAAGGAGACATTCCTCACGCCTGAAAAGTCGCCACCTCGGCCAGATCAGACAGGACATCTTTTTATTTCTTGACCGTACCGTCGTTTTATGCTGACTATCAATTATAATGTATGTTAACTGCTTGGTGCTTATGGCGTTGAATGAAACCTTTGTCTATTCTGTTGGTTTTCCTCTCCATCCACTTCCGTCTTATTTTCCTACCCGGCGTTATCCCTCCTTATCGTGCCTATATCAAACAACCCTGTTGTAGGAGGAAAATAAATATATTAAAGAAGTTCTGCATGGTCGCCCTTCCCATTTTATTCATTTTCTCATCCTCCCATCTTGATCGTGTTAAAGATTGAATCTGGGGAAAAGAATTTAACATCTGTTAACTATCTATGTCACCTGCTTTAACAACTTGCCTTGCACATGACCTAATCCTGTTGTTAATCCTTCTGCATATCAAATGAAAACGAGGGTGCATTAATTAGAGACCAATATTGTATTGTTTTGAATTCAATGTTAACAAACAAGAAATAGGCGACTAAAAATAGCATGGTAAAGATGACCTCAGAAACGCTGCAACCCAAAAGCATCACTAGAGAGCACACTTTAACTAGAGTAGGTCATAAGAGCAATGTGGTTACAACAATGTCCATCAGGCTGATTGTTACCAAAATACCAGCCAGTTGCGTTATCCGAAATTCATATCAACTTCTACGGTCAAGTCTTCGGGATATGCTGCTTATGCACTTAAGTAATTTAACTAGGGACGCTATACATTATTTCATGTAAATTTCAACAATCAAAAGGGCATTTGAAGCTCACCGAAGTTCTCAGAAAGTGCTGACATTGCTGACATTTAATCCACCTGTCAGTGAATCCTTACATTGCTCTTGAAAAAACAAAAAAACCGTTTAACCATAAAGATGATAGTGAACTCTAAATATGGAGCTTTCAATTAACAGACACCTGAAATTTCCTTTAATAACTTTTACTAACAAAAACAAAAAAATAGTATTTAAATTCGTGCCTCAAAATAGGAAATTTATGAAAAAGGCACGGCAATAATCTTATGAAGGCGCTTTTGTTTACGAAGAAGTCATGTATTTCTTAACCATTGCAAAATGAAATTATGGTGAAATATGAAAAGTTTAGTAAATTCTAGTCAACATGCAGTACTATTATTATCTAGCACCAGTGGCGTCGCTAGGGTTGGCTCCCCCTCTCTCCCGAAAAAAAAAGCCGCTTCTTCTGCTTTGGTGTCACCCCATTTCTCATGGTGCGAGTGGTGTCACCCGGTGCGACCAGCACCCCCGTAGTGACGCCACTGTCTAGAACAGGGGTGGCCAACACGAGGCCCGCGGAGCTAGGTGAAATGAACATAAAATCATTGTAGATATCACCAAAACAACATTACATCATGAGTCGGCATCAGCCAAGCAAGCGTTTGACCACGATCTCGCATACTGGGAAGGGACGACGTGGTCGAAGTTGCAGCACGCTTTCTTGTTTAATTTAAAATTTCGCCCGCCTGCGGAAGACGTTGGCCACCCCTGATCTAGTAGATTCTAGCGTCCTGTAATAAATGCCGCTAGCAATTTCCTGCATCGACCTCAAATACAGACAGGCACGATTCTAACCGGTATAATGACAATTTTATTATACTACTGTATATTTTCTAAACAAAAACACAACCTTGATTTTCTAAATAAAAGAAAACATTGAACCTTGAACGTGTTCTGTTAGGACATCATACAACTACTATTTCTTACCGGGGCAGGTTGCGCAATGCAGGACATTTGGGTCAATGTTAAGTATGAAGAGCATCCGAGAAAACAGCAATAACTCCAATTAGTCGTATTTTTACAGCCTTCATAAGACAATTTCCCATTTATGGCTCCTTCCGACAGCAACATACAATTTCGTATCAAGCATTATTTTCAGACAATTACTGTCCATCTGCTGTTATGTAGAGGGAAACAGGAATTAAATTTCATAAAGAATTTTTTGAAGTAGCAGGAAATGGCATCTTCACATTAAACAAAACTTCCTCAACGTCCACAGAGATACTGTAGGTCATACAACTACTCATCCTAGAAATTTCCGTATTTAAGATAATACCAAACCCGGATGTTGCTATCGGCTTTTTTTTATTAAATACCGAAGGTAAAGTATTAACCCCAAAACACTGAAAGAGTAACAGTGAATATTTCTATGGTCTTTACAATTTGCACATTAAGTGTCCTCATTTTAACTTACTACAAGGAACAGTTTATATTTTCACAGCTGTTCGAAACACCCAGATCAATAGGTTGGCCCATTTAAATTCCCCATTGTGATTATGCATCGGTTGCTGAAGGTGAACAGAAGCTGGTGGAAAATGGGTTACACAACAGAGGACAGATATGGTTTTGAGTATGGAAGACCTAAGAAAAACAGGATTTTGAAGTAGAAGTGTCAGATAAAGTGCAACTTCACTAGTTGCTTACTTTTCACAGTCTTCAAGGTCTGTACAACCACTTTAAGGCCTCAGAAGGATGTATTAGAACCTACACAGTAAAACATCAACAGAAATTTTTGGACTATCCAATCACTATTTCACTAACAACTTCACTTGTTTTGTTTGCTGGTGTTTTAGGGCCCGTCAACTACAAGGTCATTAGAGCCCCGTCCACAGTGTAGTTCTGATGCAGGGACTGCACAGACACTACACTAATGCGACGATTTTTGGATACTAGCGGTGCCCAGTTTTCCCAAGCGGCCCCCATGTCGGTACTAACTGAGGTTGCGTTGCTTAACTTCAGTGATCAGACGAGAACTGGTGTATCCAACGCGATTTGCCGCTCCAACAACTTCACTAGTTAAGGGTTGAACTTGATGCTCATCTTTGCTGATTAAGATAATCCTAATTGTACAAGTTGCCCAAATCTGCACAAATCAGAAACATACATTTATCCATCATTTCGCTGAATGCTACATTAAACTAATATAAAACAAACTGAGTAACTTAAGTGCTGTTCGAAATTGCCAACTTTTAATTAGAGAAGATAAGGGCACAGACTCTTACAGCTTGTCTTTTTTTACCAAGGACTATTCGACAATTTAATAGCCTTGGAGAGGATAAAGTGGAGGGCTTCCTCAAAGGAAACGCCACCATTGCAAGTGTTTTAGAGGGCCACAAGAATTATAGCTTAGGGTTTCATATGAAGGAAGAGTTAGTCTCTCCAATGCGAAATAAGGCTGCCAACAGTGTAATGAATATGTCAGATTCATTAACAAACAAAAACTACATCGCGTATCAACTTAGTAGTAGGCTACCTCTAAAATGAATTCTAAGTTCACTTCATTGCGAAATTTTATACCTCTTTACTCTATTGTGATCATCGTCTCACGCCCAGCTAGATTTTCGCCTCTAGTCTTCTCCTTTTACCTTGAATATCAAACAATTCAAATTTGAAGTTGGTCGACCGTTGGGTAATAAAGAGGGACGCACAAGTTCTTAGAAGTCTTTCCTTACGGCATTAATGATGGGATGTACCATTGAGAGGTTCAAAAACACTGAATGGATGCCGCCCAAAAAGTGATCGAAAAATAATATTTTAATCATCCATGTGAAGGCTATATCATCAAGTTTATATTGCTTGAATGTCATGTATTAAAGCTTAATTTTCTTCATTATTGTCGGCATTCAATTGCCTCATTATTCAGCTTACACATATTGTAGCTTCATGTGTTATGTCGGCATAAGTTTGTCAATTTTGATTTTACGTTATACACGTTGCTGATATGTTACGATTACCTTATGACCACGTTGAAAATTATATTTATTACATTGGCATGCGACTACAAATCAGATACTACTGTATATAACTTATCTATCGAAATCATTCTACCTATAAAAAAAGAGTATTGTAATAACAGTTTGAGTCTCTTCAGTGAGTACGAGTTGAAGGAAACCTAGCGTTATACATGTATAATACTGCCAACAAGGCAACATAATAAATAGTAAATTGAATCACCTTTCGGCGAGTTCAAAATCATTGATAAATGCATTGAGAACATGAGAATAAACACTTACCTGCCCATTGCCCCATCTTCTTAAGACTTACTCGACGACCTAATGCACCAGCAAGATAGTGAACATATAATTGACTGTAAAATAGGCTGTATGACACCCATATTCCTAAATATGTTAATAAAATAGCCCCAGCCACAGTAAAAACCGCAATAACTGAATAAGCTACTAACTCCATCATACAAGCTATATCAAATACGGTTGGTGAACAGGAAACAGGTAACATCACGTAGCTTCCCACCTGTATATCACAAATTAAACAAATACTGTACTTCGTTGACGGTCACGTTATTCGGGATCTAGCATACTATACTAAAGCCCTCTAGCGGCAGCTATATATAACTTTGCCTCGTTGGGCGAAGACAGTTGTCTATGGGCAGCCTAGGACAGACTGATAACTTTTGCTGGACGAGTGCTTACGCTTTTATGTTGGATTTAAAATGTGCCGGATGTCAGAGAAAAAACCTTGAAAATATTTTAAAGATCCGCTTCATAGGCTATGCAATACTTTGAAACATCATTAATATATTTATACAGTGCCTCAAACGCACCTGCTATCAAGTGAAGATTTAAATACGTGCATTATGTTTGTGCAAAAGTTTTTTTCCTCATCCTACATAACATGAAAGTTTCATATGGACAATTTCAGTGACGTTATGTAATATCAACGTTTTTGTTTGCTAAAGAAAGTAGTTTGCTCAGTTTTTGCAACATTTCGTTCCTGGTTAGTCTGTTTGACTATTTGGTATCTCTAATCGAGATTCTCATTTGCCAGAATTATTGTCTTGCCTTTACTAGATATCAAAGGTATTCTTTTCATCCTCTGAAGGCTTCAAGAATTGTTTATCTGTTCAAATTGAAGGAGATCCGGGCCCGAACAGACTCATATTAATGGTCCTTTTTTCCAAGAGGGTCATTCGGCAATGGAATGCTCTTGATGAGGATAAGGTGAAGAACTTTCTGGAAGAAGGTGCCATTATAGGGGACAGGCTATGTATGGCAGAGTAGATGCTATGCTTCAGGTTTCTTGGGGTTTTTGAATGAGTGAATTGTTAGGAATGAGAGATATTCTCTCCACTGCCAATTTGGCCTATCACGGCTGCTTGCAGTGTATTCAACCAACACTAGAATATAAGAACCTCGCCTGTATAACATGATGGGCAAGTAAAAGGGTTGTTACATTCGGTGGGCGGTTAACTATGAGAAATAATATCCAATTAGTCATCCATGACTCCCTCTTTTCTTCTGCATCTTTATCTTTCTACCTTGCTATTGTTTTCCTGGATGACGTGAATGTGTTAAAGTGGATCTTACATTCAGTAGGGGAAAAAAGCTTGCGAACAATACTTCACAAGCAAACATGTTATGAAGACCAAATTTAATCTGGCCACGTAGGGTAAGCACTTATCAAGTATTAAAGTGCAAGATTTTAAGTCTAGAGCCACTCTTACAGACGTAACTAGCATATTTCTCATTGGTAAAGCAACTTTTTTACGATAAACACAAGGAAATTCCTCAATCACCTTCAGTGTCACATCAGTAAATAGATTTGTTTGGTAACATTTCAGCATACTATGATTAAGATCGCATTGATTTATAAACTCGTCATTAGTCTGTAGTTGTTATATTGGCACAAAAATGCTAGCGCTTATTCATCGTGAGTCCGGTTTTCTTTTTTTTAATCATCTCTGGAGAAAGAAGTTGTAATCTTCACTGTCACAATTTGTTGTCAATATAATTTTTGTTACGAAAATTCCCAAAATAGACACTTATCCCTCTCTTTCTGTGGAGTATACCGACAGCGAAGTAATAATAGCCTTGTAATAGCAAATTCCTATCAGACATGACACTCAACTACACAGAGCCCGTTCCGACAGCTCCTGGTCGAAGTTGGCGTTTTTTCTGATGAGAAAAATTTGAGGACGAATGAATTTCAAACATAACTATCTGATCATAAATATATTATTGATGAACCAATTTACTGAACTAATGGAATGAATATCAGAGGGGAAAATCAGCATATTTGCAAGCCACACACAGTTCAGCTGATTTCCACCAAGCAAATACTTGCAGTAACAAAAAAGAAAATTATTTCACAAATTCATGGAAGTGTAATCACAATTGGTCATACAATTTAATTATCAACAAATAATCTGTACATTATTAAATCATTTCTTCTTAGTACACTTTAAAATACTTTGCAGTGTACAAAGGTTTACATATAATTCGGAAAATAACTCGATAATATAAAGAGAATGATTCGACACCACAATTCATATCCTTTGTAGTCAGCCAGAAGTGTTTTCCACTTACAAAAGAAGTCAAAAACTCAGTGAAAGCTTAAAAGTTCTTACAAACTGTGATTGATAAATCAAGCCATATCAATGAGTATACAGGAATTCATTATTTTTAGTTTAAAATGGCACTTTTGGCTTAAATACTAGCAAAGTAAAGGATACTAATAACTCATTAACGTTTACTAAATTCCGGACATGTCATAAAATGAATTACTTTCACACTTTAACAAATATCTATGCTTTATACCTCACTTAGAAAACTGTCCCTGAAAAGTATAAAATGCAGTAAATGATTTTTATTTTATAAATATAATAAAGTGAAATCATTATGATTGTGCATGGTCATATGAAAGCAAGTCATCACAAATCCATGGTTGGTATTCATTAACGTCGTCTGGTAAAGATTTAACAATTTATAGCAGTGGTGTAAATATTGATCAATTATAACTTTCGTATTTTCTTTGCTACAAATAATAAAAATCACCTACAATGACTTTTTCGTTTATCCTTTGAGGGTGATCTAGAGGAGGCCCTTCTTCTAAAATAGAAATTTAGCACATCAATCAGTTACTCATTAATCCATGGCAGTTAAAACATCCCATATTTTGTAAGCGAAATATAAACCTTTTACGTTTCCTATATGATAAGTTTGCTTGTCCGCTATCTTCACTGTCGGAAGCTGAACAACTATCACTAGAACTGGAAGAGCTTGAGCCACTAGAGCTATCAGAAGCCACACCTGTTGCTTTTGTTAAATCGATATTATCTGCTATGGAAGCTATTTCAGGCCTTTTTTCCTATTAGTAGAAATTGAGAATATCACAATGACCCTACAGAGTATTTTTCTTAACGACACGAAAATTTTTGAACTACCTTTAATACGTAATACCACTTCCTCGATAACTTTGGTCTTCCTCTGACAGATTTGTGCCACACAATTGGAAAATTGACAGCACTACAGAAGTTTTGCGTCACAGCTATCGTTTCAGTTAAGTTCAAAACTACATGCCACCAACCACCAGGCACAAATACAGTCTCCCCTGGTTTCTGAAGAATTTCAAGCTAAATAAAAGATAAACATTAAGCAGAATGAATGTGTTTCACGAATAACATTAAAAAACGTTTCCATACTCCATATCATGCACAGTGAGGTAATTTTCATAAGTGTTAATTTCACTGTATTTAATAAAGGGATGCGTTTAATTTTTATATTAAAAAAAATCGTCTGATGCCATTACATAATCCTTTATCCATCAACTTCAATGACAAATAGCCACATGATTCAAGTAAGATTTTGTATAATTTACAGTTTCCTAGTTCAGGAAATGATTTTCAAAAATTCTTGCAGGAATGCGTTAATTTAAACAATTGCTTTTAATTTAGGTTAAAACGGTATATCTTCTTAAATATAATAATACCAATGATTGACATACAGGTTTGCAATCTTGAGGCCAAGATGGCAACTTAGTTCTTGGATACACAGACTGAAACCACGTCACAGCTTCATCTGGATGCTTCCCGCCTTCTTCAGGTCTCACTTTCACCAATTCTTTTGGTGTGTGGGTAGGCAAAAGGCACCATCTGGAATGATGATAATAATCAGTGACCAGAATCACGAATTGAAAACCATAAAGTGTATAATACCTTTTATAACCACTGACTAAGGCATTCCATGCACTTGTGCCTAATGGATCGATGTGAATCCCGGTTCCTGAACGAGCTGGTCCCATAACAAACCACCTATAAGGTGGCCTCTTTTCCTCTCCCGCATATTTAAATAAGTCATCTCGAAAATATACAGGAATATCATAATCATCTAATAATCGCTTTCGTCGAGGATTCTAAATGCGCCAGAACGAGGAAATGATAACAAATAAACTGCCGTCACCAATATATTCATCAATAAAGACTACTACCTCTCCATAACTGCTATCAAAGATATATAAAGGGCTGTCATCATTGTTGTTCTTCATATAAAATATAAAATATTTCATTTTCATTTTAACACTGTATCCTTCATTATCTTCTCCGCACTTAAATTTCTGATTACGGTACTTGTAAGCTAATCTCTAAATAAATAGATCTGTCTAGTTCAGATACAGGGCGAAATTTCCAATGGAACACGTATACGATATTAAAGACTTCAAACACCTTTGATATCCACTTTTCTTTAGCTCTCCAACTGTCCTGGACACCAAGAATTACAACGGGTTTATAAGGCTTTTCAAATCGCTCTATGAAATCCTCTACAGATACTTCATTTAAGTAGATGCGCTCCACATTATCTTTAACGGAATCCAAAGACAAATCAAGGATATTGGCATAATCAAGAGCTTCCCAAGCTTCAGGAGTGCCGAGTTCTGTAAACAAAAGTTAAACATTTATTGCCA
Organism: Trigoniulus corallinus; assembly: GCA_013389805.1. Classification (NCBI taxonomy): domain Eukaryota; kingdom Metazoa; phylum Arthropoda; class Diplopoda; order Spirobolida; family Trigoniulidae; genus Trigoniulus; species Trigoniulus corallinus. The sequence goes on from JAAFCE010006949.1 coordinate 13,837,080, forward strand.
CGTGATAATCCAAGTTCAAAGCAATTTTAAAAGAAGATGAAACTATTAACTCTCTATCTATCTCAAAATAAGTAAATTAGGGGTACACTTTCATGAATTCAATATTTACAATACAGGTACTTAGTGGTCTCTAAATTTAGGTGCTACAATAAAACATGTAACGATCCACTGCAGATGTTACGAAATACTGTATATCAGACATCTTGCAAAGGTGACGTGGGAGGAACCTCAAACACTTTGCCCTTTACAATACCAACAATTAGTACATGGACACAACTTTCTTCTTTAAAGAATTTAAATTCCTCGGCTACTTATTAATTTCAACTAGGTTGAAACCTAGGAAGACTTCAATGTATTATATACTGAATGGCCTTATAACTACGTGCAAATACAGAGTTATAGACATAGCATGACTCACGTGTAGTACAATTGATGGTAAAGTTTCTATTAGTAAACATGAAAACATACCAGGTCTTGCCTTCTTTTTAGCTTCTTTGATACGTCTTTTAGCTCTATCCACATCTATATCATCTGTTTCTTTCCCCGACGACATTTATAAAAATCATAGGGCGATTTCAAACGGTAAAAGACAGCCGCCACTAATCCAACAATAGTCAATAGAAAACTAAGCTCTGCTATTGCCATCTATTGTTGAACTGAACAAACAATGAATGAATCAAACCCCCATGTCATAGTACTACATCGAATTATGCCTTAGAGAACCTACAATTAATTATGGGATTACATTTATGTGACAGTAATTTCTAAATATTGATATTGGTTGTGGTCTAGCACCATTTTAGTAACATAACGTTACCGGGCTTCATTTTTAAACTTATATGCGCTATAACGCTTTTACCTTCTGCCTCTCATTAGAACGTTAATGATTGTCTGCCTTCAACACCAGCGATTACCTATTGGCCCAGTCTGTTATCAATAACGGACAAATTGGTAACTGAACTGGGCAGAATTTGAATTTGAACCCCCTCTCAAATTATGTTATCCTCATGTTGTTGGTTACATACAGTACTTCCGCCTGTAGTTTGATTCATTGGAGACGCTAGACGAGCGATTCTCAACCTTTTTTTTTTCGTCACGGTACATTTTTAATAATTTAAAAATTTGGCGGCACACTCACAACTACACATTTCAGGGCACACAAACGCCAAAGAAAACTGGACCGAGGTGGGGTGGCTTTCTTTGGTCGAGAGAGAGAGAGAAGCCCTGAGTGCACCATCTTTCGGATGAGAAGTAAAACCAGTGTGGTGTACGATGGAATCTACACGTCAAAGAACTCTATTATGAAACGGGTAGAGGAAGCAAAATTTCCAGGTGTAGGGGCTCGCCCCCTGGCTTCGGTGGAATGTCCCAACGAACAATGGTAGCGGCAAATTGCGTTGGACACACTAGTTCTCGTCTAATCACTTCAGTTAAGCAACGCAACCCCAGTTAGTACTGACATGGGTGGCTGCTTGGGAAAAACTGGGTACCGCTAGTATCCAAAAATCGTCGCATTAGTGTAGTGTCTGTGCAGCCTCTGCATCAGAACTACACAGTGGACGGGGCTCTAATGACCTTGTAGTTGAAGGGCCCTAAAACACCAACAAACAACAACTGAGACCACGACATCAACACCAGGTGGGGTTCACCTTCATTTAGAACGTTCCTTAATTAATTAATGACATAAAATAAGCGCTTTCATCTCACGGTCGGGTGTCCATTTGTCCCTCTAAATGCGGAAAACCGAAGCCTCGAGTGGGAAAACCTCTCTACTATGCAACAGGTAGATGAGGCAAAATTTCCAGATGTAGGAGCTCGCCCCCTGGCGTCGGTGGTATGCCCGACGAACATTAGACCGACGATAAATAAAATTAGAGGTTGCAGCTTTGGTCGACAACCGGCTACGGAAAAACACTGTCCAATATTCGTATCACCCGTGTGTCCACAAGATGGGTACCCGACCCTGCCATAGGCGGGAAACGGATTAGGTGTTGCTTTATAGAACGAGTGCTTTTACGTAAAAACCATGACATCACGCACTCTACACATGTTCTCAATTACCCTTCCAGTTCGACGTGAAAAATTTGGTCTCGCACGCAGGGCTAACTCGGTAGTGCGTTTCATGAGTCGCAAGTTCGATTCTGCAGCTTTCCCGTCTGATAGGAAATTCATCATACCACCTGAACGTAAAAGAGCTCTGTTCCGCATGAAAAAAAGACACAACGTCAGGAGCACGTGATAAACACCTCCTTCCCTTGGAGTTCATCATCTTTCTTAATCCCCGTCTATATTTTGTTTGTTTCATTGGTGTTTTAGGGCCTTTCAACTACAAGGTCATCAGAGCCCATCCATTGAATAGTTCTAGTGCAGAGACTGCAAAGACACTACACCAATGCGATGATTTTTGGCAGTGGCGTCACTAGGGGGTGCGGAGGGCGCGGGCCGCACCTGGTGACACCAAAGCAGAAGAAGCGGCTTTTTTCAGGAGAGAGGGGTGACGCCACTGATTTTTGGGCATTAGCAGTACTCAATTCTCCCAAGCGGCCACCCACGTTAGGGTCAACTAGGGTTGCGTTACTTAACTTCAGTGATCAGACGAGAACTGGTGTGTCCAGCGCAATAAGCGGCCCCCCCCCACCCCACGTCTATAGCAAGAAGCAGATTGAGTACCTATGGTATTTTTTACATAGCCGGCTGCCGATAATCCTTGTAAATTGATCGTCGGCCTAATTTCTTTTCGAGGACGACTACTTTTTCCGACACAAGGGGCGAGTTACTACATCCAGAAATTTTACCGATCTACACGTGTAGATTGCCCTGTCTCTCACCCAAAAGGTGAAAAAGTCACCCGTTTACCAGGATAGCACCTACAACCATAAAATCACGAGTCAACTACGTAACCTACTGGGCCACCGAGACAGACTAATCGAGTCCGCAACTAACATGGTGTAATTTCGGCCCATTAAAATAAGAGGTTGGTGGTCTGGTCTCCATAGATGAGGTAAATTGCTAATCTGTTCGTAGTTTATCATGAGACGCCTTAAAAAACGAAAAAAATGTAATTTTAATTGCATTTCAAAAAATGCATAAATCTTAATTTTATTAAATTTTAAAAGCACAACGAGTCGTTTCTTCTACTATCGTGATAACGACATTATGGCACATTATGTGCAGTTTTGAAATATGATATCGTAAATTACTGGAAAATTAAAATGCTAAAAGTCAGCTTGGTGTGCTGCTGCTCAAAGGACGTCTGTTTCAGCAATTACAGACAATTTTTTTTAAAATTTTATTTTTTGTCAGTAAAATGCTGACGTTAGTTTGTTTAAAATTTTATCACTAGATGGCTCTTCGCCATCTTCGTTGTTACATTCAAGGTAGAATGCATTGCAAAATTCAAACTTGCTGGATTAAAGAAGTCCCAGGGGCGGATCATGTGCCGTCAGTGTCATCAGTTGTTTGTTGGTGTTTTAGGGCCCTTCAACTACAAGGTCATTAGAACCCCGTCCACTGTGTAGTTCAGATGCAGAGACTGAACTACACTAACGCGACGATTTTTGAATACTAGCAGTACCGAGTTTTCCCAAGCGGCCACCCATGCCAGTACTAGCTGGGGTTGCGTTGCTTAACTTCAGTGATCATACGAGAACTGGTGTGTCCAACGCAATTTACCGCTCGGGATCATGGAGGAGCGCACTTCAGAATTCCTTAGTATAAACCTAGCTAGCAATTACAATAGGTCCTGTACTGCCCCTTTGACAATGTCCAGTGGCGTAACTTGAACAAAGTGCCACCTTAGGGGACGCCTTGTCCGCCTTCTGGAAATCAGCCGCCGCTACACAATGTCTGTACGACGACTTTATGGCGAATAAAAAGTGCCTATATACGTGTACCATGTCTGCTCAGGGCAGGAAACAGGGGAGAGCGCGCTTCAAATGCCTCTTGCCCCGGACGCCCCAACTGTAGTTACGCCACTGACAATGTCCTATATTAAGTAGTTTAGCAAACTGCAGATTGGACTGGCAGTATACAAATGGGAATAGCAAATGCAAAAATGCCTCATCAGTTGCAAAGTTGAATCATGCATCATTTGAGATATGCTTCCCATTGAGGCACTGAAGGGGGAGCCATTTCTGCATTGCTCCCCCTTGGATCCACCCCTGAGAAGTCATCATCATATCCTTATCCCTCCTGTTGCAGAGTTGAATTTGCGGGTTCTGGACCTCCACTCCCATCTATTACCCACCAGGTCCCCATCCACCTCACAAACTAACATACAGTATCTCTTCGTTCAACTTGCTCCCACGTCTGTTTTGGTCTTTCCCTGCCCCGAGTGCATCAAATAACCTGGATATCTGTGATGCATCTAACCAGCTCTTCTTATTACATGACCATACCCCCAAAGCTACCCCTAACATACTCATTTGTAATTCTATCTGCTCTCGACATCCCACCCATGTTGCGTTCCACTTCAACGGCTCTTTCGTACTGCCCAACAGTCTGATCCATAAAACATAGCCGGCCTAACCACTGACATGTAGAACTTCCCTTTCACTTTCATTGGGACCATCGAATCACACAGGGTCTCGCTTACCTGTCTCCATTTCATCCACCCTACGTTAATCCTATGGGTCACAACAGACTCAACCACCTAGGATTAGGTGATTTAGTCTGATGAAGTACCTAAACGGTCCACCCAGAACCGCAAGTCCGATCCTAAGCAATGTGGACACTTTCTTTTGGATGCGAGACGGAAATGGAGTGCACCTACTGTCGGATGGAATATAACGTCAGGATATAAACAAGTATAGGGGTTGCATCATTAGTGGTGCAGAGGGACATGGAGACGTGCGGGGTAGAGAGGGACTTGGTGGGGGATAGCCGTGAGTGGAGGATAAGAACCCGCAGACCCGACCCCGCCGCAGGCGGTAGGAGGGTAAGATGATGATGAGCGGTCGCAACATTAGGTTGGTAACCTGCTGTATAAAATGCCGTCCAACAGATCGCTCACGTACACTAATAAAAATGGGCACCTGACTCTGACATGGAGTAGATAGGAAAGGTTAAGGATGATGTTTGTCAGCATAATCCCACAGCATAGGTACCTACAGGACAACCACCAGAAACAAGTTTTTGACTGTGAGTGGCAGTGAAAGGTAAGCGCCTAACTTCGCAAGCCACAGGGCAAAATTTAACCGGAAGTAGTGAAGAATGATGTAATAATTCGAACCCGGATTTCGCAAATGCATTAATTAACAATCACAAGTTTGAAGAAAGAGCGACTATTTCGTCAGTCAGAGGTAGAGGATTGTTTTGGGAATTGCTCACTTTCCACTAAAGCAAAGCCAAATTTCGGCAGACATCCCTACCCTACTCCCCATTATAAACGTTATTCAGTGAAGCATTCACGGGTCAATCACAATGTGAAAAACGCACTTGCTTCGGGTATGTAGGCTCGCCTCCGGACAAGGTCGGCGAGCTTTTAATGAAAAGAAAACACTTCAAATTCGCCTTCCGCAGTCAGTTACGAGTTCATGACGTCATTCCCAAGAAGCTGATGGCACCCAATGTTTCAATAATGGAAGCCATTTGTATTGACCCCCTTTCCACCTTGAGACCTCCTGGAGAGTGTTTATGGTCGTTTGGCTTCAGTTTCGATTCTGCAGAAGAGTATATTTTTATTCTTCAGGTGAACGTGGCGGGATCGGGAAGTCCCCACTACACACGGAGGGTCTGGCTGCCTTTCACGGGTAGAGAGGAAGAGCGAAATAAAATAGCTCCCATGGATCAAACACAACGGGTGGTTACCTCGAATTAAAAACACAAAAATTAGAACTTAAAATGTAGAGTGAAAGATCTCCAGTATCAATGGTCGTGAAGGTGAGCGAGCGGACCCCGGGCCTTCGCCATCATGCATCCGCAATGCCATTGGAGTGGGTCACTTGGCTTGCATGGTAGATAATGCATCGAGTATATTCAGTGGGGTAGGCCGGCATCTCCCTACACACAACCTGTCCAATAGTCCTGCGGGTTACAGATGCCTGGTTGGTGTGTCCCTAGTCAGAGCTGCCCCACCAATCCAAGGGAAAATAGGGGAATTAGTTATTGTGAGGGGTGACTGGGATCTAGTAGGATATAGGCGGAAGTGGAGGGCCGGAGCCTGCAGACCCGACCGGTTAAGGGTATGATGATGATGATGCAATTGTAGAGGAGATAATCAGCATCTCGACACCCCTGTCAAATTCACTCTCAAACGTCACAGTTACTGCTCAGGTTCACATTTCTATCAACACCTTCTCGAGTACTTTTCCTTGAAACCCAAATTCCATATCCGGTTATCAACTGATGTACTTAAGTCGACACTCGTAACCCACCCATTAGTAGTAAGGATGTGAGTACATGAATTTTTGGCTTTGAACCTATCCCATTTCCGCCGGCATAGTTTCAACAGTGATTCAGCCCATGATCTGAATTGTTCTTTTTTTCTTTTTTGTGGAAAAAAGGGTTTGCGTATGTGGACACAAGGTAACCCGGATACTTAGATAAAAAAAATTTTTCTACTAAAAAGCACTTGACCACTGGAGGAAAAGAAATAAAGGTAATTAAGTGTTTTACCGACGACTTTTACTCGTGTTTATCATGGATACGACCAAGTGGGGAGCGGCTTATTCCGTTGGGCACACCAGTTCTCGTCTGATCACTTCAGTTAAGCAACGCAACCCCAGTTAGTACTGACATGGGTGGCCGCTTGGCAAAACTGGATACCCCTAACACCCAAAATCGTTGCATTAGTGTAGTGTCTGTGCAGTCTCTGCATCTGAACTACGCAGTGGAATAAATACGGTACTTGGATTAGTTTGTGGGTTGGGGTGTAAGCCAGGCAGCCATAACAGGTCAACCCCTTAGGAGGCTGCTTGGGAACACTGGGTACTGTTAATACCCAAAATCGTCGTAAAAGCGCAGTGTCTGTGCAGACTCTGCATTAGAGCTATGCAGTGGACGGGGCTCTAGTGGTCATTGTAATTGAAGGGCCCTAAAACACCAGCCAAAAAAGACCTTGTCTTCAGGATTTTCTGTCAATTTCCTTGATATTTGGCAATCCTAAGGCTATGTCCTAAGTGGCAGCGTTCTGCGTGAGCGGGCGTGCAACAGAATGCACGTGCTGCCTTACAGCCTATCAGAGGCTTGACGCTTCACACGGTCACTTTGGACATTGCCATTTAAATGTATTGGTTTGTCCGTTTTGAGGGGTAGAATGTGCAGTGCACGTCCGCTCACGCTGAACGCTGCCACTTAGGACATAGCCTTAGGATTGCCAAATGTCAAGGGAATTGACAGAAAATCCTGAAGACAAGGTCTTTTTTGGCTGGTGTTTTAGGGCCCTTCAATTACAATGACCACTAGAGCCCCGTCCACTGCATAGCTCTAAGCTCTAGCTAAAGGAGGAACGACCGTTTTAAGACTATTACAACTATCAAATAGTAACACGGACTCATTCAATTAGCCTTTTAACAAGGAGTAATTTGAAAATTCCCATCCCTTCTCTCTCTCCCCCTTTCACACACACACACACACTTCCGTCGTCCCTCAAAACTTATGTCAAACTTGTCATCGTTTATAATCTAACAATAATCAAGATTCATGTTAGTTAGCTTGTAAATAGACGGTTAATTGGACCAAATCAATGAAACTGTTGATTAACCTTAAGTGAGTTGTGTTACTCGGTCGAGATGCCTCTTTTTTTTTTGGCATTGTGTATTTGTGGAGACAGGGCTAAAGATGAAAGGAGAGTGCAGTATAACAAATTCACATATATAGTAGTAGAGGGCAGCTGGATGCTGCTCACTGTATCTATCCATCTTGAAAAGTCACAACCCTTTCAATCATTATGTCTTCCGGTGTCATATCTCAAACCAAAGTAAATATACTAAATTTAGTTTTGGCCTGAAAAAAAAGACAACAACCGTAGATCAGTGCACTAAAAATCTGTCTAGTCCAGATTTTCCTATCAAAATCAACAAGTAGAAAAAAATCTTAAGACTAAAAAGTCCCTTTTTTTAGAAAAAAAAATTAATTATCTAAATGAAAAAGTTTGAAAGATGTCAGAGTAGAAATTCTATACCCAGTACATCCTCTTCAACAAGGTTGTTAACAGTTTCAAACTGCAGTCAAAAACTATACATTGTTGTTAAATTGATCATTAACTTGAATCCCGAGGACTTTGCATGCTGACATAAAGACTAATGACGAATAAAGACAAGCGGCACGCAACTAAGCAACTATTAACCCACATTCCCGCCTATGGCAGGGTCGGGTACCCATCTTTGTCCCTCTGAATGGACACATGAGCCATCTGTTGGATGGTATTGTTACATAACCGGTTGCCAACCAAAGCTGCAACCCCTGTACTTATTTATCGCCGGTCTGCTGTTCGGTGGGTCACTCCTACCGACGTCAGGAGGGGCGAGCTCTACACCTGGGAATTTCGCCTCATCTGTCCGTTGGAAGATGCCTCGGTGGCGCAGTGCGTAGCGTTCTTGGTCGCTGTGTCAGGGGTTCTAGGATCGATACTAGACCGAAGTGGGTTGGCTTCTTTCAGGCGAGAGAATTGCTCCAAGTGCGCCTTCCATGAGAAGTCAGACCCAGGTCCCGTGTGGTGTACGGCGGCATTTGCACGTAAAAGAACCCTCTCTGCTATGAAACGGGTAACAGGTGTAGCAGCTCTAGCCCTAGCGTCGGTGGAATTCCCCAACGAACAGTAGATAGACGATAAATACGCCTAGGGGTTGCAGCTTTGGTCCGCCACCAGCTGCAGAAAAACACTGTGTCCATTCAGAGGAGCAAGATGGGTACTCGACCCTGACATAGACAGGAAAAGGGTTAGGAGTTGCTTTGCTACCGGCTGCATAGCAGAGTGGGTTCTTTTACGTGCAAAGTCGTGAGGCATTTATCACAGCGTCTGAATATGATTAACCAGCCTGGTTTTGATCTCAAGATCACCATCCCAACTAGTCCATAAATTAAACCACAATACTATGCTTTTTGTAACATCGATAAGCTTGGTTGGATATTAGGCGAATAAACAGCCAGCTTATAAGTAACCGAAGGCTACATATCGACGAGAAATATTCCAATCTGGGACAGCCCGACTTTCAGTACAGGATTTATGTATAAGACCAAAAGGAACCAGGTATAGACCGTAGGACCCCGAAGAAACCTGATATTACTACCCGAAACTTTCTCAAGTCTCATATCCATTGTTTATATCATGTTAAGGTCCTATGCTCGCCCTTTTTTTTATTGTAGTATTCTATCCTATCAGCCTAGGACACGGGACACAAAAGCCTCAAATCATTACTGCTATTTTGGTAGTGCATGATCTTAAGTTCATTTCTGGCGAGAAAGAAGCCTCAAATGCGTCTTCTGTCCCGGATTGGAAATAAGGCTCTCCCGTTAGGTATATACATGTACAAAGTTACCTGCGCGCAAAAGAACTCCTTCTAGGTGGAGAAATTCCCAGGTGTTGCAGTTCGACCTCTGGTGTTTGTAAATGGTCTGAGAGGTTACCTGAACGATGTTAAATAACCAAATATAAATTCCACGGCACACACGGCCCCACTAGCGTCAACACCTCGAAACCACGGGTCATTGACAACTTTATAAAGGGAAATGCTCCAGATTTTGATTAAAATTCCTTGAAATCTTTTTTTTCTTGTGAAAAAATTTAACCGATTGTAGATAATATAAAATGACAGTATAATAATTATTAAAGTATTCATTAATTTAGATGATGCGCGAATAAACGAGTCTCGACCACGCCATCATTTATTCGACATTGTTGGAAATCTGATGTTACTATAGAGATTTTTTTGGTGGAGGTCAAGGCTCTTCCCTCTCTTCCTCCCTCATTCCATATCCCGAGAAATGTTGAGGGAAAGGCTTTCTAAATTATATATGTTTTCGAAGAAATCCTAATTTTTAGATATTACAACCCTCTCTCTCTCTATCTCTCTCTCCCTCTCACTCTAAAATAAAATATACAAGGTGGTCCGTTCTTTACCCAAAGATAATATTTTGAAACAAAAATGAGCTGAATTCTAAAGAAACGTGATGTAGCATTGTTTAAGGATATAACTTGCTTGGGATGCATAGGGTTAAAGGGGAAGGGTAGATGTACGGGGAGGATACTTCACGTACCCTAAGATGTTCCTTAGACTCTTGCAGTTGTTTAGACAAAAGGACTTAGAGGGCTGTTATGTGATTGACCGAAAGACCATTCTGGTTTAGGAGCTGGGAGGTCCAAGAAGAACGAAGAGGCTCCAACAACAGCAATATTTCGTGTTAAAACTGAGCCATCGTACCATTTATGGATAAGGGCCATTCCATCTCAAAGATCGTGGGGTTGAACCCATGATTTTGTTGGTGTTTTAAGGACCTTCAACTACAACGGTCATTGAGCCCCGTCCACTGAGTAGTTCTAATGCAGAGTTTGTACAAACGATTTGGGTCGGTATTAGCAGTACCCAGAGTCCCCAAGAGGTCACTCATGCCAGTACAATCTGGGGTTGTGTTGCTTAATTTCAGTGATAAGACGAGAACTGGTGTGCCCAACGCAAAACAGCCACTCTAGGGGTTGAACCCGCGTGGGACACTAACGGTACAAGGCAACCATGTTATCTAATGTTTACCAACTCAGTTTCTAGTACAGTACTGCATTGACATTGTATTATTACTACTGCTAAGGCTATTCACCGACTTTGAAAGAGGGGAGGGCGGGCGAGAAAAGAAGGTGAAAGCTTCTCCCACACTTGAAATTGTTGCCGATTTACACCTGCCGCGCAGAACAGGTTCTTTGACTTGCAAGTGTCACAATACAGCCGACACGGACGTACAGTAAAGCTTTTCTTTGATATTTTGGAACGAGACGGGTGGCTCCTTTTGGGCGAGAAGGAGACCTCCAGTGAATCTTTCGTCGGTTGAGAAGCAACTCTGCGACCCGGCCCTCGTGTGGTGTGAACGATATCACTTGCCCGTGAGGAGAAAATGGACCAACAATAATTAAGTGTAAGGGTTACAGCATTAGGTTGCCAGTAAGCTACGTAAAATTACCGTCCAACAGATCGGTCATGCGTCCTAATGGGACAAAAGGAGCACCCGACCCTGCCATAGCGGGAAAAGGGTTACTAGTTGCTTTCTATTGCTAGGTTTTATCTCCTATCGGACAGAAGGCGCTTTCAGGGCCTCCATCTTGCTAGAACCATACGAGTACCCTAATTCCTGCGCCTCGTTGGCTCAGGAGGTAGGGTGTTCTAGTACTGCGTCGATGGTTCCAGGTTCGATACTGCACCGAGGTGGATTGGTTTCTTTCGGGCGAGAGTGAGAGAGAAGCCCCGAGTGCGCCTTCCTTCGGATAAGAAGTAAAACCGAGGTCCTGTGTGGTGTACGATGGCATTTCCACGTAAAAAAACCCTCTTTACAATGCAGTGGGTAGAGAACATTTTGGTTTGTTGGGGTTTTAGGGCCCGTGGACTACAAGGTCATTAGAGCCCCGGCCACTGCGTAGTTCTTATGCAGCGACTGCACAGGCACTACAATAATGGGACGATTTTGGGGTATTAGGGTACCCAGTTTTCCCAGGCGGCCGCCCATGTCAGTACTAGCTGGGGTTGCGTTGTTTAACTTCAGTGATCAGACGAGAACTGGTGTGCCCAATGCAATTTGCCGCTCCCTCAAAATTCCCAGGTGTAGGAGCTTGCTCTCTGGCGTCGGTGGAGTTCCCCAATGAATAGTAAGCCAACGATAAATAAACATAGGGGGGGTTGCAGTTTTGTTCGGCAGCCGGCTGTAGAAAATATCGTCCAATATATCACCCGTGTATCCATTCAGAGAGAGACAAGATGCGTACACGACCCTGCCATAAGCGGGAAAAGGGCTGGAAGTTGTTTCTGTAGGAAGGACTCTTTTACTTGCACGTGACATGGTACACACCACATGGAACCACAGCTTTACTTTCTATCCAAAAAAAGATGCCCCATCTCAGTCAGAGTCAAATCTTTATCCACAGATTCAGTTCAAGCACGCTATCACTTACGTATGGAGGCGGGGATGCTTTCACTTGAGTAACTTATTTTGAAAATTAATTGATGCCAGGCAAAACCTCTGTTCTTGATTGATTCCCGATAGAAGGCGCACTTGAAATGTTATTCTTGAGAGTGAAGAAAAGCATTAACCGTAGTCGGAATTGAACTTCCTTTATTAGCTCACAAGTAGAGCGTGCTATAGTCAGGCTATAGTCTGGCTATAGTCACTGACTACCAGTTGGAAAATGCATGCAATAATGATTTTTTTCAAAGTTTTCATTTTATAACTTATGCAGGTAGAGTAGAAAGGCTACAGTTCTTTATTAATTTGACGATTGGTCCTTAAAATCGGTCTAGCATTCAACATAATTATTTACTTGATCGGCAACTATTGAAAGAAAATAATTTGCATATAATAAGAAAATATCATGAATTTTTTAACCTCTCTCTCGTTCTCTCTCTACCTCTTGAAGTATATTATTATAGTTTTCTTTTAGAAGTTGTACATCAATGACAATCACGAACACCTGTTGTTTGAATTATGCATGCTAGATGGGTTGTTATGCAAATTTTCACCTGAGGTCAGTGACATTAAGCAAAAATAACAACATGTACACGAACTCTTATATCCAAAATCTTGTTGAGAAAATATTTTTTTCGTCTTACAGGTCAATTTTGAATATTATGTATATTATGTAATAATAGGAAGCATAACAATTAATTGCTGCAGCATCTTAGGAGTAATTCAGTAAAACAATTGCCGAAAAAAAATAGAAAATATAATTACCCCCCCCCCCCCCCCAGTGATAGTCCCACCTTTAACAACTAATAATCATCTGAGAAGAACTTTTTATGTATTTCTCTCTCTCTCTCTTATGTTGTCAAATTTTAATTGTACCTGTCAAGTGTGTGTATGTGTGTGTCCCGCGAATAGGAGAGGTTATCACGGGTCACCAACAGGGGTACCTGTCTTCGCATATCTTTCTATTTATATCAAGGCATGTATATATATACTCCAACATCTGGTGGATGGACCTGTAGTGTTGGTAGTAGTAGTAATAGTAGTAGTGAATGACTTCATAATAGCAAGACAGGTATAAAAAGTGTTGAAAGTGAAAGTGTGTGTGTGTGGACAGGGTTTTTGACCCTCCCTGCTGCGTCTTCTGACTTACCTACACTAGCGTTATATGCACCTTAGGACAAGATGCAAACTTGTTATTTTACATTTGAACGAGACTGTTACCCCCATTGCATGGGTACGGTTAGATCTCTATTGACCCAGAGGCAAAATGTATAATACTTATGAGTACGGGGGGGGGGCAGAAGGGGAGGAAGAGGGAGAGAAAGTGAGGAGTTAGAGAGAAAGAGAGAGACATGGGATCATATTTCTAGGCAGAACAGGGTATGCAAGGTGACTGGAAGTTCTACAGCGCAAAGCAATTATATGGAGGTCAAAAGGGTGTATCGCGCATGCTCAGTTGACAAAATACTTCTGAAAATTTTGTACTTCTCAATCTCCTATACATTAACTTGTCGACTACTTGAACCCGATTCTCACTTCAATTATCCCAAATTAAATTCACAAAGTTATTTTGTTTACATTTCTGCAACAAATAATAGTTGAGACACCCACCAGTGCAAGTCCATTCACTGGCTTCGGTAGCTCGACATCTTTCTTGAGTTATAAATCCGATGGGTTCGATCCCGATTCAAGCGCCGCCCACCTCAGTCAATAATCAGCCGAAAACTAAGTTTAAAAGTGCACCTTCCATCGAAGTTCAAGTAAGGATTGCATGTAAGCATTGCACAACTCAGGATTGCATGGGTTCAGGATCTATCCTAACAAAGATGAATAGCCTCTGAGGGGACGAGAATAAAGTTCCAGGAGCAGTGGCGTAGCTAGGGAGCGAGGGCAGACAGTTGTCCCAGGGCGGAGCTGCAAAGGAGCGCCATTTTTCCATGCCGAATAGTACGCTGCGGCTCCTCTGCATATACACAGGGTCGAACAACATAGGTTCGTGCTGGGCGTTGGTGATGTTACCGAAAAAACAAAAGGCCAACAAAACTGTTCTTGGGAAGGCAACATTTCAGGCGGCCGGACAAAGAAAATGCTGGGATTGCTGTGACAGTAGGTCCTCTATACCACACCACAGACGAAAAGCGGATTTGGAATGATGTTATGCAGAGCCGGCGCGAGCTTTTTGCGGGGCCAGGTTCAAAGATAGCTTGCGGGGCTTTTTGTAGGAAAAAACATTTTACATTTTGTAATATAAAGGCCCGCGCGCGGGCTCGAGTTCTGGCGAATGTGGCGGACCCGCCTCCGCCTCTTTTGCGCAACCGGGGTAAAAAATATTTTGCGGGGCCTTTTATAGGAAAAACATGTAATATAAAGGTCCGTGTTCGGGGTCTTAGTAAACGCGGGGGGTTTGGCGAACGCGTTTAATCCGCCTCGCGCCGGCCCTGGTGGCTTGGCTTCATGTATTTCATCTGTCCTCAGTGTACATGATAGTGTTCGATATGATCGATCCGGTTTTCGTTTGTGTTCATCGATTCTTGGCCAATATGTGACAAGCGCAAGTGCGTGGGTTCCTATAATGAGTGCACAAGCTGAACACCAATAAAAAGTACATATTTTGCGCTGTTTACTTCATTATTACTAACTGTTAGTGTTTTTATACTTTGTTTAACAAGAAAACTTTACCAACCTTATTTCAACTGCAACAATGCAGCCCGAGCGTTTTACTTTCTCGAAATTACAATATCCGGTATGTATTTTAACATGACCTCTTTAAAGTTGGATTTAAGGTGTTGCTGCTCTGGCAAGACATTGAAAATTAACATACATTTGGAATCAACTTAAAAAAAACAATTAAGGGAGTTATAATGCTTAATTAAAATAAGATTGAAAAGTGCAGATAATATTAAATATCCATCGGCTAGCTTACTACAACTCTGCACAGGCACAAGCCTGGACACTCGACAAATCATTGGGGCAATAAATTCACAACCTCGTTATGAGATGGCTTTGTAAGCAAGCAACTCCTAACCCTTTTCCCGCCTATGGTACGGTCAGGTACCCATCTTGTCCTTCTGAATGGACACAAGGATGATATATTGGACAGTGTTTTTCCGCAGTTCGCATTTATCGCTCGTCTGCAGTTTTTTGGGCCATTTCATTGACGCCAGAGGGCGAGCTCCAGCACCTGGAAATTTTGGCTCATCTACCCGTTGCACAGTAGAGAGGGTTCTTTTACGTGCAAATGCCATCGTACACCACACGGGACCCCGGTTTTACTTCTCATCCGAAGAAGGGGCACTCGGGGCATCTCTCCCGCCCTAAAAAATAAAGGCCAACCCACCTCGGTTCAATATCGAACCTAGAACCACTGACGCAGTTACCGCGCCCGCTACCCAATGCGCCACCAAGGCGGCTGAGAAGATTCCGTAAATACTGTAATAATTGAAAATGGATAGCATTCTACATTGAGAAAATCCTATGTAGATCAGCAGAAATCCCAGGTGTTGAATATAGGACGACTGCAAAACAAACAGGGGTTGTGGCAGTGAACGAGGCTCTGATAACCATTGTAGTTAAAGGGACCTAAAATACCGACGAAGTGAAAAAACCCGTCCACTAGCTCACCCATGTATTTCCAGTACCAGCAGGTACCAGGACTCCTCATAGACGATACAACGGATAAGAATGATAATGATTACATTATCAATCCATCGCATAATTAACGTCGCAAGTAAAAAAGCAATGACAGGACCCACTTCAGTGGGGACTTCGTGATATTTAAGAAAGAGTGGAGGGCTCCCGTCTGTTGACAGGAGTGGGTGGAGGCGTTTTCTTAGTGACGAGGCAATTCAGCTGTTAAATGACCCGCCCTACGTCCCACTTGAATACCAGAATTGGGCATGAATCGGATCTCTAAACTGGGCGGATATAAACGGTGCTTCAGACTGTGAAAGACCACTGACCTAGCTAGCCGTCACCAAAGTCCTCCTTCTGAAGGGAGGGGGAGGTATCAGTTTGTCGCTGTGGAGGAAGACCCCTTAAATCTCACATTCTCAAACCTGGTCATATCAATTGCCTTGTTTTTGGTTATTCCCACAGTCGCACAGTGGTCTGAAATCATGTTTTAGCGGGACATGTGTAATAGTGCAATGAAGTAAGCTTAACAAGTTTCAAATTAGTACTGTACATTGAAGTTGGGGAACCTTACACAACATCAAAGATCTGATTCACTACCTGATGAATCCACGTACTCTTTGTCACTGTCAGAACCTTGTTGGAAAATAGGGAGATTTTATTTTTTAAATCATCTTCTGGTAAATTTGGTACCCTGGATTCAATGTTATGTCTCATTTCATTTCTTGCAAAGACAGTATTAGCACGAGAAAGGAGATGTTCAGTGAAGAAAAACTCAAATAACTCCTTTCATGTCACACCTTCCTTGAGACCTCATAGTAATAAAAATTAACCTTACGTCCACAAGGTGGGGTCTTGGCAGACCCCAGACCTACAAAATTGTGTCTACACATGTACCACTTTCTCCAATCTTAACCAACCTTTCAGTACCTGTTCTCCGATGTTTTCTTTACCTATCTAGGGAAGTTGGCAGGTCTCCTAAGTAATTAGCATATTTTATTTTTGGTTAAGCAATGCAACCCAAGTTAGTACCAACATGGTTGGCTGGTCAGAAACACTGGTTACTAAGGCAGAAATGGGAGCAGGATGTCCATAAGGATTTGGTAGTGTCTGGGGTGGATGGGGACCTGGTGGGAGATAAGCAGGAGTGGAGGACTAGACCCTGCAGATCCGACCCTGTCATAGGTGGGATAAGGGAATGGAATGTCTTGTCTTCTTGGGTAATATAGAATTTTTACAGCATGTTTCCAAATTATTTTCATTGCTAAAGCTTTATACGGATGGTATTTAATTTAATATCCATAATAATGCCCTTCATCTGAATATTTAAGCCCTGAAAATCAAAAAGTCTTTTTGGGGTCATCACAGACCCCACCTTGTAGTGTGTGCCAGAAATCGTCACCTTGTCGACGGAAGGTTAAAAATAAATAACTTCCGCAGGTCTGAGCACTTTAGGATGGGTGTCAAAACAAAGGTAACAACAGACCACAGAATGATCCTAAATCATTTCCAGAATGGAAGAAAGGGTACTATTTTTTCCCACAATGACAAGTCCCAAAGAATTATTAAAAAAAAATCAGTTGTTGTCCTCTTAAACTACATGTGATCATATCTTGACCCCTGTTAACTTAAAAAGACAATTTGGAATGCTTATAGTAACCTGAAGCTTGAGTGTCCATAATGCAGCAAAAAGAATTCCCAATAAACTTTGTAAAATGCCTGCATGAGAGCACAAAACACAATGACCTGAATCACGGATAAAGCGAAATATGCAACATCTTCATAAATGTGGACTTTGTAAGCTTTTAGTGCTTTTAAATGAAAAGAAATTTAATTGATTGTTGTTCATTTAAGACAGGAGATGATTCAGTCACAACAAAATGGCAATTATTTTGTAATTTGCTGACATGAGCTTTTTCTTAAATGTCCCACTAAATACCCAAATTCTGCTTCGATTTTGCTTTAGAGGCCCCATCTCTTCGGTAGAGAAATTCTCGACTTACGTAGGGCCTAAATCAGATAAACTTCGGAAAATCCTCCTTTCTCAACTGATCGATTCCGCATTGACCTCGGAGCGACTGTACTGCGTTGGACACACCAGTTAACGTCTGATCTCTGAAGTTAAGCACCGCAACCACAGATAGTACAGGCCTGGGTTACCACTGGGGAACACTGGGTACTGGTGATACCCAAATCGTCGTAACAGACTGTGCAGACTATGCATTAAAGCTACGCAGTGGACGGGGCTCTAAAGATGAAGGTAAGATGATGTGTAGATGAAGGGCCCTAAAACGCCAACAAAACAGCGTATTGACCTCAGTATTTTGTTACAGATCTCAGTTTCGTAGTGTCCCTGAATGGCATAACAAACAAATAACAGTAGCGTAAATTTGAATGCTAGTTTGGCAAACCTACTGATGTTTTTTTTCGTCAAACATGAATCTCTAACTCTGCAACCTATTACCTGTCTTATTAATTATACTTTCAAGTTTAAGTGTATATAAATTATGGGCAAAACCTTTATTTACCCATGCAATTTATACTGAAGCACCATTGAATTTTCTTTATGAAAAAAATAGCCAAAAGGCTTACACGCACAGGAAATAACACGTTTATTTACATGACATTGTGGTTGCTGACGATTCTCCCTTTTTGTTGACAAAAAAACATCAATTGCCAAATATTTCGGCAAATAAGAGCATTGCGAATGTTGTGGTTAATTTTTTTTGGGAGATAAGGTGAGTATTCGCATAATTTCGCATATTTTTACAAATATAGGTAGGCCTATTTGTAGTCACATGTTCGTGTACAAGTTAATAATAAGTTTAACGAAGGATGTCGATGTAGATTTCTAGCGGAGGAGGACAAGTCAGAGGATAGATGGTCAGGATAAAGCAATGATGTTAAAAAACGGGGAGAAGGAGGTGGGGCAGTGTCAGGTTGCACATCGTTAACTTTCAGTTGTTAGGTGCACATAGGGTTCACTGTACCCTTTTTGTTTTAATTAAAAGTTGCACACGTAAAAAGAAATTACTCCTAGCGGGGCAGCTGTTGCTTTTGCTACTTCTTAAGAAATTGGTTTTTAAGATAAAATATATTGACGAGGGTCATCGTTCGACAACGCAGTAAGAGCATGAGAGAGAGAGAGGCAGGTGTTAATCCTTGAAGATGCCAGTAAAGAAGAAAGTTTTAGGTTGTTTTTTGGAAAAGGTGTCATCCTAATTCTGCTACGTTTAAAGGGTTATTGAATGCAATCCAGAAGAATACTCCATCACTTATGTAAGCATCTTACAAAAAAAACTGCAACGGAAATCTTCAAATAGTTATGCCAAATAGTCATTAAGTGTGCCTGGGATAAAAAGCAACTCCTAACCCTTTCCGCCTATGGCAGTGCCGGGTACTCATCTTGTCTCTCTAAATGGACACAAGAATGATCTATTGGGCAGCATTTTTCAGCAGCCGGTTGTCGAACAAAGCTGCAACCCCTATTCTTATTTATTGTCGGTCTACGGTTCGTTTGGGGATTACACCGACACCAGGGGCGAGCTCACACACCTGGAAATTTTGCCTCATCTACCCGTTACATAATAGAGAGGGTTTTTTTACGTGCAAATGCCATCGTACACCACACGGGACCTCAGATTTACTCCTCATCCGAAGGAAGGCGCACTGAATGCATATCTTTCTCCCGAAAGGAGCGAACCCACCTCGGTCCAGTATCGAACCTTGTGAGGGGAGCGGCTTATTGCGTTGGACACACCAGTTGTCGCCTGATCGCTAAAGTTAAGTAACATGGGTGGCCGCTTGGGAAAACTGGGCACCGCTAATACCCAAAAATCGTCGCATTAGTGTAGTGTGAGTGCAGCCTCTGCATCAGAACTACGCAGTGAACGGGGCTATAATGACCTTGTAGTTGAAGGGCCGTAAAACACCAACGAACGAACGAACAAAAATCAAACCTTGCGTCTATTCAGCAGGACAAGATGAGTACGCGACACGCGATAGGTAGGGAAATGGTTGTTTTACGTGGTGGTATCATTGTACACACCACATAGGACCATGACATTAATTCCTGTCCGAAAGAAGGCACACTGAAGGACTTCTCTCTAGAGTCTAGTCCGAAACAAGCTACCACCAGCCGCAGCCAGGATCGAAGTTGTTACCATAGGCTCACGATTCATAAGTTACGGTTTGACAACGTTTGCAATGTTTGTTTACAGTCTATGTTACTTCATAGAAGTTATCCATCATTTTATCTTGTTAGGGAATCTCAGGTACCTAACTGTAGCATCTCATTTATAAAACACTCGCTGGTCAAATCATCTTACTATATCTCTTTATCTCTCAAAAGAAGGCTCCCAATCGCTGAGGCATGAACTCTTTACCCCAAAAAGATGAAAGTCACCTTAACATACGTGATAATGACATTAATAAAAATCTAGCTTTTATAACCGTGTTTTTATTGACTGTTTCCATCAAGTAGTAGGGGTCATTCACTTTGAGTTAAATCTGCACCTGTTATGCACAAGATGCCATTACAGCGGTCAACGATGGGGGTCAAATGTTATTAAATTATGCCACATAGGGAATGACGATGATCCGGCTTATAAAAAAAAATTAACATCGGGATAGTTTTTTCACCCCTATTCATCCTAATCCTCAAGTTGTTTTTCCTTTCACAAAAATACTGAAGTAATTTGAATGTTAACACACCTGACTGGTAAAGAGGCATATGTGAAGGCATTAGATAATCCTTTCTTAAGATTGATGCGATACCTGCGTGATGCTGTGCGGACTCAAGGTGAGAAGAAAGAAAACAATTTCAAAAAAATTATTATTAAACTTAGCGGGTAAATGCGTTATATCAAATTTTTGAACATGCACATAATGGCTTTCCTACCTAGGTGACGTCACATTGAATTTGTAACCGTATGGCTGTCTAGCCTGATTCATACTAGGAAAAGTAGCAAGTCAAGTAACATACGACGTACTGAGTAGCTGTCAAGATGAACAGACTACAGCCTAAGAGAAACAACCTCAGTTAGTACTAACATGTGTGGCCACTTGGGAACACTGGGCGCTGCTAATAGGGAGCTTGAGTTACACGTCGGTGTTCAACTTACACCGACGTAAAGCAGACGAATTGCGTACTGGGCAGGTGCTCATGCCCCTATTAGGAATGTTGCATCTGCGCAGTATGGAAATCGTCTGCTTTGCGTCGGTGTACATTGTACGCAACGTGTAACTCAAGCTCCCTAATACCCAAAAATCGTCGTAACGGCATAGTATCTGAAAACTCTGTATTAGAACTATGCAGTGGACTTGTAGTTGAAGGGCCCTAAAACACCAACGAACCAAAACTGGCACTTGGCTAGCACTTGCCGGCCACCCCATGGTGTATACACACAGCCGGCTATCCACTGCTGACTACGCCTTTCTGGTAAACCCCTGCCTGTTAGACACAGCCAGCTACACGCTGCTGGCTACCAACTTCTAACTACCCCTCTGTTTGCTTCACATTTCTGGTCATCCAATGCTGGGTACCACTTGTCGGGTACCCCCCCCCACTGGCTACGCACTGCCGGCTATACACTGCAGGCTACCCCCAACAATATTCCTACTGCCGGCTACCCTCTTCTGCTACGCACTGACGGTTACTCTCTGCCAGGAACACACTGCCGGTTACACACTGCCAGCTACCCCTTACTTGCTAAACACTACCAGCTAACCCTACAGGCCACACCCTACTGTCTATAGACTGCTTGCCACCTCCTGCTGGCTACTCACTGCCAGTAGGCTATCCCCAGCTAGCTAAATACTGCAGTAACACACTACTGGCTACCTTCAACCGGCTACCGCTTACTGCCTATACTGCCGGCTACACACTACACACTACTAGCTACTCCATGTCGGGTACCCTTGCCGGCTACACATTTTAGCTGCTTCATTCCGTCTACACACTGCTGGCTAACCCCTACTAGGTACACCCTACCAGCTACCCCTACTGGCAACACAACAGCTAAACACTGTTGGTTACCCCCTGCAGGCAACCCCTGCCACCTACATATTGTTGGTTACTCATAGCTTACTACCCATTGCCTGTTACACACTGTCAGCTACATAATGCCGGCTACCCCCTTTCAGCTTCTATGGCCGCCAATTTAAGGTCGGAATTCTAAGCTGGGCACTCTATTTCTGGCAGCCTTTAGCGGCACTCTAAGGCAGGCACATTATTGCCGGTAATCGATGGTCGGTTCTGTAAGGCATGCACTCTATGGCAGGTCTTCCACGGCCTGGTCTGAAGTCCAAGCCCGGGAAGGGGTACCGCTTCGCCATCCCCGTCACTTGTAAGTCATGTGTTACTGACCACCAAGCGGGGAAGCAGCGAAAGAGTGTTAATACGCTAGTTCATAATTGAGTAGTGGTCAAGATGAACAGACTACGGGATGGGGAAAGCAAGAAACGTATTGGTCAGCCCTAGATTTTTTCCTGTTCAACATTTTTAATTCCGGGAGAAAATAGATTGCAAAATTAAAAAAGAAAGACTTATTAATTTTGAACAGGAATGTGCTATTTTACCTTAGGGTCTAATACATACATCATCATCATCATACCCTTATCCCACCTGTGGCAGGGTCGGGTCTGCAGGTTCACTGAACTCTGACTGGGGGCACCTCAGCCAGGCGTCTAGAAACCCACAGGAACATTGGCTAAGGTTGTCTGTGGGGGGATGCCGGCCTACCCCACTGTTCCAACACCGCATTATGAAACCAAAATAAAAATTTTGGCAGGTAAATTAATGCTTTGTTGGTTATAATATTGCATGGTGTCTGACGTATTGCACAATAACATGAAGCGACAGGGATATTCCACACTGCACATGGAAAAGACAATATTGGATGCCATTTAAATATTGCATGCAACTTTAATACATAAATATAGTGTAATAAATCAATATCCATACTTATATACTGAGATTATACATCATCATGCCCTTATCCCGCCTATGGCAAGGTCGGGTCAGCGGGTTCTGGCCCTCCACTCCCGCCTATCTCCCACCAGGTCCCCGTCCACCCTTCACACTACCATATCCTTAGGACAACCTGCTCCCAGTCTGCTTTGGTCTCCTCCTGCCCCGGGTGCTTTCAACCACTTGAATTCCTGTAATAGACCTAACGAGCTCCTCCTCCCCTCTTTTCATTGCGTGTCTATGCCACCTCAATTACTCTCTCTCATTTTTCCAGCGATGTCCCCCACCCTAGGCTACCTCTAATATACTCGTTCCTAATTTTATCATCTCTCGACACCCCACTCATGTACAGTAGCATTAGCATTCTATTTACGTGGCTCTTCCACACTGCCCAACACTCTGATCCATATAGCATAGCGGGCCTATTCACTGTCCTGTAAAACTTCCCTTTCAACTTGATCGGGGGCCCTCCTATCGCACAGAACTCCATTTATCTGTCTCGTCCCTAATATACTGAGATTGTACAGTGTTTTTAATTTAATTTTCTTACCGAATTCAGATATATTCGTTGCCATTTATAAATTATTGTTAGGCAATTGCCTGGCGTGTTTATTTGAATAACATATAGGAGTGATTTCATATTCCAAAGGCATTCAAATGGCGTCAATATTTCGACACAAATGGGATATTTGCATCGTCGCTCCGATGCGACATTTTCACAGCAACAAACGATAAAAGTTACGAACTCGACTAATGTTAATGAGTACTTACTGATCTAGTGATGTGTTTTTATTGCTTTAGTAGTTAGGAGTGAGAGATTGGTCAGGAAGGCGCTTCTTGTCCAAAACATTAGAAGAGAATCTATCAATTCGGTTTGCCATATTTACTTCGCCACTTGCCTTCATTGACCTGTTCACACGGGACAACTTGCTACCTGCTACTTTTACTTCGCCTAGTGTGAACCGGGCTTGAATGGAGCGGCAGAAGTACAATTTTGGTACTTTTTATAAGGAACTTGTTAGCATGTGGTGACTGTGCTATTTATTCACTTGTATATGCATGTGCCCACACTGGATGTTTTAATTATATCTGCACGAGGTAAATTATAAACAGTCCTCATCAGCATTTATCAATCTTGAATCTTTAAAATGCCAAAATGAGTTTCACCATCTTTAGACACACCTAGATTTAATGAAAAAAAAAAACATAGTGTAAATGTCCTTTGTATATGTTTGAGTAAGGAGAAAAGGGAGGTGGCGAGAGACTTTCAAATCCCGCCAGTTACATATGAATGTTGTTGGTGTTATCTTTTTAATGTCCAATTCTGATAGCGCCATTTTTGACTATAGTGAAATGGAGTGCACTAAGAATCTCGACCACTCCTACACCTACATCCAAAAAAGGATCTCTCTCTCACCCTCTTTCTCCTTGCTTTCCATCTGTCATCTTTGCTTCGAGGCGTCTTACCACAGTCACTCCTAATCTGAAATTTTTTCTAACTCCATCTGGAATGCATTGAACCCTTTACTGCAATTATTCCGTGTGACTTTGTGATTTTTGGAATATTTTTCGCCATCTTAAGTCGAGACGATGTTTATAGAACAGGCAGAACGTTCTCGAACAATTCTGAACCGTTTTATTAGCCAGTCTTCTAACACGTGCGTTATTTCTTTTGAAAGGCCGCGTCTTCTGTGAGTGGAAAAAAAAAATTTGACTGACAGCACGCATGCGCAATTCTTGTTTGCATTGTCTTTTTTTTTTTTTTTTCAAATCGCGTAGAAGTTAACGTTCGTTTTACTACTGGAACAACCCATGATTTACATATTTTTCTTTATAACTACGATATTTATATACAAAAGTATGACAAAATGACTTCCAGAGGATGTAAAGGCAAGTGATATCAACATATGTAATAGTTACCTACATTTGTAGAGTTAAAAACTTAGATTCTCAGACATCTAGGGCTTCTAGGCTTAGAGAATGTTCTAGAAAGCAATAATGGCGAAGACGCTGAGTTTGTCCAACCGAATGTTGCATTAAAAAATAGACATCGCAATTCTTATCCTTGAAAGGGATCAACAATTCTAGCATGCTGCTATTCTTTTAAGTTGATCACGTTAAGTAAATTTGTGTTGTGAATTTTTCAGCTCACTAATAAAATTGGACCTTGACTTCCAACAGACTGTCCACCGATCATCCATCATTTATTAGAATACACAGTACTGTATATTTCAAACGACGTTTGAGCCTCACAAGTCAAGTCCTTTTGAGTTAATATCAAATTACTCTTATGAAATTAGCCAGCATTTTATAGTGGCACCCACGTAAAACCAATACTGTAAACTGTAATCAAAGCTTGATAATGCAAGTTTTCCCTCCTGCCTAACTTATGATTTCCCTCTCCCCCAAAAGGATTAATTACCTTCCTTTGTAAATTCATAGTTAATAGTTAGATACAGTAAACTGTCATACTTAAAGCTTTGATGTTAATTAATAACCATCCCGCCTCGGTAGCGAGAGAGATGCCCCGAGTGCGCTTTCCTTCCGATGAGAAGTCAAACCGAGGTCCCGTGTGGTGTACGATGGCATTTGCACGTAAAAGAACCCTCTCTACTATGCAACGGGTAGATGAGGCAAAATTTCTCAGGTGTAGGAAGGAGCTCGCCCTGTGGCGTCGGTGGAATTCCCCATAGCATAGGGGGTTGTAGCTTTGTTCTGCAACCGTGTGCGTAAAAACACTGTCCAATATATCACCCTTGTGCCCATGCAGAGGGATGGGTACGCGACCCTGCCATAGGTGTGTAAAGAGTTAGAAGTTGTTGTTGATGTTAATTAATAAACGAGGTCATCAGAACGGGATAAAATTGTGTGCGTTGATTGAATGTGGACTTTGTTCTTTATCCAGAGGTCTCTGCAAAGTACAAAGTAATACTGTACATGTATCAAGACGTAATTAATTAAGTACGGTAGGAGGTGGTAGTATCGAATTATATGATGACTATTGATTCACGACTATGAGCTTATACAGAACCAGGACGTCCTAACATGGTCTTTTGTTGGACTAGAATCCAGATGATAGTTTACATAAGAACACTGTTTCAGCACAGCTCACACTTTCTACTTTTATTAATACACAGCTTGAAATGTTTTAAAATAATATATAGTATTAAATACTGACAGCAGAATGCTACCACGCAAACAGGGAAATAGTGTATTGCGTTACAGACTAAGTCTGAAATGTTATTCTAGGATCAACTCACCTCATATAATTGAAATTAATCTGGCACAGTATGATGTTTTATCCTGCCTTAGTGGCGTAGTGGTTAGCGCACTAGGCAACTGCGTCAGTCGTTCGAGGTTAGCCCGCCGGAAGTTGGTGGTAATCTTCTGTGCCAAAGTACAGGGTCTGGTAGCCTACTCTGCCCCATTTTTGGCAGGCCTTCCTGCTTTGCGTCTTGTTTCAAGTGTGTGGCTACCCATTAGTTTTTATTGCTCAAGCTGAGCTTGACTGTAGTGTTCGCCTAGCCTTAGAGTTGACCAGGCCTCCATCACAAGGGGAGGAGTACTGAGATTAATATTGAATTATTAATTAATGTTATCATTTTTTTCTAGCATGAAGAATTAAACGCGCTACTTTATGAATATTAAATAATGACCTGTAGTGGTTAAACCACGCCTAATAAAGTAATAAGAATGATTATGTAATTGGCACAATCAGAGAAAGTTTAAAGGCATTCGAGTCACTGTTAATTCAACGTCAGTTCGTAGTTTTAAAAGTCGCTAGAAATCCAGGTGTAGAATAAGCCTGTTGTCGAGCAATCAGTGCTCAGTCAAGCATTACGAAGAATCTGGCCAAACGCTATCTTGAGCATGTTGCTATTAATTGGAAGAGTGGCAAAATGAATATACTGTACATAAATATGAAAGTAGTTAGTGTGATAGCCAAAAAATGTGAACAGGGTTGAAATGAGGGCTTTTTTCGTTGTCGTCTTTCATACTAACAGTCGTTTTAGAGGTAGCAACCATCGAGTTTGGTTTTGGTGTTTGATATCGAGCAGAAATACATGATTGATGACGTGACATTGATGTCAGAGATAATTTTAACAGTTAGAGGACAAGAGATTTATTTTATGGGAAGTTTGCCTCTTCTCCATGTCTCCTTCTTTCCATTCTGTTGGTCTTTATCGCATCCAACAAATTCTCTTCAACCAACTTGTTTATATAATTCAATGAATTCACTGAACTGCAAGGCCTTATTATGGGTAAACAATGTCAACCAGATTGGTAATTCTGTTGTTTTCATTTTTCGTTAAAATGCTTGATAAACAATTGACTCTGTATCCTCTTTTATTTGGTGCAGGTCATTGAAATTTTAACGAGTTGCCCACAACATATACGCCTACATCAAGGACTTCAATATTAGGCCGGTGGCATTGCTTAACTGAGGCACTTGAATGCTGCTCTGTTCTCGGATTGTTTTTAGATTCGATTCTTATATCCGTCAGTTGTTATAAATGCAATAGTTTCAAATATTTGTTTTTTCCCAAAAGATGAGTAGATGCTGTTAAATCAATCTCAGAGGTATATTGGAACTAGTTCCATAGGAACTCGCACATTGTTGTGACTACAAGATGTAGATTTTTACTATTTTTGGACTAGACTGAAACTGGAGATTAATGTAATCATTGGGGAAACCCCGGTGCAAATTGTAATGACTATAGGTAAGCGCGGGACCCTTTTAGGCCCGATAGGTATTCTGGCACTTTTGATAGCTGGAACGTAAAGAAGGAACGGTATGCGAAGTAAATTGAGATGTTGCGATGAAAAAGAGGGCGACAGCGTAATTTGCTTGTTGTCATTGTAACTACATGGGAGCATGCATGTTGATCCATAAATTGACCATTAGATGGATGTAAACGATCTTGTTGAAAAATGAATTTTGTGTTCTTGACTAAGTAGAGCGTGATATGCGACTCTTAAAAGAGTGTTAAGGACTTAGCTATTGGACACAGGATGTATTATTTCCCTTGCTTCGCTATCTCGAAGGATATCGAAATCGAGGGTGAAGAAGACTTAGATTCGGTGTTTAGATATAGAGTTTATTCGTTTGTAATTGGTGACAAGTCGGTGACACCCGAGCTAACCCCTCTTCTTCTCTTTGAGTCCCGTTATCTATACACCGGGTGCCTTCTCTAACGTGCTTATATAAAACATCAACAGGCTGCATGCACTAACGACCTATTAATGAACGTCTTCCACAATGAAAACTAATAAAATCTTTTATTTCACATTGGCCAAATCTTTCGAGGTTGTCCCCTTTCTGAATCAAAGAATCTGAGCTTCGAAATTTGTGTTATCATTTTCTCCTTATTAAGATGTGAGTGGGTGGGGTAGTTAACTTGCTTTAAAGATTAATGTAATGGTCTTGAAATACGTAGGTGGATCATAAACTGATGTAAAATAATCAGATTTGAGAGTGTGCTTGTTAAAATTGCACTTGGCACACAAATAAAGAGAGATTTCAGGACTTGAGAGTCGATCTGACACTTGTTGGTGACGAAGGCATCTCTATTATCTCCGTTAGCAAAATCGATATCAAGACTAACATGAATGTAGCAAGCAATCTTAGTTTTGCTTCTAGAGATTCATAATGCAGTTTTCTGCAATAGGTACTGTAGACGAATGTTGTATGCCCTAGCCATTTTTTTTCGAGTGCCTCAAAATCACCGTGTTCACCCCATTATAAAAATGGCCTTTCAGATAGGAAAGAGAAGTGGTACCCCTTTCACTGTCTACATGCAGGCAATAAAAAAATCAAACACGGTATGTTAATGCATTTTTTTCTTCTGCTCTGTCATTAATCAAATAATATGACATAACCGTTCCTAAATACTGAGATGACTTGGATAAAGTTCGCTTTTTAACACGTGTTAGCTATTCTCTTTTAGTAAAAATTGAGTAAAAATGAGAGGGTTGAGTTTTACAAGTATCTATTAACCCCATCGCGTAGTAGAAAAGCGTCTATGAAAAGGTGTAATGAAGCAAGAATGATCTCTTATTTCGACTGCATGACATTTTTACCCGTCCTTATGTCATCGTCTGTTTTAAATCTTAAAGCGTCCTTTTGTATACTTTGCTATATATATATTGGGCAGTGAAGAACAATTCATTGGGACACAAATTTTGGTCGATCCATCAACAAATTATGATATCCCCGCCCCCAGTTCAATTTTAAAATATTATCAGATAGTACTTCTGGCCTGTAAGTTGTGAAGTAGAATATAAGAACCACGATATCCCTGAATGTCGTAAGCGACGATTAAAAGGGTTATTTGGATTCGGTCTGGAACCAGCTTTCTGTTCCCCTCGTTACCCTCCTATCATGTACATAAAAGGATACAGTGGGTCTACTGAGGATAGCAGTGGATGCAGTTCAAAGTTTTGAAAGCTTGAAGATTTCAAAGGTTTGCATGTTCGGTGATGAAGTTGAGAGAGGATGGCTGGCTGTTGACCCACACGTCAGGCCTAGGACTAGGTCATAGTGTCTTGCCAAATACTGTATATAAAACATACAGAAATAGTGGTGTGGACGTTACACACACTTGAATGTATCACGACGCTAACTTTTGATTTTTATACAGTACGTTAGACGTTAGAGTCACCCAACCTCTGTCGTTTGACTAGACATTCTCCCGTTTCCCTTCTGGCTGCCTGTGCCCTTCCCCTCATTCTCATGCGGCCCTCCTCCTCCTCTTGTCTCTTCCTCATTTTATTCCAAGTCACTACACATGATTACACAAGATTGCCTTTTTTATTTCTAACTTTAGATATTTGAGCCTTTATCTACAGAATGACGTAGACATTTTAACATGTCCAGAACTTACCTGACCGTAAGGTATACGATGATTAATGACACGGGATTCCTGGTTTGTGTTAGTGCTGTTGTATGGAGATTGGTATTGGGGAAAACTGGGACAAGCCTTTGAGATCTGTAATTCACATGGATAAAGAGAATAACAGAAAAAGTATTGTG
This sequence comes from Trigoniulus corallinus, assembly GCA_013389805.1. Lineage (NCBI taxonomy): Eukaryota > Metazoa > Arthropoda > Diplopoda > Spirobolida > Trigoniulidae > Trigoniulus > Trigoniulus corallinus. The sequence goes on from JAAFCE010006949.1 coordinate 13,866,815, forward strand.
CTTACTATAAGATATTACGTAGCAGACCGTATTATATTTGAATAAAAGAAAATGGGAGGTGGGGGGGGGGTAAATGTATAAAACTATTTCAGGGATTTGAGAATCCGTTTTGACTTAGTCCCACAATTTCTATCTGCGATGGGATTCTTTATAAGTTTGTTGAAGCAATGAGGGTGTCACTATCTCTTTGCGCTGTAATGACAACTTGGTACATTATGACTCTCAATGCACTTGGCAAAAGGAGCTCCAACGCACACATGTTATTTTAAGTACTTTGGTCCTCATAGTCCAGGATTTTCCCCCTCTTTTATTTAGTATAGGGTAGATGCTTGGGAGGGGGGGGGGTAAATCGAAAAATAAACACGTTTTCTAAGGAAAAAAATGATGTAAAAGGTATGAACTGTATGATCCTGGAGCTGTCCATCTAATAATAAAGCTAGAACTATGAGACTGACCATAAATAAAAGTGAATTAATTTTGAATGTATTTCAAAATCTTTGTTAACTCCACCCATGGGTTTTCGCAGAATGATGGACTAAAACACAAAAACTTAGTTAAATCAGGTCATCCTATAGGACATCCAAAAGTTTTAGTTTGTTTATGTGGGAATTAGGTTTCGAAAGGGGTAAAAAAGTGGAACGCCTAGTGACCACCGACCTGCAATCTGTTGGACACCAGCTGGTTGAAAATTACACTGTTAGTGTAAACTACGATTTTTTAAGTGAACAAAAGACAAAAAAGTTTTGTTTGACAGAAGACCGGAACATATCAAATTAACCTATATTTCAACTTAGATTACTAAATTTATTAGTTTATTTTTTTTTTAAATATCAGTTGTCTTTAGGAGATGGAGTAAGAGAGAGAAAGTGTGATCTAAAAGAGACGTAAAATTGATTTGTAATGAAATAAAAACTTGTTCTGACAGCGCCATAAAAGATTAAAAGTTAGTGAAAAACCTCTCATTTTTGCATAAGCTTTGGAATTTCAGACCATGATCTAAATAATTATGCATTTTAAATAAAGGGAGTAACCAAGTTTTTATTTTAGGCGAATTATAACGATAGTTACCATCCATTCCATTACAGGAATGCAGGTGATTGGAAGCACCCTGGCTGGGAGACCAAAACAGACGTGGGAGCAAGTTGTCCGTAAGGACATCGTAGTGTGTGGAGTGGACGGAGTGGTAGGCTAGAACCCGCAGATCCTACCCTGCCACAGGCGGGATAACGGTATGATGATGACTTATAACGATAGTGTGATGGTTTTTTGGCGGTTCGCGAACTTAAAGGTCCCATAATGGAATAACAGACATTATGGTCATTTTGCATGAGTATGTTAGAAGTAATGTGAGGGTGGGGGACATGGCGGACAAGATGAGAGACTAAATTTAGGTGGTTTGGGTATGCCATGGGAAGAGAGGAGGAGCTGGTTAGGTTCATTACGAGTATGCAATTCATTGGAAGCACACTGGCCAGAAGAAGACCAAAGCAGGGATATATATAGATATGATAGTATATGGGGTGGAGGTGGACCTGGTGAGAGATGGGTGGTAGTGGATGGCCAGAACCCGCAGGGTATTATGATGATGATGATTATGTCATATGGTGTGCATTATCACGCTGTGAGAGAAACCTACCACCGTCCTTTTCTGACGAATGGAAAGATGATGCTAATATTAGCACCTGTTTACAGAATGTCAATTTGGTTAAATTAAATCTCCGATAGTAAGATGTTCAGTTTCACGGTAATTTATGTGGGGCAAGTACTTTTTTTTTTAAAGCGACGCCTCACTTGTCAAGTGGAGGGCGTCGAATCGACGATCATGTCAATATGTGTCAAATGTCTCATTCACAACGCAGGGGAAAAAATGTCATCTGAAAATGAATACGATATTTGGTTGTAGGACTGCCTACATACTCTCTCTCATTTTCACTTTTTTTCTCTCCACCCTAGTCATCAGTTGAAAGTACGGACACCAGTTGAATGGCGCCTGTGTAATATCACGAACTGAGACTTTGACTTGCACTGCTTAAGTTCTCAGTAACATAAACCATGCTCTGTTGGCATGAAGTAAGACATACTGTAAATGCGCAACAAATTTTTCTTAGGGTCACGGTGGTTATGAGTGCTTGGAACCCACAAACTGTCAACCGGTAAAAGTTATGCATATAGGTTTATTCAACTGAAGTCAATGTAAATTTTGATTATTTCATGCAATTTAGCGGTAAAAGTGAAATATGAGGTGCCCTATGGTAATTTACACAAACGACTACAGCATGCTGAGGCGTAAAAGTGTGACCCGTTAGGATTTCAGATATTGATTATATTTGCTTCATACTGTATGTTCAGGGCACGACGACAAGAAGGCTGGCCAGAGTCGGGGCTAGCTTTTTGGAGACATGGAGTGCACAGCAGAATTGTGCCCCTTTCGAGGCGATTAAAAATTTATAAGTGACTATCTCGTCAAATTTTCTATGGATATACAGTATAGCTACCAACAAATTAATTTTTTACATGCTAACAACATGTCTCTCTACCCCAAAGAAGTCACTCTACTTGCTCAGGATTGAACCTGCAACCACGGACGTGCGATTCTATGGGCCACTTCCGAGTCTACCTCCCCATTGCTTTGGAACGTTGATCCTAAGCAGAGGCGTAACTAGGGGGAGGGGCGAGGGGGACAGATGTCCCCGGGCGCAGAAGGCAGGGGGCGCAAAAATGTACAGCAAAAATCCGCTTAGCGGGTGCCAGAGGGCGCAAATTTCGGTCTTTGTCCCCAGGCGCCGAGAGTACGTCACCATTATTTTCCTGTCCTCCCCAGTTGAAAACTAAATACTCTGTCTTCTTCATGTTTATCTTTAGCCCTCCTTTTTATATCGCTCCTTGAATATCGTTTATCCCCTTCTCTACTTGTTCTCTGGTTTCGCTAAGTATTCTTATATCGTCAGCAAATACCATGCACTGAGGGGCCCATTCTGCTACTCCCGTCAGCAGCTCGTACATAAGCAACTGAACCTTGTTGTACCCTAACCTTCACTGGAGAGCCGCCAGCATTTCCAAAAGGAGTCATTACTCTGGCTATGGAACCATCATACATATCCTGCACTATCGTAACAACCTGTCTTCTACCTCCCCCTTTTGCGTAATACCTCCCAAACTACCGTCGTGGCACTCTGTCATAAGCCTTCTCCAAATCGATAGAGATGGCATGGAGATCTTTCTTTGCTGCCTTATACTTTTCTTTCATCTGCCTCAGAATGAAGATTGGTTCCGTTGTGGACCTACTTGTCATGAACCCGAACTGGTTTCTACGGACACTACTTCTATCCTGGGAGCGACATTTTATTACTCCCAGAGCTTCATGGAATGGCTCATTAGCTTATCACCTTTATAGTTACCACAATCTTGGACATCGCCATTGCTCTTGAGGAGTGTTACTATCCAACTCTCACGCCATGCAGAAGGCAATCTATCTCCACTAACTATCCTATTGAAAAAGTTTCCCTAGCCACCTTCCACTACTTTGTTTCTGTTTGTATATTCAGGACTCGTAGGTAGTAGCCTATCCTGCCGTTGGCGCAAATTAGGAGAAACGCAGAACATTACCTCAGAAGAGAGGAAATATTTCAGATTGGAACTGAACTCTAAATTGCTACTCATCATCATCATCTCACCCCCCCTCCCGCCTGGGGGAGGGTCGGGTCTGCGGGTTCTAATTCTCCACCCCCGCCTATCCCCCACCAAGTCCCCCACCACCCCGCACGCCCGCACGTCTGCGCCCATGTCCGTTTTGGCCTTCCCCTGCTCCTGGTGCTTCCGATCACCTGCAATCTAAATTGCTACTATGTTTAGGAATATTTTGGCAGATCTGAAGCGTTGCACATGCCCTGGCAAGTTCTAATTTGTCTGCAAGCTTGGACTAGGTCTGGTCTATAGGGCTGACAAGCTTCATATCCGTTGAAATGATTTAAAATAATTCTGACTTAATTTGCTGTGTGGTAAACACCAGTGAATTTTTTTACCGATGGGAACGAAGGAAATGGTATTGTTACCTTAGTGATGAAATCTTTGTAGATATACTTTCTTGATGGATGAACTTTCGCTTTCTTCGGTTTTCTGTACGGTTCAAATTTGTTTGTAAATTTGATACTAATTTTTATTTGAAATGAGCCAATTGTGAAATGTGGAATTGATGAAAGAAAGAAGCAGTAAAAGAGAAGTTGATTGAAGTTCAGTGGGTTTATCTTGATTTTGTTAGCTCTAGTGTGTTGTGTAGCATCTCAAACGATAACTGCAAGACATACAAGTTTTTATTGTGTCTTGTATGAAGAATATAAATAAACATAGAAATGAAAGAAGATTGTTGTTGCGTGTACATAAATATACAGTGGTCATGGAGGGGGGAAAAGATGTTTTTATATGGCGATTTTCTTTAGAATTTAATAGGAAATGTGCACGATGTTAAGGTTTCGTGTTTCAGTGAGGATTTAAGGAAAAAAATTTGAGTCTTAATTTTCTTTTCACCACAGTTCAGACTGTCGATGAAGATAAGAAATGAAAGCAAACTCTAAGAGAGGACCTTATTGACTCGTTGTTTAAATAATATCTCTTGTCTGGTGTGCTCTTGTTTAAATGTCTCCTATTAAAGAATAATTTTTAAATTACGAGTGTTTACCTAACCTTCCTTACTCCAGGAGGCGTGTTGACCGAAGTGATTTGGTGACGTCATTGTCTAAGACATTTTAATATTCAATTCAAAGCCCTATTTGGAGAATTTTCGACTTGTGTCTTTGTGGCCGCTTAGGATCTCTCACTCTTGAAAAGTATTTACTAGCCGCGTTGGAGCATTTGGTCAGAAGTGAAGTGCCCACGCTACCGTTTGTTGATCAGAGTTGACTGTTTGCATCAGTTCTGTAATGTGCGAAGGATTTGTGGATAGCATTTGTATGTCATTGGAAAGGGGTGGAGATTTTGCACATATTGAGTAAAAATGACTTCATCCTTGGTCCGGGTTATTCATTGATGTTGGTTTTCATTTTTCTTGGCCAAAGTGGCTGGTTTAGCTCGGATATTGTACTTGGTTCTTCAAATGTGGTACGGCAAGGCACGCATGTAACTTAGAAATTTCTCTAAATTTTCTCGTTTTGCTCAAACGCCTTTTTTTATTGCATTTCTCAAACTGAATTACCGAAAGAAGTAAAGCAACTCCAGCTGTATTTACACTTTGATATGATCAGAATAAAAGAGCTTACGTTGTAAAGTAATTATTGTTAAGGAAGGTGATAACAAATATGGGATCGCCATTGGCGACTTAAAAGTACCGGCGTACTTACGGTATATGTGTGCGTGCACGCACAGTCCATTTAGTAGTTTAACGATGTGCGAAAATATCGCTTTGGTACGGTGCTCCACCCTCGCACAATTTATTACTGTACCGTAAGTATCTGGACCAGGATTTTTTCACTTCTGAACTCGTAAAATAAACAAAAAAGGCCACAGGGCACCTAAATGTAGTCCCATCTATTTTCAGTTTTCCATATCCGAATTGGCAATGGGTTGATAAAACTACTTACTTTATAAAAGGAAAATTTTGTTTATTATTGCTTTTATTAAAAACACTCTGTTTATCCTAACACTATAATGTTGTTCCTTAACGAATTCCTGCCTTGTCACTTCCCAAAATTCTCGTGATCTCCCTACTGGCCTTGTGATTTTCGCCCAGGGTCGTCAGTGTGTGGTACTATGATGTTTTGCCATCAGTGGTGTTACCGCTTTCAAGATACATTGTTATTATCTTACCGGGTCAGAGGTTATCCAATTAAAATAATAAAATTTCGTAGAGGTGCATATTCTATTTTGGTATAAAAAGAATCACCAAGATTATGTTTTTGTGGTGCATGCCGTAAAGAGTCCAATCATCTCAGTCGAGCATATGACCTATCCCAACTGGAGATACGGAGAGAGTAGTGTTGTCGTTACCCCGTTTACCCTCGGGGCGATCTACGTATGACGATAATGAGCCAAGTTGTAATTAACTACTATTGTATACAAAAGTTCTGAAAGGTACATTATCTATTGTATCGTAATAACGTGCTAGTATCATTTTTTCAAGATCCCAGCTTGAATTACAATAGGGGGTTATGGTATGCAGCATAACATTAGAGGCTTATCAGTTTTTTCTGGCACTCATTTACCTCCTCAGGGTCAGCATCATCATCATACCCTTACTCCGCCTGTGGCAAGGTTGGGTCTGCGGGTTCTAGCCCTCCGCTCTCGCCTATCTCCCACGAGGTCCTCGTCCGCCCCACACACTACCATATCTTTACGGGCAACCTACTCCCTCGTCTGCTCTGGTCTCCCCCTGCCCCGGATGCTTCCAACCACCTCCATTCCTGTAATGGGCCTAACGAGTTCCTCCTCCCCTTTTCTCATTACGTGTCTATACCACCTCAATCTACTTTCCACCATTTTTCCACGATGCCCCCACCCCCAGGCTACCTCTAAAGCTGGGTTTACACTGCGCGAAACATACTCGCCGAAACTGTTTCCACAGGCTTGCGGCAATCTCGCCCGTCTCGCCCTCCCTGTTTACATTGAGCGAAATATTGCGCGAAGCAAGCATGCAAAACGTATCTAGAGTACCACTGCAGGAAGTGGGAGTGGCGAAACCCTTTGATGCTCGTCCAAAAACCGACAGTGCGGTGGCTCACCACGAGGCTGCCTCGCGCAGCAAATTTCGGGGCGAGTCCCCGTTTACACTGCGCGAGTTTTTCCTAATGAAACAGTTGCGCGAGTATGTTTCGCGCGGTGTAAACCCAGCTTAATACACTCATTCCCAATTCTATCAGCTTTTGACACCCTCCTCATGTACCGCAGCATTCGCATCTCGGCTACTGGCATTCTATTGACGTGGCTCTTCCTCACTGCCCAACACTCTGATCCATGTAACATTCAGTAGCCGGCCTAATCTCTACCCTGTACAACTTCCCCTTCAACTTAATTGGGACCCTCCTATCACACAGGACTCCACTTTCCTGTCTACACTTCAAACACCACCCATTTCTTCTATGGATCATATTCGAATCTATCTCCCCGTTGCTTTGGAACACTGATGCTAAGTACTTTACTTCTTGCACCTTTGTCACCAGCTCGCACGTAGAGTACGTCACCATTGTTTTCCTGTCCTTCCCGATTGAAAGCTAAATACTCTGCCTTCTTGATGTTTATCTTTTGTCCCGCCCCCCTTTTCTATTGCTGCTGTAATAATGTTTAAGTCTTTCTCTGCCTGAGCTCTGGAGTCACTAAGTTTCCCTTCATCAACTGCAAATACAGTAGAATTCCGTTATATCGAACCTCAGGGGACCGTGAAAAATACTTCGATATATCCAATTCCGGAAATTATATATGTAACATGCACTGAGGGGCTTATTCTCCTTCTGCCGTCCACAGTTCATCCATAACCAGAATGAAGAGGTATGGACTTAGTGTTGAACCTTGGTGCACCCCAACCTTCACTGGGTGGCGTCCAGTATTTCCCCAAGGAGTCCTTACCCTGGCTATCGAACCATCATACATATCCTGCACTATCCTAATAAACCCTTCTTCCCCTTGTTTGTGTAATACCCACCAAACTACTTGCCGTGGAACACTATCATAAAACGTCTCCAAATCAATGAAGATCGCATGGAGATCTTTCTTTGCTGCGCTATGCTTTTCCATCATCTGCCCGAGAATGAAAATTGGTTCCATTGTGGACCTATTTGGTATGAACCCAAATTGATTTCCCTTGACACTAGTTCTATCCCGATGGCCACATTCCATTACTCTCTCCCAGATAATTGTTCATAGAATGGCTCTTAAGCTTGATACCTCTGCGGTTACCACAGTCTTGGACATCACCTTTGCCCTTGAAGAGTGGTACTATCCAGCTCACTATGTCACTTGCACGTAAAAGAACTCTGTGAACTATGCAAAAAGTTGATCGGCAAAATTTCCAGTTGTAGATATTCCCAGGTCCCCCTGGCAAGCTCCTGGCGAGCTGATAAATCAGATGGCTTTTTATGAATACAGTCAAACAGATCGTCCATTTGTGGCAGTGGGGAAAAATGGATACCTCACCCTCCTGCTATAGGCGGAAAAGGGGTTAGTAATTGCTTATACATTGGTTCCTAAGAGAGAGAGGTGCCCTATATTCGTGAAATACCGGTATGTTCCTCGCTCTTAATGGCTGTTTGAGATACTGCTAGGGAATCAGCGCAGGCTGAGCCATGTCGTTTGGATAACTTTCTCTTCCCTATACTTCTAGACTTTGGTGATACATAGATGACGTATTTTTAGGTAATTTTTGAGATCAATTGATTGATTAGTAAAGTATCCACGGATGATGAATGACGTAAGATATGTCTGAAGGAGATTGGTGATGTCCGTTGTAACTGTCTTGTTAAAGAAATGTATCCAAGTGTTGTGTAGAGAGGTCAGAAGTTTCACATGTTTAAAGGCAAACTAATGGCGTATGTCTAAGTCCTTGACATGTGTAGCGTATTTTGCAGGATGATTAGTGATTTATAACCACAAAAATGATTGCACTGACAGGCTGAAAGAAGAAAGACGGGTAGTTCAGTGATAGACAAGACCACACTGCTTTCTATCTGATGTATGCACATGTTTTGTTCATTGTGGTCAAGTATTCATTTAAGGCGGTTTACCCTTTTGCAGTTAAAATAAATAATATATGGATATGATATTCATGTACAAACAGTTGTTAATTAAATAAGTGCCAGAGATTTTGGCGAGCAAATAACTAGTTCGTACTTGTTGTAAGAGACTGCTTTAGTGGCAATCGCAGAACGCAAGTAGGCCTACTGTATGACTTCACGTATCAAAAGAGTCTACAGACTGTACTAACAGACGGCCGTTGGCAAAGCAAAAAAGAAACTCTTTTCCCGCCTATGGCAAGGTCGGGTCTGGGATACATGGCCGATCTGCTGGACGATAATTTTACGCAGCTGGCTGCCAACCTAATGCTGTAACGTCACCGACGTTTCTCCACACCGACGTCAAGGGGGGGGGGCGACCTCCTACACTTTGAAATTTTGCCGATCTACTCGTTACACAGTATATAGGGTTCTTTTATGTGCAAATGGTATCGTACACACCACGCGTGGCCATTGCTTTACTTCCCATCCGACGCAGGCGTCTCTCTCGCCCGAAATAAGGTGACTCATCTCAATCCAGTATCGAACCTGGAACCACAGATGCTGTAGTCGGGCACGCTACCTCTACGTCACTGAGACGGGTCTAAAGGACAGCCATTCTTTAAAATGATTAGTTTCTTAACAGGGGAAAATTGGCAACTAAATTTTTACGAGGGATTTTTTTTCAAGGGCCCTTTGATGTAGGAGTGGAACGGGAACGCGTTAGGTGCACTGATAATGTGAAAGATGCGAGGGCTTTTACTTTATCTTTTTTTTTGTTGAAAAAAAAGTTTTTGGCGGCTCATGCCTTAGGCCGCCCCTGTCCTTTAGTTGTGGTGAAGGTATATGCTTGTGCTCATTTAACAGTAAACCCATTCACGTTTCAGAATGGAATTGTTTAACAGTTTGCCCCGTGTTACTGTAATTGAAACCAAGAGAATGTTTCTCAAATGGGATGACAAGGGCACTTAACTCCTAACTTTCGTACGAAAGCCAGGTAAAGGGCAGAAATGCTTGAAAATCGTGTTTCCCCTTGTGTTCGTGACCAAATAATGTTTTAAATAATCCGCTGCCCTCTCTAACATAAATCCAAACAATGTTTTCATGTTTAGGCATTATTTTGTCTACTTAGTGACAAGTATTAATCAAGATTCCAGGATTAATCTTCAACAATATGGCCGATGTTGTGACGTTACTTCGGAGAATTAGACAAAACATTAGGCGAAATGAAACTTATTTCACAGCTGTGCATTTCACAAACGTGGTGAGGATCTCCTTTACAAATTATATCTCTCCCCAAAGATGTCCCTGTACTTATTATGAAGTGCAGACATTTTTTAAAAAGTACTTCTTGTTTAATTGATTTTAATAACCTTCAAGGCATTTTCATCTTGACATTAACATTTTAATAATTTTAAATTAATTGTTGCTAAGATGGTCTTTCTTAGTGGGTGGCGGTAAAGCCATCCCTGTTGTCGCCCTTTCTACAAGGAATGAAATGTACTAGCTCAGGGATGTTAAAATGGTGACCCTGCGGCCCTTGAAACCTAGAGTTGTAGCCCGCACAATTCGATAGCATGTAGTACATACTGTACAGTCGCGGATCCAAGGGGGGGTTTTTGGGGTTGCAACCCCCCACCCTAAATTTTGGGTCGACATTGACACTGACAAATGAAAATTGCGTTTCCAATCGCTGCCTATGGCTCAACCCCCCCTGACGAAAATCCTGGATCCGCCCCTGCTGTATACCGGGTATGTGGCCTGCCACTCAGACGCGTGACGAGACGAGAGGTAGACAGTAGTCCTTAAGCGCAGTTGCAAGGGAGCGCCATTGGTACTGTTTTGCACAACGCATATGTTACCAATGTGGCCCTCGAGGTACCCCCCAGTTTAACATGTGTAGGGGCAGGACAAAATTCTGGCGTCCGTAGAAGAAATTATTCCCTAGGAGGCGGACGTTGCGGCATTAGGCTGGTAACCGGCTACGTAAGAATACCTTCCAAAAATTCGTTCGTGTGCATTCTCGGTACCAATGGGATAAATGGGCCCCCGACTCTGCTATAGGTGGAAGAATGTTTATGAATGATGATGACAGCAAGTGACCGAAGTTGTTCTGACTACTTTGGCTTTGAAGTATTGACAGTAGACTGTTGGGCGTGATATATTGAATTATAAGGGTGTGTTGGTACTCTATGCAAATGTCTTTGAGATTAATGCGTTGGGACTGGGGAGTAGTTGAAAAAATTGAAGAACTGGTTCTTAATATTTGCTCTAGAGCGGTACTTCAAACGAACTTCGGTCAACAGTTCGTTAAATATTTTTGCCAGTGTGAACGAATATTTCATTTGACTAACAACTCCATCGCGGCTTTAAATTGTTACTTCAGGACTTACTTTTCTCACTTTTTTTGTGTTGTACTGTTTAATGCACTTATGGGAAATGCTTTATGCAGTCGGAGCTGAATATTATTTACAAGTTCGTTAATTGCTTACACAACCTGTCAGGGGTAGCGTCCTCGACTACGCCGCCTGGGGTTTCAGGTTCGATACTTGATCGAGGTGAGTTGGCCTCTTCTGTTTGATGGGAATGAATGCTGAGGTCTGTGTAATGTACGATGTCATTTGCACGTAAAAGAACCCTCTCTACTATACAGCGATTAGATCAGACAAAATTCTTAGGTGTAGGAGTTCTCTTCCCTCACCCTCCTATGTCGGTGGACTGCCCGCAACGAACAGTAGGCCGACAATAAATAAACATAGGGGTTACAGCTTAGGTCGTTAGCCGGCTGCGTGAAAACTTCCATCCGTCTAACATATGGTCCATATGTTCATCCAGATGGACAAAAATGAGTACCCGACCATGTCATGGGCCAGTTTTCTTGGTGTTGTAGGGCCCTTCAACTACAATAATCATTAGAGCCCCGTCCACAGACAGTCTGCACAGACTACGCTGTTACGACGATTTGGGTATTTGTAGTACCCAGTGCTCCGAAGCGGTCACTCATGTCAGTACTATCTGGGGTTCGCGTTGCTTAATTTCAATGATCAGACGAGAACTGGTGTGTTCAACGCAATACAACCGCTCTGGCAGGGGCCGGAAAAAGGACTAATGGTTGTTTTAATTGCAGGATGACGTACGGGCCCCTGTAGATCCTGGGCGCGGGGAATTTTACCCCATCATCACCCTAGGTATTCCGCTTATTCACACAAAAAATTCTTGCCCCTGTAATAGGGCCTATGCATTTTGATATATTATTAACACTAATTTAACAAAGAATGCATGAAGAGATTGAAAGAGGAAGTTGATGATAGATAACATATTGGGCTCATCGTGGAAAAAAACCATTAAAATTTCTCGATGTCTTTTTTTACTTTCCTCTGTCTCCCTATGCCATCCTTCTCCGTCCCTTCAATCCCCCCCCCCACCTCTTGTTTCGTACCCATCATATTGTGCTCTTTTCATCTAGGATTAAACTGGCTACGGTGGAGAAAGGGTCTTTGGAGAGAGATGTTTGATGGCCTTAGTAGAAAAGTTGAAGGGGGAATCGAATGCTATGAAATCATTAATGCTACTGCAGTGCATCAGCAAGGGCGTCTTTTACAAGCCAGCTCAGTTGTCGTCCATAAGTACCTTGAAGCCAGAGGGAATTTAAGAGAAAGATCCAACTACACATTTTGCACATGCTACTTCTTTTGACAAGATTATAATCCAGTGTGACCAGCTCCTTGTCAATAATTTTTCATTGCACCCTCAAGCATCATGGATGTGCATTTTATCTTTCAATGAAAGTCTGCAATATCATGTACAGAAAGGTCATTGTGAGATCAGAGATGGTCTTTGTTAGAATTGAAGCTGCTGTTGTTTTGCACGATGGATGATAGATGTAGGCGTTCAAATTAAATGCGTTAATCTAACGTTTTATACGCTCCCTTTGGCAGATTTAGACAAGAATGTTAAAAATGCCATTATGAGACTTTTTAATAAGTGGGACAAGAAAGGGCATTCAAAAGACCTGTATAATAATACTGTTAGAAAGCTGGGTTAGAGATTTTTTTTCAGAGAGAGAGAGAGAGAGAGATAAATGCTTGTACAGACATATGGATAGCATCTCGTTGCAACGTTGGTATACACACCTTTTGTTATAACTGTCACGGATTAATTTAAGCCTTGAAGATAAATTAATAAATTCTCGATTACTCATTTATAACCGTTCGCCATTATTGAAATATTGAACAATAAAGTCTGGGTCTTAAATTGAGAGGGTTTTTTTGGCAAGCCTTGATTTAAAAAAACCGTAGAGAAAGAGAGATCTTCTCATTGTCTTTTAACAGGATTTTATTAATGGTCCATCCTGTTCCATCGTGCTGCACTTGCACACTGCACAATGTTTATCGTTTTCAATGAATTTTCATATTATATCTGTGCCCCCCCCTCCGCCCTCCTTCCTTCAAATCGTTAGACCTATAGAGTGCATGAATACTCATTTTTTTAAGTAGTGTCTTCCAATATAATGGGGATTCATCTCTTTGATCCTGTCTGTTCGCAGAAAGCCATATTAAAATATCCTGCTGGTGGAATGATGAGTTGAGTGGGTAGCACGCTTGGTAACTGCGTCAGTAGTTCTAGCTGAACCGAGATGGGTTGGCTTCTTTCGGGTATGAGATGGCCTTCTTTCGGATGAGAAGTAAAACCGAGGTCCCGTGTGGTGTACGATGACATTTGCACGTAAAAGAGCCCTCTCTACTATGCAACGGGTAGATGAGGCAAACTTTTCAGGCGTAAATGCCCCAACGAACAGTAGACCGACGATAAATAAGCATGGGAGTTGCTGCTTTTGTCGGCAACCGGCTGTGGATAAACACTGTCCAATATACCGCCCTTGTGTCCATTCAGAGGAACAAGATGGGTACCCGACTCTGCCATAGGTGAGAAAGGGGTTAGGAGGTATCTCAACTTAGTAACGGTCAAACTTCGTTGATGATTCCGTTATCACAAAACGATTAAGGATTTTGCTTTTCGTTTTGTAGGCCTATTTGGGATTGACACGAACCCTATAACCCTGCTCGAGGTTACAAAAACACTCAAGTGCGTTTCTTACACGTTAATAACAGAGAAACGGAGCGAATTTTGACAACTCCACCTCCTCCCTCCGTATTGGTATTAAGTAGAAAGTGTTTTTTTTTTAATTTTTAGGCACAGTGTTAGGTCCTGTTGCGAATTATTTGGCTTTTTTTGTTGTTGTTTTTGTACTCTGGGTCAGTGTGTAGGGAGGGCATCTTCTTAAGTCATGTGGCTTATCACAGTTTTTATTTATAAAATATTTCTCTCTCTCTCTCTCATTACCCTCCCGTGGGTTTGAAGTCCAACAAAAAATACTTGGCTTGCTTGGCTTTTTAAAATTGTCTAAGTTTTTATATTAATTATATCTCCTCGTCCCGGTCGTTTCCACTGCGAATTGCGGGGTTGACTTTCTCGCTTTTAGTTTCAGACACTCCTATCAAGTCTGACTTAAGATATTAGTTAATCATTAGTTCATACACACTCATAATTGCGGTGATAAACCCATTGTGAAGTATAATTATAGAGAAGCTGACGTTCCGAAGCACTTTAACAAGTGATTAATTCACCCAGGTTTCAGATGCAGTAAACATATATTATTTATTTGGATGTGAATATCCAAATTTCAATGTCCATCTGATGAATTTACGGTTGCACCCTCACCTCTGTTTTCTTCTTTTGTTTTACTGTACTCCGCCCTCGGTCTGCTGTTTTTTATCCGTCGCTCCCCACCCCAACTCCTCGTAGTTATATCAGTCTACTCTTTTTTTTCGCTTAGATTACAATACATGGGGTGAGCGAGCATGGGTTGGAGCATAGGCTGTAGTTTTTAGAGATGTGCAGAAGGTGTGTCTCCATTATTTTGCTGGTGACTGCCATCTCCATCTAGTTTTAGGTTGAAAGGGATAGGGTCGGTGTCGCCTTTGCCATTAGACTAAACCATACATTTTGTTGAAATACGTGTAGTGTTGGTAAAATATAGTGTTCGAGTCGATCGTTTCAGGTCCCAAGTGGGAAGAATAGGTGTTAGGTTATTCAACGTCCACCTGCAAATGTACAGTGAAATCCGTTTAACACGAAAACGCTTAACACGAAATAACGGTTAACACGAAACAACACTGCGGTCCGGACAAAATACTCTGTAATTCTATACATTTTTTTTCTTTTAACACGAAAGAAAATTCGCTTAACACGAAATTATTTTCCTTCTCACCTAACAAAATACTGGATATACAACATATACCGGAGTTTTCGTTAAACTAAACAAATAAACAATGGTTGCCACTGTTGCTAGATTACAGCCTGGGTTCAGGATGGTAGAGGCATGCCATTGACAAACCTTTCAAACTATGGGGAGGGGGGCCTTTTTATTGACAAGTTACGCTCAAAAAGACACTGAAAAACAAAGCACATTTTATCCCAAAAACAATAATTCTTTTAGG
This sequence comes from Trigoniulus corallinus, assembly GCA_013389805.1. NCBI lineage: Eukaryota > Metazoa > Arthropoda > Diplopoda > Spirobolida > Trigoniulidae > Trigoniulus > Trigoniulus corallinus. The sequence continues at coordinate 13,882,008 of JAAFCE010006949.1, forward strand.
CTTTTTTTAAATTATGCATTTGTAGCCTACATCATTATTTAAATAGAAAATATTAAATCTAATATGAAGCCCACAAATGTAACTTTTAGTAAACATCATCACACCCTCATCCCACCTGCAGCATGGTCAGATCTGTGGGCCCACTGAACATGCCCTGGACTGGGGGCACCCCAGCCAGGCATCTGGAACCCAAAGGAATATTGGCCGGGTTGTCTGTGGGGGATGATGGCCTACCCCATTTGTTCCAACATTGCATTATATAACCAAAATAGAAACTTTGGCAGGTAAATTAATGCTTTGTTGGTTATATTACTAAAAATTACAAGTGTAACTTTTAGCAATAAATCCAATTAATAAAATATGACGACATACAAAACAGTGATGGGTTTTCTGCATGAATCGCTTAGCACGAAATTCTTTTAACACGAAAAAATATTTTTGTCCCGTCAGTTTCGTGTTAAGCGAGTTTCACTGTATTTCTAAGCACTCATTTTCCCTACCCCCTCAAAAACTAGTTTTACTTTTTTGCCCCCTAAATTGTTTATTGTGAGAATATGAACGGTCAAAGGTTACGTCGACGCCTTGTTTTGGCACCCACCTGCAATGCCCTACAGAATCTCGCTTCTGCCGACCGTAGTCCTGATGGAGTAGTCAATATTCGGAAATATCTGAATATCCTTAACTATTGGGGCGGCTGTATTGTGTTGGATACACTAGTTCTCGTCTGATCACTGAAGGTAACCCACGCAACCCCAGTTAGTACTAACATGGATGGCCGCTGGGGAACACTGGGTACCGCTAATACCCAAAAATCGTCGTAACAGTGTAGTGCATTAGAACTATGCAGTGGACGGGGCTCTAATGACCATTGTAGTTGAAGGGCCGTAGAACACCAATAAATCAATCAAATCCTTAACTACTTAATTCTCTAGCTTCACATTCCATCTTGTCAAAGTTCCGAACTGAAGTCCAATAAAGCAATCACTGGTCTCAACCACGATCAAACTTGCAATTGCATTCCCATTAGTCACAAGGAATCTTGCTGCCAAAACTGCTGTCAGGTGGAGTATAGGAGTTTGGAACGAAACGTCTCCGGGCAATTTACAAGGTGGTGAGATCATCTATGGTTGATTGATTGACTTATTGATCAAGGGTTTGCCGTAAATCTTCTGTAAGTAAATAAGAGAAAAAGATGGATTTAATCTCAAACATGGCTATCCTAGATGATCAGCACTAATCAATAGAGGAGTTTATGGGTCAGCGTGTCTTTCGTGGATTGTTTGTAAGCACTGACAAAATTACTTCCTCTGACAAGTACTTATTAATTTAGTGCATAGAGAGAAAAACTATTAATTTCTATTCATCACGTAATCAGGTTAAATTTAATGGTAAGTAGGGGAAATTATCATAATAAATATTCTCAGATAGGTGCAAGATTGCATAAAATATTAGTCATAAATACAATTTATATTTAAGCAAGTGCTATTTGGCATGCACATTATGGCGTCAACTACCCCGAATACAAGTCCTCTTTTCTCCCTGTTCATTATGTATATTCAAAATGTTCATGACCTTGCTCACCACCGGCATATCCAGTAACCGGTCTTGGAGGTGGTGACGTTGTTCGCTTTTATATTTCACCGTGGTTAGCCACGACTGTAGTCACCAAAATGATAAATGATGAGTTGAGATGAGTTGTAACATGGTTCAATTTATATGTAAAAAAAAAAAAGTAGCTTAATGTTAAATGTGTTGAGGAACAATTTGGAGAAGATCAGGTGAGCCCCCCCCCCCCCCCCCCACAGCAGTAGACAGGAAACAACTATCAAAAGAGTGCGTGAACCTTCGCAATGATATTCCTGTAAACGGGTTAAATGTAGTGACTGTTAACCTATTTTACTTTTTGTACACGTTTATCTTGTCGGCATGAGCCTGACTCCTGTTGCATTAGTTATTGTGCAATAGGTCAGACACCATGCAATATTATAACCGACAAAGCATTAATTTACCTGCCAAAATTTATACTTTGGTTGTATAATGCGGTATTGGAACAGTGGGGTAGGCCGGCATCCCCCCCACAGACAACCAGCCAATATTCCTGCGGGTTCCAGACGTCTGACTGGGGTGTCCCCAGTCAGAGCTTGTTCAATGGACTCGCGGACCCGACCCTGCCACAGACGGGATAAGGGTATGATGATGATGTACACGTTTATCTTGCAAACCCAAGCAGATCTGTAAATTCGGGAGGACCACGCAGAAACTAAAGACGATAGAGAGGAAGGAAGGTAATAACCCTTTTAGTCTCCACTCTTACCACCGGGACCCAAACGGGTCAAGTATAAAATTAATTTAAATTTCTGATATCATCCCCAAATCGAGAGTTTAGGGCTCGTGGATTGATAGGGGCAACACAATTTTCACATTTTAATTTTTGAGAGGAGGCGCACTTTAGGTCTTCTGCCTCCTATCAAAGAGGAAAGGCCAGGGCGAGCCTACGTATTTTGAACTAGAGTGATAGTCCTGTTCCCTGTCAAATGAATTACCGAGGTCGGCTGGTTGAAAAGTGTACTACTCATTTTAGAAACGTTCACCGTTAGTAATTAGGAAGGGCGAATTGTAGTCAGTCCTCACTGAAATTAGCCTGTGGTGTTTATAGTTCAGAGGTCAATCGGGAATTTTGTTAAAGTGATGAAAGCACTGGCAGTCACACATCTGTTCTCCCTCCTAAAATCGTCGTAGCCACCTTGAAATATGAAATTCAAAGCTCCACCCTTGAACACAAAAAAGAAGCATCTGAAAAACTTTTTTGTAGATGGATTCTTGAAAACATAATGGTGTTTAAAAATGGCAAATGTTGTTAGCATTCACGTTTTAAAATTTTTTTAGGCGTTTTCAAAATGTAAAACATTTAAGTTTTTATAGTGCGTTTATACAGTATGTGAACATGGCGGCGATATTGACTCTTTCTGACTTCCTTTTCGTTCGTGAAGGAAGAAACATTGTCTGGGTGAAGATATTAAAATTATCAGTTGACCAGACGAGTTGGGTGATGTGCAATCTTATAATTATTTCAAAAGCGTAAGTAGACTAAATGATATAACGATCATTGTCTGGATTTATAACGATCGTGTCTGGCCATTACAATTTGTAGCCTTGGCGTTCGCTCCTTAATAGTAATGACTACATCCCAAGTGCTGCAGAGAAAAATACTTTCCCTGTTGTTTTGTTGTCTTCATCCTAACTCTTAACTCCCACCTCCACTATATTTCCTCCATCTCGTTAAAAAGGCTGGTCCCTACGACTCGGTGTCTACCGATTCAATCTCGTCTGATTACCTAGTTTGATTTATTTGAGTATCATTGGCCTATCCAACGGCAGTGAGGGATTTTTTTTTATATATACCGGTATCTGGCAATTTTACCGATTTACACGTGTGAACTATCGACACGGGTCAAGGTACAGGATGTTTTGGTAGATTGCGTGCTCGATTCACAACACCATAGACACAGACACTTTTTGTTCGTTCGTTGGTGTTTTAGGGCCCATCAACTACAAGGTCATTAGAGCCCCGTCCACTGTGTAGTTCTAAAGCAGAGACTGCACAGACACTACGCTAATGCGACGATTTTTAGGTATTAGCGGCCACCCATGTCAGTACTAGCTGGGGTTGCGTTGCTTAATTAACTTCAGTGACGAAACGAGAATTGGTGTGTCCAACGCAATTTGCCGCTCCCGACACAGACACGATCCTCCAGCTAGCGGAAGGTGTCTTGCGGAAGAGGAGGCAGCTACTCCCAAGTGTGCTTTCCAAAGAAGGGGAAATGTGCATACGATGTAACCCTTTTTTCCGCCTTTGACAGGGTCGGGTCGGTTCCTTCTGAATGGACACAAGGGTGATATATTGGGCGGTGTTTTTCCGCAGCCGGCTGCCGACCAAAGCTGCAACCCTTCTGATAATTTATCCTCGGTCTACTGTTCGTTGGGGCACCCCACCGATGCCAGGGGGCGAGCTCCTACACCTGGGAATTTTGCCTCATCTACCCATTGCATAGTAGAGAACGCTCTTTTACGTGAAAATGCCTTTTTACACCACACGGGACCTCGGTTTTACTTTCTTATCCGAAGGAAGGCGCACTCGTTGTTTCTCTCCCTCTCCCTCCCTCCCGAAAGAAGCCAACCGGGCACCAGGAAGATCTGTAAAATTTTCAGGAGCAGGGGCTCGTCCTGTGGCATCGGTGGAGGACAAGTGCCCCAACAAGGAAATACAACCGAAGATAAATAAGCCTGGGGATTGCAGCATTAGGTTGGTAGCCGATGGTAACAGGCCACTCAGGGATCCCAATGAGGTAAAAATGGCACTCGACCCTGCAATATAGGCGAGAGAGGGATTTGTGATGGTGATGAGGAACTAGCTCAGGGGTTCCCAATCTGTTTCTCAGATCGACCCCTTTTAAAAGTATGGGCTTAGTTCATAGACCCCCCTCCCCCTTACATTTTTCTCTATAATTTGCACCTGATATACAGTATACATCTCGCCTCGATGGCGCAGTGGGTAGCATGTTCAGTAACTGTCCGAGGTTCTCGATGTGGTCGGCAACTGACTGGGGAAAACACTGTCCAATATATAACCCTTGTGTCCAACCTGAGGGACAAGATAGGTACCCAACCCTGTCATAGGTGGAAAAAGGGCTAGGAGTTGCTTGTTGGTCCTCGAAGGAAGTAATGAACAATGCATTCAAATACTGTAAATATTTAGATATCGACCTCTTGATCATCACTGACCCCCTTTAAAATTCCATTGACCCCCAGGGGGTCGATACCGAACCCATTGGGAAACCCTGAACTAGCTTCATAATGTCATTAAACATTGCCCTCTGCAAAAAGTTATGCTGACATTGAATAAGTAATGGTTGTGGCATGAGGTACCTCTGGTTCCCAGTGTTGATTGCGTCACAAGTCATTGATAATGATGATGATGAAAGATGACTGTAAGCAGTTGGATGGAGCAGTTCTGGGTAGGGTTAACTGGTCAGAATGGTTAGGGTCGTGGTGCTCCGGGTCTTGCTTAGAGACTTTGGCGATGAGACAGAACCTACTCAGACTTTCTCGTCTTGATTTCTAATTTTTTTTCCTGGTGTTTAAGGGCCCTTCGACTACAAGGTCATTAGAGCCCCCTCAACTGCGTATTTCTAATGCAGGAACGACACAGACAGTAGGCTAATGTGATGATTTTTGGGTATTAGCGGTACCCAGTTTTCCCAAGCGGCCACCCATGTTAGTACTATCTGGAGTTGCGTTGCTTAACGAGAACTGGTGTGTCCAACGTAATCCAGCCACTCCCTTGATTTCTCAAGGGGCTCCAAGAAAGTCTCGTGCGAAGTGGTCACGAGTAACTGAGAATAGGATGTCGTCAAAGATTTTTCAAATTGAAGATATTTAAAAATAATTGCACGAGTTATGCGCTTATTGTACAATGACGTCACATCTCATTTTACTGTCTCCCGTTTTCCTCGTTAGGATATTTAGTATGACATGTATACGTGAACGACCCTCTCCATTCACACATCTTGTAAAATGTGACCCTTCAAGTTTGTCATGTTAGTTGGGCATGAATACATTTCAAGTTTATTTTTGCCCATATTATAGGTAATGGTAACAAATCCTGCAGAGTTTTCAGGTGTCCTATTCATCAGGAGTTCTCCCTTCCCCCAACTGTCTGTTTATGAGACCATAAAATGAGGACAATATAAAGTTCTGCACTTGGGGCACAGACTAGACGACCCTTAACATAATTCAGGCAGCATCTTTTGGAGAGTTTTGTAGACTTTTTTCCCCTGAGTGTTACTTTTACAATTTGGTGAACTAAGGTTAACTGTAACAATGACGAATTTCAAATGTAGTGCAAATCCACGTTTGAGGTAGCAGGTGCAGGGAGGCGAGATCGGGGTTCTCTTTCGAGGGTCAACTTTCAATAGTGTCATATGTCATTATATGAGTTGCTTTCCTTCCCCTCTTGTGTCTTGGTTTGTCGTCGTTATTTTATTCGATGGTATTTTTTCTTATGAAATTCTTATGTATTTTGCCTTTTGTTATTTGAGTCTGGGGTGCTTATAAATGATTTTTCGTACGCTGACACCTGCAGGGTCCCAGGTTAAACAGACAGGTGAACTTTCAATATCACTAATCTACTGCAATCATGGTCCCCTTGGTGTAATAGTCGTCATGCAATAGACCTTTGTACGTCAAATAGAGAATAATAATTGACTGGCAAGATTCCACGCTGACACAAGTGGGGTGCAATAGCCTGGATTGGCCCATAGGTCGCATGCGACCCAAATCAAGGGTCTGGTGGTTGATTATGTTAGGCAAAAATGATTACTTGAATATGTTGTTGTAGTCGTCACTGAAACGTATACTACAAGGTGGCCCAATGAAAAGATTATAGTCAGCTTCTGACATAAGCAATAAGCGGGTTTCAGAACTGTTTTTTAAGTCTATTTTTAAATTTCTGGACTCTACTAAAATGTCTGTCCTGGAAGGAGGATATTTCAGTCGAACAAATAAAGCCGGCAGCATTTCCAGGTGTAGGAGCTCGCCCCTGACGTGGGTAAATGGTATCATAGAAAATCTATGATTGAATAACCAAATAAATCATATCATCGGAACGAAGCATACAGCGTAGACACTTTTTCCTCCTAATCATCATCTTACCCTTACCTCACCTGTGGCAGGGTCGAATCTTCGAGTTCCTTCACTCCTTTCTTATCTTAAGTAGACCTATGTCCTCCCACATGCACATTATCATATCACGGTACATTCATTATCTTAGGCCTACTTCTAGCCCGTCTGCTACCTGTGTGATGGACGTAGCACCTCCACTTTTCTCGTCACATGCCCATACCGCCTTAGTCTGCTCTCATCTTTTCAGTGAGCGATGTACATACCTCGCCTGTTATCTACAGTGGGACCCATCTACAGTATGTCAATGGCCGGCTTTAATCAATCATCTGTTATTCTTCCTCGTCTGAAACCTCTGTGGGACTTTAGAATTAATTAATTATGACATATATAGATGTTGGAGATACCCCATTCTGGTATAGCTTTGGTTGCTCTTAATTAATGCTAAAGACCTTATTTCGAATGTGATCTTTGACTTCTGTGAAATATATGAAATATAGAATTTGACTAGATTTTGCTTGGTTGACATCTTGAGCCCTTATAATTTTTTAGGTCAGTATCAAGATTAATAATCCCCACCCACCCCAAAATGCACGTACAGTAGAACTCCAATTTTCCGAATTCCTATTATCCGAATCGATTTCAGAATTTCAGAAAAAAAAAATTACGAGGAAACGTACTGCGATTTTCAAAACAATGCGCGAATTGACTGCCTGAAAACGGATCCTGACAGTCAAACAGCTTACTTTGACCGAGATGTTCAGCAAGCAATGACTTTCATTTACAGTATGGTACACGTACATACTGTATTAATGTACAGCCCTTTTAAGTACGCTTAATATGTAAAAGTGTTGTCTTTTCATTTAATTAATTAAAAGCTCTTTTTACTTAAAAATAAGTTTTTTCTCCCATTTAGACCCTTTTTTCAGAAAAAATCTAATTATCCGATGGGGTCCGGTCCCAATTGATTCAGATAATTGGAGTTCTACTGTATTTGTTTAAGGGCAGCCTCACACTGGAGCCGACTACGAGCGACTTTTAGTCGTCCGTAGTCGTACAAATATGCACAAACGATCCCATTCCTTGTTTCCCTATGCATCCTCTCACTTTGGCTGCGACTCAGTCGTCCGACTACGTGCATACACTTCCGACTAGATCCGAACTGGTTGGGAATTTTCGTCCGACCCTGTGCGACTTGCACAGTATCTTTTGTTTTATAAGTTTCTTTTGCATTATTAGTTAGTTTATTAGTTTGTGGGTTGGGGTGTAAGCCAGGCAGCCATAACAGGTCAACCCCTTAGGAGGCTGCCCGTGGGAGAGGAGGAGGTAGGTGAAAGGAGGAGGAAAAGTGTTAATTTGCAGCACCCAACGTTCTTTACCAACCACCCAAGTTGGTATTGATGTGAGTGTGCGCTGCTTAACTTCAGTGATCTAACGGGAACTGGTGTGCCCAACGCAACTTGCGCTTCTTATCAATGCTGCGGGGCATGAGTGGGGTTTTGCTGACGCAAGTCGTGCGTAATGTGAGCACTCAAGTCGTCCGACTAAGTCGTGCGTAGTCGGAGTCGCACATAGTCGGCTCCAGTGTGAGGCTAGCCTAATACAATAAATGCATTTCCATTTATGATGCAGTGCACAGTGCCGTAACGGGGGTATGAAGCGCCTGTGGCAGGTGTCTAACTTGCGCCTCCCCGTAACCCAATAATGACAAAAAACTTAAAAAATTTGCGCCCGTGGCGGGCGCCTTCTTTGCCACCCCCTCGTTACGGCACTGGCAGTGCATAGCGGTTTTTGTTTGTTTGTTGGAGTTTAAGGTCCCGTCAACTACAAGGTCATTAGAGACCCGTCCACTGCATAGTTCTAATGCATAGACTGCCAGACACTACACTAGTGCGACGATTATGGGGTATTAGCAGCACCCAGCTTTCCCGAACGACCACCCATGTCAGTACTAACTGGGCTTGCGTTGCTTAACTTCAGTGATCAGACGAGAACTGGTGTGTCCAACGCAACTCACCGCTCCCGGGTGCATAGCGGTAATGCAGTGGAGCAGTGTTTTTCAACCTTTTTATTGGAACGGAACCCTTTGGAGCATTTAGACTTCTCGCGGAACCCTTTGGAACATTTAGACCTTTCGTGGAACCCCATACAGTGACAGAAAAAAACATTAATTGATACAGGTATGTGTGTTAGTATCAGCAGTTGAATTTGTGGCCTAATGTTTGAGAGAGAGAGACACCCGAAGTTCATCTTCGACAGACAGAAGTCGTTCTCGTTTCTTGTGTTTTCATTGTTATTTTTATATTTTACCTTGCCATTGGCGCAACCCTTGGGTGGACCTCACGGAACCTTTATACAGGCACGTAGCTGGATCTAGTAATTGGGGGGGAGGGCTAATATTTTTTAATCAGTACACTGCACACAAAATATCATATGCCGCTTTGATTGTATGCACATTTTGACAGTAAGTTCAGTGTTTCTTATTTAATTAGCGTACATGTACGTACTTCCTGATCAGTTACAAGTCTAAAAAGGTTTCTATTCACCAAATTTGGGGGGGGACTAGTCCCCCCTGTCCCCCCTCAGCTACGTGCCTGCCTTTATGTTCCGCGGAACCCTGGTTGAAAAACACTGTAGAGGAGGACAGCAAAGGAAAAAAAACGAACTCCTAACCCTTTTCCCACCTTCTGGCAGGGTCGGGTATCCATCTTGTCCCTCTACCCGTTGCATAGTAGAGAGGGTTCTTTTACGTGCAAATGCCATCGTACATCACACGGGACATCGGTTTTACTTTCATCAGAAAGAACGCGCACTCGGGATCTCTCTCGGGATCTACTGACTCAGTTACCAAGCGTGCTACCTACTACACAACATCATTACGGCTTTGAGTGCTATAGTCTTGGAGTCACGCGCGGACCCAGGGTGGGGTTTTTGGGGTTGCAACCCCACTATGCACATATAAACTTATTCGCATAATATATGCGAGCTATAGCTCAACCCCCGCCTTACGAAAATCCTGGCTCCGCCACTGCTTGGAGTCCGCTAATGATGGCGGAAATGCAAAGCACTTTTTTCCATACACCATTCCCTACTTGTGTTGAGCCCGTGGCGAAAAAGCATTTCAACCAATTCATGCAAAGCCAGAAAGCACCCCCGTCAAGGCGGATTCGAACCACCGACTTAAAGGCCGCCACACACGATCAGTTTGGTGTGTTCACATCGATGTGTTCAGTTTGGTGTGAAGAAATGAATTGCCCACACACGATCAGTTTGGTGGGTCACGTACTTATGTTCCTTTTCGTTAAACGTCATGTGACGTCATTTGATTGCCCGCATCAACCAATAATTCTGCTGTTGCCCTTGTGTAATTTTTTAAAGATGACGTTCTATCCATGTTTGGGCATGCGCAGAACCTCTAATGTGAAGAACTGATGTGAGCAAACCCCACACATGCTCACTTCTAACTGACGTCAGATGACACGCCGATATGATAGATTTTCTTTGCACCGTCAGTTAAAATTTTTGGTGAGCACACGCGTTTTATTCACACACACGTCACTTTGGTGCGTGGGGGCCTTAAGAATGGCGCCAAGCCCTACAGTTCTCCACTCTACCAGCTGAGCTATCGACGGCTGCTATCACCAGCGTTTCTCATCCACAGCTCCGTATTAATATTCTAGATGTGGCAGCAACCAAAACCGTTAGCGAAACGCGCATTGCAACTTCATGATGCAAAAGTAAAAATTTTTCCAACATGGCAGACCTAAAGATTTCTTCGAACACTACAGTCCTCCACTCTACTAACTGAGCTATCGACAGCTGCAGCCATAGGCCTTCTCATCCGCAGCTCCGTATTAAGTTTGTAGATGTGTCAGAAAAACCAACCTCGCAACTTCATGATGGAAGAGGGAAAAAGTTTCCGTCGAGGCGGATTTGAACCACCGACCTAAGGATTC
>JAAFCE010006949.1:13892651-13922294 GCA_013389805.1 Trigoniulus corallinus
ATGAAAAAGGGAATATGTTTCCGTCGAGGCGGATTTGAACCACCGACCTAAGGATTTCTTAAACACTACAGTCCTCCGCTCTACCAACTGAGCTATCGACGGCTGTCGCAGCCACTTTTCTCACCCACAGCTTCGTATTAAGTTTGTAGATGTGTCAGAAAAAACAAACCTTGCAACTTCATGATGGAAGAGGGAAAATGTTTCCGTCGAGGCGGATTTGAACCACCGACCTAAGGATTTCTTAAACACTACAGTCCTCCGCTCTACCAACTGAGCTATCGACGGCTGTGACAGGGCATTTCCTCATTCACAACTCCGTATGAAGTTTGTAGATGTGGCACTAAAAAAAACCTTACAACTCTATGATAGAAAAGGAAAAATACCTTCATCAAGGCGGACTTGAAGCACCGACCTAAGGATGACCTTAAACACTTCAGTCCTGCACTGAGCTATCTACCAACTGAGCTATCGACGGCTGCGGCGGCATGTTTTCTCATCCACAGCTCCGTATTAAGTTTGTAGATGTGGCAAAAAGAAAAACACAACTTGCAACTTCATGATGAAAAAGGGAAGATGTTTCCGTCGAGGCGGACTTCAACCACCGACCTAAGGATGACCTCATCCACCAGTCCACCGTTCTACCAGCGGAGCTTTCCTCGGCCGAACAAACCGGCGGCTTTCATCCACAATTCCGTATCAATATTGTAGATGTGGAAGCCAAAAGAAAATCAAACACGCTTTGCAGCTTTCCTATAAAAGAAGGAAAAAAGCATTACGGGAAAGCGGACCTGAACCACCGACCTAACGACGTCTGCAAACGCTACAATTCTCCACTCTACCATCGACGTTAGCAGGGGCTGCTTATTTCTCTATGCACGACTCTCTAGTAAGGACAATAACAAATGTCTTGCAACTCTATCATAGGAAAAGAAAAAAACGTTCCGTCGAGACGGACTTGAACCACCGACATACTACAGTCCTCCGCTCCACCAACTGATCTATCGACGGCGGCGGCAGGGCGTTTCCTCATCCACAACCCCGTATTAAGTTTGTAGATGTGGTAGCAAAAAACGCGTCTTACAACTCTGATACATCATCATCATACCCTTATCCCGCCTGTGACAGGATCGGGTCTGTGGGGCCACTGAACATGCTGTGACTGGGGGCACCTCAGCCAATCTAGGTTGGTTGTCGCCAAAGCTATGTTGTATTGGCTAGGTTGTCGGTGAGGGATGCCTGCCTACCCAACGAATTGAGACGATGCAGACGAATTGGAATGTCGACTGTTTACTCAAATTTTCTGGCAGATCATCCTTTAGAAAATTGAGTCGATGACCGTAGCAATTCTAGCATTGACTTTGATTAGAATGCGATTTTCCTTTCGTTTGTAGTGGAGGATGGATGATAGGATAAAATTCTCCGGGACCTGGACATCATCCCAGTCTTGTTCCGCTTTTGTACGCGGCCCATATAAAGATTTCCCCATTGGCCTAGCAACTTCTCTTGCCGCCCCTTGTATCTACCTACACTAAATAGTGTGCTCAGTCATTACGGGCATGGTTTGCAGGTTCGATCCTGACCCAGGTCGGTGGTTGTTTTCAAACAGTTCCTACTCCCGCCACTCTTTCGTCGTATGTGCAAATTTTACAGGTGTAGGAACCCGGCCTCTGACGTTAATAGGCAGACCGATGTTAAAAGGCCACATGCATTTTTTTAAGACGGGTTGAGGTTGGCCTGAGAAACTGTGGGATAAGTGCTGCAGAGATTCGTTTTGACTATGAGCGAGAAACTGAATTTCTTGTGCGACTGCGCATGTGTGCATCTTAAGTGAGAGGAGAGAGTTAAATGAGAAATTGACTTTCATGCAGGCTCCGTATTAGGCCATGCCCATGTTGTAATGCAGTTAAAGTAGGTTATGCCACTATAAGAAAATACAATTACAACGCCATACAATTCATACAAAACCATTTTAATTATATTTTTATCATTTTTCCTTCACGAAATTATACACTTGACCCACATACAAAAAAAAAAGCTATGTACATAAAAAATTGAAAGCAGTCACCATCTAAACTTCGAAGCATAGATTTCGTCTTCAATATTAATGAGTAACCGTAGTTTTTTAAATCCTTATAAAATTTAACATATTTACAGAAAAAAGAAATATTGAAGATGATGAATGGGTTAATGTATGAGGAGCATGGAGGGGCGGACGGGGTAGAATTTCAGTTTTGTTTTACAAAAAAAAATTTATAAGAGATAAAAGCATGATTTAGTAATTTAATCGTATAACTTGTAGAGAGATATATAAATGTATCTATAAGTCAATGGCGCGGCCATTTTGGTCGTTTTTGAGCACGCTGTAAATACGAAGCAACGTGTCGGTTTCGTTCTCGAGTCACTGTTGTAGATGAAGACAACGGTAACGTGGTGGACGTTGAAGATGATGGTGACGATGACGTGGACGACGTTGGGGATGGTGATGACGTCGACGACACGGTAACAGTAGTAGTTGATGGTGTGGATTGTCTTTGAGATGAAGGCAACATATGGCGCACTAACTCTTTGATTTCAGAATGACCAATATGATGTATGTCACCAGGAAGAACTAAACCTAAAAAGGAAATTTACAAAAAAAAAACCACAATCATTATACATTTTATTAATAACTTAGTAGCATGTGAAAAAAATATTGTTTCCTGTTGGATATCATTCATAATTAGTGCAAATGAACGACGTCATTTTCCTTCCCTGACCTCCATTTCAAAGAATCTGGGTGACTCGCTGAGAGCTCACGGCGTGTGGGTTCAATCCTGGCAAACTTATTCTAGTTATTAAAACAACTACAGTATTTCCTCATGGAATTTGATGTGATTTCCAGAAGTCTTGTCAGCTTTTGACTTTGGCAAATCAGTAATATATAGGGTACTTGCCTCTAAGTTACGTCATCATCATAATGCTCTTATCCCGCCTGTGGCAGGGGTCGGGTCTGCGAGTTCTGCCTCTTTGCTCTCGCCTATCTCCCACCAGGATCCCTCCAACCCACACACACACCAACATATTCCTTCGTACAACTTGCTCCCACGTGCTTACAATAATCGGCATCCCTGTGATGGACCTTACCAGGTCCTCCTCCCCTCGTCTCATCACATGTCTATACCACCTCAATCTATTCTCTCTCATTGCCTCTAAGTTACGTCGCAGTAGATTTTTTTTGTTTTGAGTAGTGTTTACGACATGGACATGCAATGAGAAGAGGGGAGGAGGAGCTCATTAGTTCCATCATGGGGATGCAGATGGTTGAAAGCACCCGAGGTAGGGAAATACGTGGGAGTAGGTTGTCCTTAAGGATATGGCAATGTGTGGGGTGTACGGGAACCTGGTGGGAGATAGGCGTGAGTGGAAGGCTAGAACCCACAGACCCGACCCTGCCACAGGGGGGGGGGGGTAAGGGTATGATGATATCACCTTCACCCTAAATAGCCCTTTGACAACTCAGCTGAAGATGAGGGTAGCGATGTAATTTTCAGGTGTCTCGGAATTCGTCCGTAGCATGAGTTTAATTAAAAAGACATACCGGTATTTGTGTTGTATGAATTACTGTTTACAAGAAGTACATCGGTCTTTAAAGGTGGCCGGCCACAGTTGACACTCCTTAAGAGTTGTCATTAAAACTAATATAAAAATTTTCCGTGAAATAAAAATGGGAACAAGTGGTTTTTGTAGTTGTTATTAATTGTACCACATTCCATCTGTGATTTTTTTTAATTGCGAACGACATATTTGTGCAGTTTAAAAATATATATATGCAAATTAGATTTGGTATAGGACTAAGCCTTTCTTTCCTAAGTAGAACCGTGTGAATTTTGCACTCCACCCCTTTGCTTTGAATTTAAGTAGAAATAGTTGTAAGAACTTTTTTTTTCTTCCCTCTTCTTCTTCTTCAACATTGAAACATTAAGAAATTGTTACTTTCAGATGACGTGTACAACAAGCGTAAGATTCTTGGGAAAACACACCATCACTACTGCTACATACATCATCATCATCATGGTCAACTAGTTTGAACGTCAAGAACCAACATTCCCTGGTCTCTCCCTTCTCTTTTCGTAAGTAACAAATCTTATAGGTGTGTTGCATGCAGTCAGTACCTCTCAAGTACGTGTATGTCCCGTCCCCACTCTCTCTTTGGTTGCTAAAGGGCAATTGTAAACAAAAATCGAAGAAACGCTCACGCATTTTAAATTCTTCACGTAATAAATAAATGTTTACTGGCAGACAGCATGGCTCCAAAACGGTCAACATAACAAACAACCTCATTGAGGGGGAACAGTGTTGCCGGTTTTTTTTTTTTTGGTCAAGTCTTATTCAATTTGGCATATCCGTTTCACCAAAAGGCCGATTCCTATTTTACGTTATATATTTTCACTCTACTAAAAAAAACAGTACTTTTACCCCCCGCCTCGGTGATGCGAAGTAACGTGCTCGACTACTGCGTCAGTGGTTCCAGGCTCGATACTGGATCAGACTTCTATCTGGCGAAAGAGAGATTCAGAGTGCACCCCTTCCAGAGGAAGGGAATCTGTGTGATGTATAGGATGTCACTAATGCACGGAAAAGAACCCTTTCTCTACATGCAAACGAGTAGATCAGGCAAAATTTCCAGGTGTAGGAATTTGCCTCCTTGTCGAGCAACAAACCGATGATAAATTAGTATAGGGGCTGCAGCATTAGGTCGGCAGCAAAACCTACTAACCCTTTTCCCGCTTATGGCAGGGTCGGATACCCACGGGCGATCTATCGGACGGTATTTTTCCGCAGCCGGCTGCCGACCAACGCTGCAAGCCCTCTATATGCTTATTTAACGGCGCTCGACTGTTCGTTGGAGCGCTCCATGGTGGTCCTACACCTGAGAATTTTGTCTCATCTACCCGTTGCATAGTAGAGCCTCTCTCTCGCTCATGAGAAGCCAACCCCACGTCGATGCAGTATCGAACCTAGAACCACTTACGCAGTAATTGAGCACGTTATCCCCTAAGCCACTGAGGTGAGGTCTCTTTTGGATCTGTAATCAATTGCGTAAAAATACCTCCCAACGGATCTGGACCTTACCACAGGCGGGAAAAGTTTTTGTAGCGGTTTGTGGTACACAACCAGTACTTAGCATGGCCTGTGTCTCAGTAATTTAGTGGAGTACATGGTTTCCATGGGTGTAGGTTAGAGCTCCTGAAGTAGAACTTCTGGGTAAGAGGGAAACTTCAAAGATTTCACGACCCGCAAGGGAAAGAAAGAATGGAGGGGGGGCGGTGTTAGCAGAGAAGCGAGGCAGCCAGTGGTTCATTCCAGTATTAAGTAGGCAAGCTGTGAAGATATACGCAATATGTCTCTGAGTCACACATTTTCATTCCTCTTGTCAAGTTTATCTCTCAGGTATCAAATTGGAGGGTAAGTATTACGTAATGAGTGAACAAGCCTATATAGTAAGTGTAGAGAAAATTCGAACGAAGGAGACGACGCCATTTTGGCCTTGGACAAACGTCAAATTCAAAATACATGAAATAGTGTCTTGTGAATCGAATATTACAAACAGCGGAATTTAATTTCAAACTGAAAAAGTTGAGCTAATAACATAAAATTCATAACCTTCAATCGTAGCCATTTACTTTCAAAACCTGCAATTATTAGGCATAGGGTATTAGTAAGTAACACGTCCGTTATAAAACGTGATGACCTTACTTAAGCATTATACCTCGACACTATCTCTTAAGGAAAGGGAACAAAAGCTTGTTTTTCGTCTACAAGTAATGGAAATGAAGGCTTCAAGAATTTATTAATTTTTAGACGTCCTTCGTCATGCATCCATGGGCAATGCGTGAGTGCAATTGTTAACAAATCAATTTCATTTAGATTCAAAATAATTTTAGAGCGGCTGTCACATAAAGTTGAAAGGGACGTTTTACAGGGGAGTGGTTAGGCCAGCTACACTAGGCAGAAAAAGTCTGCATACACTTAAGGTGTGTGGCACTTTTTTTGCATAAAAACTACAAAAACCTTTAAGTTCAACCCAAAATGTGTTTTTAATATATTCTCTGAACATTCACAATCCTGGGAATTGCTCATTTAACAAATTTTAAAAATAGATACAACTGCAATAATAACACAAAACAAAAGAGTCCACAAAAATGAGCAGATAAAGTCTGCATACAGCTGCATCAGATGAAAGATTTTATCAATTAATGTAATCATTAATAGCTGGTAGGGTATCCTTTTCTTTTCAGAACCTCCTGCAATCTTTTTGGCATAGAGTTGATAAGTTTAGAAGTTTCTTCAGCAGTAATTTTCCCCCATTCTTCTTTTAATGTTGTTTTTAGCATATCCTTAGATGTTATGTGGTGATGGCGAATCCTCCGCTCTAGTAAATCCCATAGATGTTCTATGGGGTTTAAGTCTGGTGATTGTGGGGGTGAATGTAACTGTCTTGGGACATTGTAGAGCAACCACAGCTTCACAATCTCAGATGTGTGTTTAGGGTCATTGTCATGCATGAAATGATATGCATCACCTAGACCCAGTGTTTCTGCACTTTGTTTCACATTATGTTTCAAAATATCCAAATAATTATATTTGTTCATAGTAGAATCAATAAACTGCAGATGCCCAACACCACTACTAGCCATACACCCCCATACCATTACACCACCACCACCATGTTTCACAGTAGGGAAGAGATTTTCTTTGTTGAGTGCTGTACCTCTTCTTCTCCAAATAAGTTTTCGTCCTTTTATTCCAAAAATGCAGAATTTACTTTCATCACAAAAAATGACCCTTTCCCAGAACTCAACTGGCTGATTCACATAGTCATTTGCATATTTAATTCGCTTTTGACGATTGACCCTTGACACGAATGGTTTTTTACGTGCAACATGTCCATGATACCCAGCCCTTCTCAGTATTCTTCTTGCAGTATCAGCACAAATTCTTTTATTGAACATCCCTTCAACATCTTTAACAATTTGTGCTGCAGATATTCTTGGATTTCTCTTGACTGCAGCTATGATACTGCGTTTCTCTCTAACTGACACCTTTGAAGGACGGCCTGAACGTGGTTTTGAAGATAAAATTCCAGTTGTTTCAAAATTATTGACTACTCGTTGAACAGAAGAATGACATCTTCCTATAATTCTGCCTATTTCGCGATAGCTTTTCCCTTCTTCCCACAATTTCACTATAATTTTACGTTCACCAACGTCAATCTCCTTTCTTTTAGATTGCATGACTATTTCTTTGATGATAAGCAAATCACTGCACCAAACAACAACTGAACACTAAGGCTAGGTGCACACTATTATATAGTCAAGCCTGTCTGACAATTGTCTGTGTAATGTTTGTTGTTAATCAGTTTTGTGTATTAGATGCCTTGTCTCAAATGTGCAGCTACCTATTGGTTTTGATTACCCCCACTGAGCACATAGACTGTTGTCAAACAGTCTGGATTAAAGTGTGCCCTAGCCCAATTGTGCCTTATATACTTTCAGAATTTGTGTTTGAAAGCATTATTCCAAAGACTAATTCTAATGAATAAACAAGTTATGCCATTAAATGCAGACTTTGTGTCCAAAGTTTAGAAATTGTTTTATTTTCAGTCTATGTGCTATGTGGTGTGGCGCCTTGTTGCAAGTGTGCAGCTCTACACATTGGTTTGTCTTACTCAAGCTAAGCACATACAGACTATCATCAGACAATCTTGACTATAGTGTCCCCCTAGCCTAATTGTTCATTATATGATGTTATAATGTGGGTTTGCATTATTTCAAAGTTTAATTAAAAGGAATCAGAAAGTTATGTTCCTGTATGCAGACTTTTGCTGTGCAAAATTTAGGGGTTCTTTCATTTTCAGTTGTTGATTTCAGTTCAATTTCCATTTAGATTTGTGAAATCTGCATCCTGAACATTTTAAGTGATCAAGGAATATATATTCAATACAAATTGAGCTGTGCTTAAAGGGATTACCAATTTTTATACAAAATGATTGCAGACAACTGATGTGTATGCAGACTTTTTCTGCCTAGTGTATATAATATGGATCAGTTTGTTGGGGCAGTGAGGAAGAGCCACGTCAATAGAATGCAAATAGCCGAAATGCCAATGCTGCAGTAGATGAGTGGAGTGTCGACAGGAGGACATCGCGAGAAAAAATGAGGGAGCAAAAAATGGTACAGGCACGTAATGTGAACAGGGCTGGAGGAACTCGTTAGGTCCATTACAGGATTGCAAGTGGTTGGAAGCACCCGAGGCAGGAAGAGACCTAAGCAGACGTGGGAGTAGGTTGTCCGTAAGGATATGGTATTGTGTAGGGTGGACGGGGACCTGGTCGGAGATAGACGAGAGTGGAGGGCTAGAACCCGCAGACCCTACCCTGCCGCAGGCGGGATTAGGGTATGATGATGACGTCACATATGTCATTTATAAAATTTCATTAAGATGTAGTGAATGTTGCCGTTATAATAGCATTTGTTCCGAATTGTTCGATATGAAATCTTCGAGTAAATGAAGGGTTCATCATTCAAGTAAGAGTTCATGGCTTGAGCAAAGCAACTCCTAACCCTTTTTCCCGCCTATGGCAGGGTCGGGTACTCATCTTGCCCTTCTAAATGGACACAAGTGTGATATATCGGACGGTGTTTTTCCAGTTGTGGACCAAAGCTGCAGCCCCCTATAAGAGTGTTATTTGAGCATGGTCTTAAAAAGTGGAAAATGTTACTATTTATAAGGATAAGATAGGAGAAAATATGTTGACCACAGCTTCAATTTGTTTTGGCTTGCATTATTATTATTACCTCCCAAATATAATTTAATGATGCAATTACATATGGTAAAGTGATCACCGACCGACCACCAGACGTTCAATATTTGACACAACTACAGCACATTAATAACCAGGTAAACCTGGTAAAACCCACCTTAAATGAAACGTAATGACTTGAAATACAGACTTGAACAAGTTTTTGAAAATGCAAGTCTACACAGTTCAAAGATATATTTTTCATCTCACCTCAATTCCGCTGTAAATAATATATACCACAGTCGTTTTAAAAAAGCTATATTTACAGCACTGAATATAGCATGTGTGTTTGTATCAAAACCGTGTACGGATGACCACTAAGCTTTATTTACGAGCCGAACTCGTTACTAGGGCCTACCACACGTCTTATTCTTCAGGATTATCTTATATACACATCTTGAAGCGTACTTTACTTATTTTTATGTTGCCAACTTTATAATAAATATTACTCTCGTTGGTGGCGGTTTTCTTCGTAATCCATACATGTTTAGAGCTATCCACTCATACTGCACACCGCCCTCCTTTTGCACTCTTTTGTTTGTGTCGAAAAATACTGGGCGTCAAGAGTTTCTTTCGTACTGAGTTATAAGCTTATATTTTAAATATCCTGATTTATTTTCAACTTATGAGACACATTTCAAGCGTGCTTTCTTTACGATGTATTTTAGCCTATCCTACACACAACTAATTCAAACACCCCCTTAATTTACGTGGTGGTCTTAAGGATCACAACAATGCTGCACGACTCTCCATTTTACATCACCCCGTCCTCCATCCCTTGCCCTCACTTCTTTTTCCCCATATTCTTTTTACTCAACTGAGAGGAGTGACCATATAAGGCCAATCAATAAATAAGACTACAAACCGGCAGATACAAAATAGCATTAATTCCCACTACACGACTTCAAAGCAGTGACCACACGCAGCACTTTATGCATTTTCGTACGCAAAAATAATCTCAGCAATCACTTTGCTACTAGTTATGCATTAACAGAACAGTGCTCGATATTGTAATAATACTAACGTATTGATCAGTGATCCGATAATAGTAGCCTTTCCATAATCCATGTTGTCCAGAAAATGATATAGAGGCTCAAATCATGCTTGTCGTTGTTGTACTTTTGTTCTTCAAATTTGTTAAAGGCCTGGGCAATGTTCGTTCATGCACATACTGCATATAGGTTGAAGGTGGGGGCGGAGAATGATGGGGGGGGGGGCGAAGTAACATGTTGGAAAGTGTTAACGAAAAGAAAACCACAAGCCTCCAAAACCAGACACAAAAGGCCATAGAGGACTACGTTGCTAAGGGATTAAAAACCACAACCACCATCACACGATTCGAAAAGCTGAACTGAGGTCGGTGGTTATTTCTTACGTCACGTGATACTTGATACCATGCCCACCATTCAGAATTTCTTGGCATAATGCCTCTGTATCGGGCCAGTGTTCTAGGACACATCTGCAAAGCTGAATCCTCAAAATACGTCTCTTAAGCTGTGACAACTACACTCGGGACATATGCAAGAGAGAGAGAGAGTGTGTGTGTGTATGTACACAATGGGGGTGTTGTGTGCCCCACAGGGTGCATTTTTGAAATGAAAGTTTGAGGACGGCTACTGCATACGACATTACACAGATGGTCTTTCTCTCAGGCATCTTCTCTCTCTTTTTTTCTATACCCTTGTCAATGCCGTCCGTATCTGTTATATACAGCATGCCATGTTTGCAAGTAGGATATTATATAGGAAACTATTGGGTGGACGAACCAGGCGAGGTAGCAGAAGTGTCCTGGATTCAGTCGTTCGTCTTCTCTTTAACGTGCTTTAAAAATTTGAGTGACGTGTAAATGGAGCTGTACAATCACATTCACATACAAGTTCGTAACGACATAACACTGCAAGCATCTTTAACGTTGCACATGTACAACCTCCTATCTCTCTCTTTCTTTCTCTCTTCTACCACTCCTAACTGTAAGGAATCCACATTGATGAGGGCTGGTTAGGTCACGAGGTAAAGCTTACGCTATTTCTGTTTATGAAACAGGATTGTATGTCCTCCTTTTCTCTTTCAGACGATGATGACAGCAACGAAGTTCTCACTTAGGATTCCAGTCCTGCAAGGACATAAAAAAAAAGTCTGTTCGGGATATGTATGGTGTGTGATATTCTATCTCTTTCACATCTCGATTTCATCATCCTCTCTCTGCCCCCCCCCGCTCCCTCCTAAATATCCCAGTCTTTGGATTATGGTCCTTTGTATTCTAACATAGAACACATATGGACAGAGCAAAACAGCCAGTTGGTCAAAACAATAAGGAGGTTCGTTACTAATCACCATTCATAAAGAAGCAAATAGAGCTGAGATAGAGTTCGGATCAACCCCCTGCATCTCTGTTCTAAACGGGAGCGGCGAGTTGCGTTGGACACACCAGTTCTCGTCTGATCACTGAAGTTAAGCAACGCAAGCCCAGTTAGTACTGACATGGGTGGTCGCTCGGGAAAGCTTGGTACTGCTAATACCCAATAATCGTCGCATTAGTGTAGTGTCTGTGCAGTCTATGCATTAGAACTATGCAGTGGACGGGTCTCTAATGACCTTGTAGTTGACGGGACCTTAAACACCAACAAACAATCTGTTCTAATGCCTTAAAAGTAAAACGAATTAAACAGATAAATGTTTGTCCACAACAGCCATTTAAAAAGATTGTTGTCTAACAAAACTGCAACAAAAGATGTTCACTGTGAATGATTACAGCTACCACTAACTGGAAGCGGCTGTATTGCGTTGGACCCCCATTTCTCATCGATCACTAAAATTAAGCAGCGCAACTCCAGTTACTGCTAACATGGGTGGTCGCTTGGGAGCGCTGGGTACTGCTAATACTCAAAAATTGATGCATTAGTGTAGTGTCTGTGCTGTCTCTGCATATGAACTATGCTGTGCACGGGCTCTAATGACCTTGTAGTTGAAGGGCCCTCAAACACCAAAAAAATTAACCAACAGGCAAACATGGTATTGACTGTCACGTGACACTGTTTTACGTTTTGTTGCACAACTTGAATAAAATTGAAACTTCAACAGCCAATTAAAATAATTTCTGGACCTTGCTTCTCTTAACTGTTGAAGGCCAATTAGTCTGTATTTGGCGGGCATGACCCATAGAAAGATGGTCGTGTTCAGGAAAAAAGTTTTGATCGCAGAATAACACGACGTTACTAGTATCAAGTAACTAATAAATGATTGGGGGCAGAATATCCACTTTCTATGTGAAGTGACCATGGAAAACTTTCTTTCTAATCACATAGCTGTGGACATCTTGGAATAAAAGTTGGATATTTTTATTAAATTCTTCTTCAAAACTATCCTTGGTCGTGATAATAATGTGTTGTCGTCCACTCATAAAGTAACATTCGTCACGAGGAATCGTGACCATTACTACATTACTACTGAAATTCTGTCCTTTTCTCTCTCCAACCCTTAATTAATGTTGTTGGTCAGTTTGAAATTAATAGGTCATTTGCAGGAGATGCTATCATTACTTCTAGTTATAAGTAGAGAAATGTGACTTGAGAAAACCAGTTCCGCCCGTATGCATTTACGAGGTACAAAACGTGGACATCAAAATATTGTAATTAATTAACAATGCATTACTTATATCAGCACATAAAGTTTAAAATACAAACAGTTTTACTTTTAACAAATTAAAGGAAAAAAAAACGTGATGTGAGAAAAAATTAAGTGCATGGCTCCGTACAGTCGATTCGTTTTTATAGTTTTATTTAGACATTTTATAGAAATATAATTAACAAACATTTTAATAGACATGTATTAAGTCCGCCCAGAATGTAATAGGAACGTTGGTATAGTATGTAATCCCCCCTCCCCAAATACTTTCGGGCGAGCGGCTGTATTAGGTTGGACACACCAGTTCTTATCTGACCACTGAAGTTCAGCGTCGCAACCTCAGTTAGTACTGGCATGGGTGACCGCTCGGAAACACTGGATACTGCCAATACCCTAATCGCCGTAACAGTGTAGTGTTTGTTCAAACTCTGCAATAGAACTACGCAGTGGACGGGGCTCTAATGACCATTGTAGTTGAAGTACCCTAAAACACCAATAAACCCAAATAATTTCGGACAGAGGAACAAGCGAAACATGTATGTCAGACATTCAAGATTCCAAAACCCATTCTAAGTAATATTTGTCATGGAATCCCTTAAATCGGAACAGTTTGGATTTGAATCCATACTTCTATGAAGAAGACGAATATGATTTTCTTATTTAGTGGCCTTAAAATGCGGAGGTCTTATTTGGGGGACGGGTTGATCCCCTCTTTCTCCTGCAGTATTTTTCCAACCGGACTCGGTTGAAAAGGAGCACATTAATAGTTATATCAATTGGGATTAAAAGGATTGTGGCATTTGTGGCACTCATGAGGTCTTAAGTCTCTTTTTATTCTATCAGTTTGTCGTCTCCTCTCGTCGTCCCCCCCTCCTCACCGACTGTTCTGCTTCGACCTGAACATCACGGATTTTAGGACCCTGCCCACTGGCTTAAAAGTGGATAACTATTGTAGAATCTACTATGATAGTTATTTTGGAACAGGGTAACAGAAAAAAATCGTACAAAATAAAGGTATCTTTCATTTTATTATCTATATTAAAAGTGAAGACCGTAGGAGAGTTGATTTCGATCATCGTCCGACCTCCTTCCCTCCTCCTCCTTTCTTTACTTTCCGCCCTTCACTATACATATATTTTACACACCCTTCTAACATTATACCACCACTACCATCACAACCAACGCTAAAAGTGGTAGGGGTGGGTAGACAGACCTCAGGATAATCAAATCGACAAACTGGAACTTTTCAACCAAGTTTGACGATGACCAGAAGATGCAGACGGAAGAATGCCATCTGTAAAATTTAAAAAGCATAAAAACCAAAATCTGCTCCACCAATGCTGCCACCCGAAATTTTTTTGGGGCTATAGAAGAATATATGTATCGTTGCCCCCGCATACAGGCATGTAAAAGTAGTGTACGGAAATGGGACGGTGGAAGACGTTGGTGACTTTTTTTTGCTCATCACCCACGTCTTTCGGACACCTCTTTCTCTCAATCCCAAAGTCCACCCCGATCCCACCAACTGACTCTTTGAACATGCTATAATTGTGATACAGAATGTGTGGAACTCATGTGTAAAAAAATAAGAGATACACACGCACACATGGGTGACCTTTGATGAACCCTCGCCTCCCTCATCTCCTCAATGAATATTTAGATAATAAAGCATGCATATCTCCTCTATCTCAGGCAAGCAGGCAGGCCAGCAGCCTGCCTATCCATCTTTGCTTGGCTTGTCTGTAAGTGTATACATCGTGCATGACCTCCACGAACAAGAGAAGCATTCCGTGGTAAGCAACAACAATGTGTTGCGCGTGAGAGCGAGTGAGGTGTCAGGGCAGAGTGCACACGCTGCTATGTATGAGATGTCATGCCATACTACGGGGTTTTGCCTCAGAGACTTTTGTAAAAATGAACAGATGGTCGATATACAACTATTTCGATATCCATAGTAATTCTAAGCCACATTCCATTGGGGTGGACCCAAGCATGTATTGTGTTTGGCGGATGCTTACTTATGTTGCAAATTTCAACCTTTTTTTCTTCTTCTTCTTTCTCTGGTCCCTAAACAATTATGCGTACACACGAACCTCTTCAACGCTCGCCCATGTCTTTAGGATGTTAGAAGATTATTATTATCATTATTATTTGGAGGAAGAGAAAAATAGGAGAACGATGATGTTATAGTCATACTATATCGGACATTTAATGTTTATATATGAAAGAAAATGTCTCTCACTTCAAATAGGTTATCATCGGTTGGCATAAAATGCGCGAGTAAACAGTAGAAAAGGAGGAGGGACGAAGGGAGCTATGAATAACGACCCAGCCCACCTGGCCAACACCCTAATATGTGCGCTTTTAAACATTATCAAGTATCATCATTATTATCATCCAAGACGAATAAGAGCAAGAGAAATTTATTTTATATAAAAAAAGGTGCACCATGAATGGGTTGCGGTTCCATCCCAGCCACATCCTGTATCATTCTTTCCTAACAATTTATGATTTTTTGCTGCTCTCTTTCAAGTCAAAAATACCAACACACCACCACACATTTCGTGCCTAAATTATTCACAATTAATTAAATCTATGTGGAAGCCAACGGGTTAAATGGCCCACACGGGAGGGCCCAAAGTGAGGGAGGGGGAATTAAGGATGGAAGGAATTACATCTAGGGAGCTTACAAACCTACTCGTATTTTTTTTTCAAAATTTAGAAGGGGTTCTTGACATGCCTCAGTGGCGCAGTAGGTAGCATGCTCGGTAACGACCCCTCCCCTCCTCATCATTGTACGTAAAAGAACCCTCTCTACTATGCAACGGATAGGCCGACGATCAATAAGCATAGGGGTCGAAGATTTGGTTGGCAGCCGGCTGCGGAAAAATACTGTCCAATGTATCACCGCATGTCCATTCAGGGGAACAAGATGGGTACGCGACCCTGCCAGAGGCGGGAAAAAGGGTTAGGAGTTGCTTTAGAAGGGGTTCTTTTACGTGTTTTTGACATCATATGGGGCCTACACACCATTCAGAGCCACACATTTACTACCCAACACAGGAAGAAAGATGCCGGAATGAAACCACCTACGTCCACCAGTATCGAACCTAACCGAAAAAGTCATGTGCATTACCAAATGAGCGGTTTGTCCCTAACATGAAAGGGTTTAGAGTCCGGTAGTAATTTTCACTGCAGTAATATTTCTCCACCCGTTTCTGGCCTGTGTACGGGTCAGACACTCAGGAAATGATCAGATGATAGAAGTAGAAGAGAACGTGAACATCTGAAACTGAAAAGCTAGAAATCGTTGCAGTGCTGAGTAGGACGGACTAGGTGACCCACTAAGGCTCTCCAGCGAAAATGATGCAGAGGGCAAGCAGTCAGAGATCCTACCTTGTCCTAAGTTGGAAAGTGCGTGATGACTTTATTTATGACTCATGTGGTAAGATTATTTTATGATATTAGACATCTCCAATGAAGCACTGCGTGGCCTCATTGTGGACAATGTTACAGGCTAATTGTTGTTTGTTTGTTGGTGTTTTAGGGCCCTTCAACTACAAGGTCATTAGAGCCCCGTCCACAGTGTAGTTCTTATGCAGAGACTGCACAGACACTACACTAATGCGACGATTTTTTGGGGGTATCAGCAGTACCCAGTTTTCCCAAGCGACCACCCATGTCAGTACTAACTGGGGTTGCGTTGCTTAACTTCAGTGATCGGACGAGAACTGGTGTGTCCAACGCAATTCGCCGCTCTCTGCAACAGGCTAAAGTCTGTAGGACCCCCTCTCATCCCGTCCTGTCAAACCACTCAAAGTTTGAAACAGTGTGTCGGTACAGCAGGGAGTTAATGCGTGTAGAAAATGCTAACTACCAAAAATTTGAAGAAAAAAAAGTCATCAAATGAAAGCAGAGTTTGGAGGTTGCACTGGGGGTAAAGGGGAGAAATTCAAGTAGCGTTTATACCAAATTTTTGATAAATGTCGTGGGGCAAACCGTCGTCTGTCTCGCCATGTGTTCATCATTGTCGGATGTTGTATTTTAATTCGATTAGTCAGCGATATCTTGAATTTGATGCAACGTGTGTATGTGTTGCTCCTCTTCCAATCGTTTCAATTTCATTTTATGTGTTATTTTCACCAGTCAACATAAAATAATCTTACTTTTCCAAATCTTTTGGGGGGAGGGGGTACAGGATGGTCAGTCGACTCTTGAGAAAGCTCTTTATGATGGTGAAGGTGTTTTTTTTTCACGTTTGCCATTTAGCAGTAATAATACTTGTTAACTATGGTAGATATGTTAGGGCAGCTTGTGGCAACATATGTATACTTTTCAATAAATGTATATATTTATTAATAGAATTCTTACAATGATATTTAAGATATTTATATGCACTTATTTTTTCCCCTCTCTAGTTAGTTATTTCTGTTACATGTTATAATGGACTTTTATTTACCATTTTTGGCACGTCTTTCCTTTTCAAACTTTTAACTAACTGACACATGGTGGACATTTTACAGACCCTTTACCATTAATCGTTTTCTGTCTTTGTGTGCTGGCTGCTCTTCCTCTTTCCTCCTA
Source organism: Trigoniulus corallinus (assembly GCA_013389805.1). Classification (NCBI taxonomy): domain Eukaryota; kingdom Metazoa; phylum Arthropoda; class Diplopoda; order Spirobolida; family Trigoniulidae; genus Trigoniulus; species Trigoniulus corallinus. Next base: position 13,909,702 of record JAAFCE010006949.1, read on the forward strand.
ACCTCTCACTCTCTTGTCCCTCTCCACCACACTCTTCAATATTCACCAAACTTCTCCTTCACTTCTCAGTCTACACACACAGCAACCCACCTACCCCCTCTCCTCCTCATCATCATTTGCCCAAGTCAAAAACGTAGAAGCCCCTGAATTTATAGACCACCTCCTCAATACGGTTTAGCGTCCCAAGTCAGCTGTCACTGTCTGTATAATATCGCCATCTTTCTCCCAGTGCCATTATATTTCTTATACAAACATTTAAAATTGTTCCTTTAGTTTGGTATTTTGCAGACGTGGGTTTTTATTGCAAGCGGTCCTTTCAAGTCTACTAATTAACAATTAAGTAAACAAACGAGGCGGACACAGGAGAGGAGACTGAGAAGACCAGTCCTCTCTATTTTTTTTCTTAAAAAAGGGCACTTGGGAGATACGTATGTGACTGTTTAGAATAATAATTATATTAGGGGCTAACTAAGACACCCTATCCGCAAATAGATAACAGAATAACGTTTCGAAATCAATTAGGCACTTGCCGCAAACAAGGGCAATTTATCGTTAAGAACTTGTATATCGGAATAGCACGCCCCGCAAGTCGTTAAGAAATGCTGTCTCTTAAGTACTGGACCCCAGCTTGTGCGCGTGAAATACGTTTCATTACACGGTCAGTCACAGATGTTAAAAGTTATTTAATTTTATTTTTTAAAAGTTTTTCACACCAAATGTTTTAGGGGGACAACGCTTATTCAAGTGATAAAAATATTTGTAAAATTGTTTATATTTTATAGTACTATAATAAGCATACCCTGCCTCGGTGGCGCAATAGGTAGCGTGCTTGACTTGTTGAGCCAGTGGATCCAGGTTTGATACTGGATCGATGTGGGTTTACTGTACTACGTTTCTGACGAGAGAAGTCCCGAATGCGCCTTCCTTCTGGGGAGCTGGCGCATGGCGATTTGGCGTACGTCAATTTGGCGTACATACCGATCTCTTGGGTGCCCAAATTTGTTCAAAATTGCAACGGTCATAACAACATATTTCAACAGTCATTGCAAGGTAATAGAACAATGAATGTCTACCATAACTGTGTTATAGGGCCCTAATGACCTTTGAAGTCGATGGGCCCTAAAACACAAACAAACCCAACTGTGTTATACGGGACCGTTGCAATGACTTATGCCCACGCGTGGATATAGGGGTGAGCGGCGAGTTGCGTTGGACACACCAGTTCTCGTCTGATCACTGAAGTTAAGCAATGCAAGCCCAGTTAGTACTGACATGGGTGGTCGTTCGGGAAAGCTGGGTACTGCTAATACCCAATAATCGTCGCATTAGTGTGGTGTCTGTGCAGTATATGCATTAGAACTATACAGTGGACGGGTCTCTAATAACCTTGTAGTTGACGGGACCTTAAACTCCAACAAACAACAACAACAAGTGGATATAGGATGGGGATTTTGGGGTTGCAACCCCTCCCATGCACATATAAACTTATATTTGCATAATATGTGAGGTTTAGCTCAACCCCCCTGTATTAGCTACCCCCCCCCCCGACGAAAATCCTGGATCTGCCACTGGTTATGACAGTTGCAATTTTGAACAAATGTGTGCACCCAAGAGATCGGTATGTACGCCAAATTTGTATTTACGCCAAATTGCCATACGCCGAATGTGTATGTACGCCAAATTGCCATACGAAAAATTGACGTGATCCCGAAAATACAATCCTGAGCTGAAAAAAGCGGACCATGTTACTAGTCGAACGCCCAGAGGTCACTGTTTTACTTCCCCTCTGACGGATGCATGGCGTGCTTTCTCGCACTTGAAAGAGCTGCCCCAGGATCAAGCCTTGAAATACATACGCCCTAATCCAGCACGCTACCGTTGGTGCCACCGACTCCTACCGCATATTATCTTCCTGAAAATTGACGTGCCGGTCGCCTTCCTTCATAATTTAACCGAGAAATTCACTAATCGAAGTAGAATACTTAAAGGTCACTAGTTAAAGTCACAATGACAAAAGATAGTTTAATTCCCGTTACTTTATTTTTGCGTGTCCACACAAATTTTTAAAATTGTTATCAGATAGCTTTTTTTACCTTCTGCCAAAATGATAATACAACTTCATTTAAAATGAAACCTTATCTTACTAATGGACGGTTTTTTATGAACCACCCCACTTTTTTTATACACTTGCGTGTGTATCAATCTAATTGTTGCATAACTGGTTTTTGATTTGTTTTAACTCTTTAACTACCATTATTAACTTAATTCAGCCCGCTTCTCTGTTTTTTGGTCTCTCTCTCAATGTTGTTATAGAGGACGTGACTTCACTATTTTTTTATTTTTATTATTAATAAAAATATATATTACCTTGTAGCGCTTGAGGCAGTCCACGGGTTTGTAAACGGGTAATGAGTGCACAGTGAAGCTGGTCAATGTACTTAATGGCCTCTTCTATCACAGTTACCTGTAGGGATGTAATTGTTATTAAAAATGTTGTTTAAAATGCCTTTAAGTAGAGGTCATCTCAGGTTATTTCTGACTCCCTCGTTTTAAGTAAAATGCTTTGCGTCCAATTTGCATTTTCTCTCTCTCTCTCTCTCTCTCTCTCTCTTAAATGACTTGAGCAAATAGGCAACCCCACCCTTCCTATCCCCCTTCGCAAGAAAGTAAGGGGTAAGAAAAAGATGAAGAAAAAAAAAGCCCCTGAAGGTGTATATGCCCTACAGATCACCCTTGAAATTCATGTTTATAGCCCTTCATACGCCTTAATGCCATCACCATTTCTCTTTCCTCCTCTCAAGTCTTTCCACTTGTAACCCCTTCGATATGGCACACTCACAGTATGAAGCAGGTTATTTTAATAAAAAAAAATGATGTGGTGGGCCGAGTTGGGAGGGGGGAAGAGTATAGAAAGTGTATATTAAAAATTGTTATTAAACGGGTTGGTGCTACCCCTGTAGAGCAGGTGTAGCCCTGACGAAATTTACTCTTTTTCAAAAGTTTGTAAAATAAGGGGTTAAGAGATTTTATTTCTTAACAAATTCTTTTATACAGTACGTAATTTTGTTTTCGTCCGTGACACCCAAGAATTTTTTTTATTGTTTTACATTGCTCGTTTTTATTATTTCTTGATGTTTCACACAGAAAAAATATGCGATTACAACAACGTTTGCAACAAGAAATACGATTTTTTTTCTTTTTAAACTTGCACATAGCTGGCACCCCACTGTTTTGTCCCATCCTTGGATGTCGTACGATATCTATACGACTGAAAGGGTTATGTGATATTAGGATGGTAGCAATTCAACACTTTACATGCACATCTCTACCCCTTTATTTTTCTATCTTGGGAATCTCAAATTTGTGGATACCTGACAACCGTGATAGGCAGGACAAGAAAAAAGTAGTTAGATAAAGAAGATCCGCCTCAACTACATTAAGCCAATGGATAAAGCTCACGAACGAAAATTCAGAGTAGGCAGTTTCAAAATACAGGTCTAAAGGGGTTAGCTCAACCGTTCTACTACGTTAAAAGAATATAGTATGTGAGTTATCGTTACCTTAGACACCTTGGGTTTGGTAGCAATCGATGGTACCATAGCTCGTAAACGATTATATTCCTTCCTTCGTAATAGTCTTAATTTTTGACGACGATATTTTTGAATTAATTTATGCACAGAATAAACGTACGTGGAGGTACTCGTAGCTGCATCCGTCGTTGTAATCCACATCATTAAATTGGTTTCTTCTTACAAATGCAATTGATAAAGTTAATATCAGAAGATATGTGTAATGTGATTAACAGTTTAAATTTGAGGTCCACCAATCCAGTAAGGTGAGATGACGTTGGAGTTATTTGTGTAGGTTTAAGTGGATCATGAATAATCCTAAAAAAAGAAGAAAAAAAATAAAAATTGAAGTAATCAAATTTTAGATAATCGCATCCATCACGCTTCAAGACATAACGTTAATCGTCATTAAATAACTGATTCATTGTGAAAATAAAGCATCCGACGAGAGACTTGAACCCACAACTCCTGTATTAAGGATCCAATGCTCCACCACTGACCTAATCAATCACATACTCCAATCCGTTTTTTTTTTTGAGGGGCATTGCTGTTTGGTTACGTATGCTCTTTGATCTTTTGTAGCGGCCTGAATGAGTTTGTTTTGTTGGCGTTTTAGGGTCCTTCAACTACAAGCTCATTAGAGTCACATCTACCGCATAGTTCTAATACAGAAACTGCAGATACTACGTTACTGTGACGATTTTTTGGGTATTAGCGGGTACCTAGTTTTCCCAAGCAGCCACCCATGTTAGTACTATCCGGGGTTGCGTTGTTTAGGCTATGTCCTAGGTGGCAGCGTCTAGCGTTTGCGGGAGTGCGTCTAGAGTGTAAGCGCTACCATTCCGCCTGTCATTAGTGTCCAGCGTGGCAGCGTGCTTTGAGCTCTGAAAGCGTCAAAAAAACATGGCGGCAAGAATGCGGTGTGTCGAGAATGGTGTGTCGAACGCAATAAGCCGCTCCCGCCTAAATGAGGATTTCGCCCCGTGTAGGTCCTACTGCATGCAATTAATATATGATAAAATGAGATGTCAACTGCAGACTCCCAAAATTTTTTATAGCGGTAAAAAAATAGATTTATGATAGATATTATTAGATGCTATTCAATAGCATGGTATACATAAATTTATAAACGGGGCAGGACAATAACAAAGAAAGGATGACAAAAGGGGAAGGAAGGAAGAAACGAATCGTTGGTCAATGCATGAAATTCTTTTTTAGGACGTCAGCCTCTTTAATATGAATATTAAAAAGGGATGGCAACATTTATAAGAATTTTTGACTTCCAAAAACAAAACAAAAAAAATGTATATGTACACTCAAGGGAACCTGTTTTGAAATATATATTCTTTACCTGCCTCTTACGTTTGTCGTTATCTTGCTGATTTAAATATTTAAAGCGGCATCGGTAGTTTAATTTGCATCGTAATTACAATCATTTCATCACAGTCCATGTTTAAAAAAATTTTAATAAACAAATGGAGAAACGAAGGTCCTACCCCCCCCCCCCTGGCCGTTGCCCAAATTGGGCGGCTAATTAATTAAGATATTTGCTAAATGCCGGCCTATTTACCGACGCCAGTGGATGATCATCTGCTCTTAGAGCAATAATGCCGACCTACAAGAAGTGCATTTTGTTTCGTTGGTGTTTTAGGGCCCTTCAACTAGGCCCCTACACTACGGAGTTCCAATGCAGAATCTGCACAGACACGACGCTGTTACGACGATTTTTGGGTATTAGCAGTACCCAGTGTTCCCAAGCGGTCACCCATGCAAGTGCAAGCTGGGGTTGCGTTGCTGAACTTCAGTGATCAGACGAGAGTTAGTGTGTCCAACTTTTGAGAGCCGAAAGGATATTCTGTGAAACAGGAAGGATTTTTCCAATTCCAAATGTGCTTGCTTGTGCTATCGACTGGGGCTGGTGGAGCACCCCACAGTACACTTCCTAAACGTTTGGATTCCAGGATCTAAACTTCTAAAGTGTGCACCAGGTTCTTAACCAGTTTGTTCAGTTCGGAGCGTTTGCCTCTAGAGCTGGTTCGATGCTGGTCCAGAGGGAGGCCGATTATCATATCAAAAAAGATGCATCCTTCACGACTTTTTATTACTTCTCGCATTTGGTGGGTCCCGTGCAAGTGATTTGTGGAGGAAAGAAATTGAAATATTTTTGACTCGCTTGTTTTTAAAGAAAAAAATAAAAGTTTGGGATTTAGGTATCAATTAACAAGCAAACACTACTGTATATGTTAGTCATCCCTTTCCGTTCCTATATTTTTAAAATTCTTAAATTTTCGCTACTTTTTTTTGTAAACATAGCCTGAACCATCTCTCTTATTTTTGACAGCTGTGGAATTTCGCCTCTGCAAATCCTGTCGTCACCTCAGTTTTGGATAGTGGGGATAAACGCTGGATTTTTAAGTCAACGAGTTACAACCTTACATCATCAACTGCTGAGAGTAGTAGGAAAGAGGGGGAGGGAGGTGAGAATAAGATTTTTGGTTTCCAGCTGTTTTTTTTTTTTAACATTTTCATTTGGTTTTAATAATTTTGTGGCGTTGAGTGAATTTTTATGACGATATCGAAGATGTCATCGAATGAGGAAAGCGAGGTCAGGTAGCAGGGGTTGTTAGTTACATTTTGCTACAAAACCCTCAAAACTACTTTAAAAAAAAACAAGGATTCCAGATGGTAGGTTGGTTGGTTAGTTGACGGGGTGTCAGTATCTTGTATCTTACTGTAGAGCAACTGCTGTAGAGTTTAGCTGACTTAACATATTGCAACCATTTGGGTTAAAAGAAGACTAGGCACTGACGTCCTCCTGAGCCTACCACTGCTTGTGTTGTAAATTAGTTAATGCGGAATGAGGAACTACATACAATTTTTACAAGAAAGGATTTTTTTATCCCGTCAACTTAAGACAGTTCAGTCACCATTTTCTTCTTTCGCCATCGTCGTATTTACCCACTCCCCTTCTCATTTAATACCCTCTTAAATGGTTTATTATCCCCTTTTCTCCTTTCCTTCCTACTTCTTTTTCTACTATGCACACCACATTCTCTCACCTTGCAGTTAATTGTGAATAAATCAGCTGCCAGAATTACCTTCTCTCATTCTCTCTCTCCAAAAATACTCAGGTGCAATGTAATCTATGTTTTTTGTACTCTCCTCTGGCCTCCCCATTTCTCTCATCATCCCTACTTGCCATCACCTTCCTTAAACAGCACATACGTTTGTGACTGTTGTTTTTTTTTTGCCTTCCTGTGTGGTTGTCTCTCTTGCTTCTTCTTCATCACCTCCTCCTAACTTTTTTCGCAACCCATTCCTATGTGCATATCCCTCTCTAGCTGTCAGAAATTCCTAAAGTGGAGAAAAACTACATGACCCTGTTCCTACTTTCATTGAACCTAAACAAAAATGCAGCGACAGGTGCATGCTTATACGGCTGAACAGGTAAGTCGAGATAGGTGTAATGCTGGGAAAAAAATCAGTTACAACGTAACCTTCTGCTATAACATATTCCCACATATTGTATTAAGCTTGTTGCATTCCCCAGAAGAGAATATCTTCTTCCACTATTAAATCTCAAATTGACGATGACTCACATTCCTAGCTTTGCAAACAAAACAAGGACCTGCGGGCCAACCATATGACCCAACTTTATAGATTACTCACCCATCCTCTCTGGTCTAGTTACATGCATAAAGGTAAAGGAAGTTTTTTGCTACCTGCCTAAGGAATTTATTAGCAAGCAGAATTTTCAAGAAGTGGCTCTGGACCATCCTTTAATTAAAAAGGACAGCGAATTATTTGAAGCGTTCAACCAGTGAACTACTGTAGGTACCTATAACGCCCTCACTTTACAATAGGTCGAATTACCTATATGTTTCGGTATAAGAATTACGTTGCTTTTCTTTAATTCTTCGTAGTAGTGCTAAGTTTGAAATTTTTGTAGAGAAAATACTTATAAACTGTGGCAATTTATAAATTTCTTCCAATTTTATCTGAGATCTAAGAATAATTTCCACCATTTTGGATTTTGTCAAGTAGAACGTTCTTTTTTTGATAGAATTATTGCACATGCAACATGGAAGGTTGGAGAACAAAAAAACAATACGGAATCTTACAATGATACACCAAATAGATGCGTGACCAGCAGGAAGTAGGCATTTGTGATAGGGTTGACGTATTTTAAGAGCCTGTTGGTCAGCAAATGACGAACACCTGCTACTCAAAATTTGCTTTTGCTCATGTGGACAGGTTCGGCAGAGGTGATTGACAAGCATCTTTATCTAGTGCGTAGTTGGAAGTGGAGGGGAGAAGCGAAGAGAGGTTCTCTTTGTATAGGGAGGCTAAAAGAGTTATTGGTTGCATTGAGAGAAAATGGATGGCTTTGCAATGTCCGAAAAAAATTAGTTCTTGAATAGCTCAGTAATTTTAAGTATTTACAACCTAGGTTCTCCATAAAATAGCCAGTGTTTTCAGAATGCTGTCATTTCCGATGGTCGTAGGACTGGCTGACTGTACGACCGTTGCATGTGTTTTCATTTCATCACGACCTGTCCTTGTAATCTTTACTCTGACAGATTTTTTTTCTCTCTTCCTTCTCTCCGGAAGATTAAAAGAAAATGGTCAGTATCAATTTCAAGTCAAAGATCACTTAGATCAAAGACTGATGTGAAGTATCTTTTAAGTATATTGCGTAGGTCAAGCTTGGTGGCTCTCGTCCTAAATCCATGTACACGGAGGCGTAAATTGGCTAATTTCAAAAACGATAATTTCACGTAAGAATCCATTTACGACAGTTTATTTTTTTTTTCATCAGTGAAGGAAGGGTTAGGAATGTAGAAGTGCATATTTTGCTGGTGGACAGCAGGAAGTGGACACATTTTGGTACTGGACTTCAAATAAAATATGCTGTATTAAAAAAACGAAACCTTGAAAACTCCAATCAAGGAAATGTAGGAAGGAAAGGCAGTCAACTCTTTTTCAGCTTCTACATACATTGAATTAAAAGGAGTTTCATTTCCTTGATATGTCTGAGGTCGCTACAACGAGTCCATTAATTTTAATATACGATTAATTGGACCCTTATTAAGAGAAAAACGCTATTTTTATCTATTTCATTATCGCAATTAACTTTACTCGTGATAATGACTACTATCATCTTGAAGTGTTTATATGCTTCAAAGACGTAAATCACTCATCAAAGTTTCATTCTTTCAGTCGACATTATAATGCTAGACAAATTTATGTATTAACTACTAATGTGTAGAGATGTCCATTCGAGGACATCCTCCCAATCAAGACATTAAATTAAACATCATGCCCTACCAAACTGCCATATTAAGTTACGCTGCTGTATAATGTGCCAGGGACCCGAGTTCAAATCCAGAAGTGTGGTGGTTTTTAATAGCCTAATCTTCGGCGACATGAAAAACGGGCTCCCTCTCGCCCTTTATTTATTTATACACGACTGATATTATTTCTTTCTTGTGTTTTTGAAAACGACCTGATTTTTTTTTAAAGTGCGATATAATTATCCTGTCCACAGTAAATTACAAAAATAGTAACCTAGCCGATATGGACCGGTCGGGATTTGAATTACTGTTACAATTGTCAATTAAGGGCGCCTCAAGTGACCTAAATAATGCCCAAAAGGTTGACCAATTCATCAGTTTCATGTGCCATATGGTAGCGGATTGATGTCCGAAATGGACGAATTCTGGCTCCATCATTCGACATGCAAGATGACCATATACGTCATCAATTTATCCTATTGGTCATTGACAGTTTTGACATAATATTACTGCTTTTTAAGCTGGAACTTTAGAATCTATGTTGTATATTCTTGATCAAAAGAGGGTGCATACTTATGTTTTCAAACATTTCGTCGTAGAGACTGTTTAGGGCCTTTACAAGTGGACAGAAGAGGGCCTTTTCTCGCGCATACCGCTAAGGACCTTTTTCTCTCTTTGAAGTCCTTGACCTCAAACTACAAGCGCATAGCTATTTTAGGTATGTTTTCTTCACTTTAAATATATAGAAACACACCTTACTATTATCATCTGACATTGTAGAAGGGCGATAGATACAACCTGGGATTTTTATAGGTGAGATTTTCATATTAAAAAAACTCTAATGACATAATGATGAATCTTGCGTTATTTATTAGCGTTTATCGTCAAAAAAGTGAAGTAGTGTTTAACGTATAGGCTATTTAATTCCACGTCCACTCATCAGTACGCCTACCTCATTGCGATGAAATCTGATAAGGCATACCCAAGAATTTTCAACACGATTATAAATAAATTTCGCCTCTATGTAACCTGCTAAAATAGCAACCTATTAACCATATGGTATCTGGCAGTTAAATAAAACGATACAAGTGGAAATATAGCTTACCTTGTAAAGTTCAAATTTCCAGCAGGTAGGCAAGATAATCCCCTCCCATAGCAACATCACATCAATTGGTTTGAATGCGTTTCAGCTGGGCAGCTGCTTTTATAACCTTGGTTTGGTTGCGATTAGGTCTCGTGCAGTGTACTTCTCCGCCAGTTGGCCGAAGCACTCGTAGTGGCGAATTCTTGCGCCTTTCGCGTTCTTTAAAATGTCTGCCGTTCGTTTTGTTTTTTTCCCTCTCGCCTGAGTCATAATTATTGGTTTTTGGTAAATAATGAATTATTATTTTTTAATGTTTAGACTCTTACTAAGCTCAGGATACTCGTTAGTAATATAAATCTGAAAAAAGAAACCATTTAAAATACTCTTTACATCTAATATTTACATCTATAGTATACTACTGCCTGTCTATCGTATAATGAATGTTATACAGTTCTTTTCCTAATTTTCAGGGTTGGTTTTTATTATTCATGTTTTTCTAGCTTATTTGCATGGGTATTCACATGTGAGAAAATATTTGTAGAGAATTTTTGCAAGGTGTTAGTTATCAGTGAATGGCCTCATACAGTATTTTTAGACAGGATTTCTCAAACGTTCTATCATTCGTAGGAACATGTGCAACTTTTCTGACATTTCTGTTTACTCACATGTCATAAAAATGATAGGAAATCCTTGCCCGTGCTACTGTCAAAATAACTATTGGGCAACCAACAATGGTGTCACTGAGTTGCTCATCGTTCTTTAATTCTGATTAATTTCTGTAATTGTATCCACAATTATAATAATGTACTTCAACATCTCTCCTTCCTACCATCATCATCCCTCGATGGTGAGTTCTCGCCCTCTATTCCTTTCTATTCATGGTTTAGACCCTGTCTACCACCAATGCACTATTGTTCCGTCGTATAACGATCTCTCGATTCCATTTCTACCTCGTTCGGTGCTACGACCTGTATCTCTATGATGAACCTAACTTAGGCTAACCTAAGTAGTTCCTCCACCTTTCTCGCGACATACCCTACCACCTTGTTGTATTCTCATCATTAAAACGACTTCCATTCCTTAGATGCCCTTAGCATGCTCATTTCTGTTTCCTCATGTCACTCCACACATACTGTATATGTCTCAACATGCTTCTTTCTAATAGCCTTATTCTTGGGCTTTGTGCACTACAAAATACTAATCCTGAACCACGCAAATGTCATTTGGAGACTCAGATGCAGAAGGGGTTAAGGCACCCTCTAGATCAGGGGTGTCAAACTGGCGCCCTTGAAGCCTAGAGTTGCGGCCCTCACATAAACTTATGCGGTCTGCTACTCAGAGGCATAACGAGAGGGGGACAGTTGCTTGGGTGCAGTTGGAAGGGGCACCATGCGCCATTTATCGATTATAACTATTATTAAATACCATTTCGGCAAATGTCATGACAAATAAACTCGACACAGTCTGACCAGGCCTCTTGGTACTTTTAAAAACAAATTACTAAAGAAAGTCAACACTGCAGCCAAGTTGCATTGGACGCACCAGTTCCCGTGAGATCATAGAAGTTAAGCAGCGCAAGCCCACGTTAGTGCCAACATGGATGGTTGGTAAAGAACGTTGGGTGCTGCAAATTTCTTCTCTCCTACGTCCTCTACACCTACCGCCTCATCTTCCGCGAGCAGCCTCCTAAGTGTTCGTCCTGTTATGGCTGCTTGGTTTACTCCCCAACCCATGAAATTAATCCAGCAATCCATGCATGGTCCTCGTGACGACGCACATGTTACCAATGCGGCCCTCGGGGTATCCCCAGTTTGACATGCCTGCTCTAGATCAAGGATTGATCGAGTCTACTTTGATCTACAAAGAAGGTCGCCCTTCTTCATTTTCGTTAGGATTCTCCTATGGCATAAAAATCCACTTGTCTGTCTTCACTTTATCCATCCCCACACTAAGCCCTTGAATTACATCCAACTGTGTGTTACCAGGTATTTTTACTCTGCCTATATTAGGTGCGGGAATCCTAATTTTTAATACGGCATGCCATGAGTTCCTTCATTTGAAATATATTTCATTTTTTTCTGACTGCTGTAAAAGTGTTTTAGTTTCTGCACTTGAGAACCACTGATAGCACATAGATATGCATTTTGCATCTTAGATTACATTTCGACTCTTCAATCTCTCTTCCTTTGCCAAAAAAAAATCTTAGGTTGCCATATGGTAGAATTCAAAGTGAATTGTTCCAGAGCAGCATCTGAAAGCGTGGGAAACGAAGCAGCAGTATGTTTGTCACCTTTATACCGTTGTTTGTTCTGGCAACTGAGTAAATAGCTAGTGTATATGGTAAATATGGGTTCTAGCGGTTTTTCGTTTTCAAAGAACAATTGGCCTGTGTGAAATCACTCATATTTTGAAGTGCTCAATCCAGATGACGAGAAACAGATTCCCAAGAAAGAAGTGCTAGAGTAAGCTTCATGCAATGGCAGCACTGAATACATTTTGTAAGATGAAAGAAATGTTTGATTTTACATTGCAGGCGTTTGTTGAGAACTATATATGACTTTTTTATTCGTTGGTTTTTTGACTCGTATATTGGATCTACAAACTAATGAGCATATATCTTAATAAGAAAATGGTGCTTGTTATAAA
>JAAFCE010006949.1:13928960-13940304 GCA_013389805.1 Trigoniulus corallinus
CAGAACTTCAACTCTTAATACACTATGCAATGCCTGGAGTTGACCAATTCACACAAACGCAAGTGTGCCCTACCATTTGAGGTACCGAATTTCGAACAAGAATATACTACTTCCCAAGGGATATTTTATAAGCCCTATCGGGGACCTCTTCAGTAGAAGAAAATCGCAGAAAAGCTAATCAATATTTCCCTGAGCTACTGATGCTAGGCTTAAGAATAGGACTAATAAGATACATTTACCTTAATAAATGACTTATCTTCCGGTTGAATTTGTAAGGAAAAATCCGTTGAATCATCAAATCTAAATATAGCTCCCTGATTATATAGAATAACGTTATTTTCATTTTGACGACGGCGACGCTGACCTCGACGATGACCAAAACTTTGTATCCATTGTATGGTCCTCAATACCAAACGGTAAAATAGTCCAACTAATTAAAAGTAAGTATTTGTTATTGATTCGTTATTATTAATGGTTGAATCTGTATTTGTTATTTTTATGCAATAGTTAAAAACAAAGCAAGCATCAACCTGGTAAAAATCCGAGAAAATCTAAGTATATCACTATACTGGAAGCTGCCTCCATATTGGGTTCATGAACGAAGTCCTTGATAACTTTGCAAGGTAAATAATACTTAGGTAGCAGGGTATCACTGATTTTTATCTGAAATGACAAAATGGACTGGCGAATTGTTCATTTATCATAACTCTTGTAGCATATGTTTATGTTATTATTAGTCAGTACGCCTCCGGTTACCAGGCATCGATCCCTCCCAGCATTTCACAGTGCGGAACAGAAAGAGTTATTGCTCGCCGCATTTTTATGTTACCATTCTTACTTGGGACACAGACATCCGTCCTTTAGTTAGCAATGTACTCAGGATAAGGTGCATTCAGGGCGAATGTCAGTTGAGGTCGTTTTGCAAGCGGTGTTTGATGCCCATGAGTGGGGGCCTCAAGACAGCTTGGGGGTGGAAGACATTGCGGAAAAGATGAGGGAAGGTAGGCTGAGGTGGTATGGGCATGTGATGCGAAGGGGGAGGAGGAGCTCATGAGGTATATTATGGGGCAGCAGGTGGTGGGTGGCATCAGGAGCAGGGGGGAGACCCAAACAGACGTGGGAGCAGGTTATACAAAGGGACATGATTGCATGTGGGGTGGATGAAAGCCTGGTTGGGGATAGACGGGAGTGGAGGATTAGAACCCGCAGACCCGACCCTGCCATAGGCGGGATAAGGGTGTGATGATGATGATGATGAGTGGGGCCTCAAGAAGTTTCCATTTGACCTATGAATCTACCAACTAGTGCCTCAAGAAGTTTCCATTTGACCTATGAATCTACCAACTAGTGCAGGATCAATCTTGTGGTTACACGAGATAGGTTCCATCTGACTTTAGAAGAAAAATGCCAACAGTTTGCACTGGGGGTTCAGGAAAAACAGAGCGGCTGTATTTACTGGATTAGTTTGTGGGTTGGGGAGTAAGCCAGGCAGCCATAACAGGATGAACCCTTAGGAGGCTGCCCGCGGGAGATGAGGAAGGTGAAAGGACAAAGGAGAGGGTTAATTTCCAACACCCCACGTCAATACCAACCACCCTTGTTGGTATTGACGTGGGCTTGCGCTGCTTAACTTCAATGTTCTCACGGGAACTGGTGTGTCCAACGCAACTTGGCTACACTATTGCAACTTGGCTGCACTAACGCAACTTGGCTGCACTTATTGCGTTGGGTACACCAATTCTCGTCTGATCCACGAAGTTAAGCAACACAATGCCAGCTAGTACTAGCATGGGCGACTGCTTTGGAACACTGGGTACTGCTAAATCGTTGTAACAGGGTAGTGGCTGTGCAAACTCTGCGTTAAAACTACGCAGTGGGCGGGGATCTAGTGACCGTTGTAGTTGAAGGGCCCTAAAACACCGACAACAGCAGGAAAAACAGCCGATTATATTAATTTAGAAACTTATTAAAATGGGCCATTAAAAATTGAGGGCCTGTAATTTAACAACCCTTCTATAACCCACAGAGCTAAATTACGAGGGAATTGGTTCCTTCACTTTATTGCCGCTATTATTAAAAATGACGTCTCATCTAGATCGGTTTCGCTAACGAAATTCAAAGTGATATCAGTATACTTACAGTTATTTGGCACATAACATCTAGCCTGGTCATTAACTCTAATAAGACAGCCTTATAATTCAATTTATTTCGCCAAGCTAAGTTGATTAAAGGGTCTTCCAAGATGCCGCTTGCTTCTAAAGTATCAAAAGGCTTTACTATATCTACATCCTTTTTAAATAAAATCAATTGGGATAAGATGACGTCATACGGTTCATATACTTAAAATACAAGTTGAAGAAAAGAGCCTTCTTATCATGTATTGACAATACTCACAATTTCGTTAATAAGACGACTGAGTTGTAATAACTCATTAAAGGATTCAATAAGCCATAAAGGGTCAATAATCACAGTGTCTATTAAGGCATCGTTTTGAGCTCCAATAATACCGCTATAATGCATAAGTAATCCAATGTCGTGATAGAAGGACAAAAGTGCCCTTTGGCTTTCTTCCTTTTCTATACCTTCCGTTCGAGCAATCTCTTGGATCTAATTTGAGATATAATTATAAAGAAGTGGTTAAATATATTTGTATGATTACATTTCAGGAAATTAACAATCTGTACCGTATTTTATATGAAATTTAATGGGTTACCTGAGACAACTCTACCAAATAGATGTTTTGATCCATTAGATTCCTGATGGCATCTTCAAACCTTAACCATTTTAATGGGAATTCTTCTCCGAAAAAAGGTTGCCTGGTAACCACATCTCTGATAACAGTCCGCAATCCGGTTATCTAACATATTAAGAAGTGCCCTGGATATGAATAATTTCTAAGGAAATAAAAATTTTCTGCTGTTTACCGTGAACGTTGGGACTATTACCTTATGGGCAGAGGAGGTAAATTCACTTACCATCTCATTATTTTCAATATCTGTATAATATGGACATTCTGGTATTTCTAGTGCAAAATATGGCGTTGCCACGTGACCATGGAATGGCTTGTCCAAAATGTGATCTTGAATCCGAAGAAAAATTTCTTCAATCTTCAAGCAGAAAAAAAAATCAGCTTTTCCTGTGAGTACTTTGAATGTCAGTAACTACAGTGGCGGTTTTAGGGGCGTGCTAACAGACCCTCGCTAACTCTAAATCCGCCACAGAAGAAATAATTTGTTTGTAGTCAAAGAGGTGTACCATTTTGTCTTGAATGTCAACATTATGATCACTTATTGATTTCCTATAGCTTCCAATTATCATAACGGTTGGTGAAAGGGACGTCGCATTTCCGACCACAGGCACTACACTTGGAGTGGCATATGCATGAATGCAGTTGATCCAATTTATAATTTCATCCAGCTTCCTCTAAATTATAAATCAATGATAATGGCTTGAAACGTTATTCATATGCGGTAGATCAAAATATATTAAGTGAGCCGAGAAACTTTTCCATCAAAAATACACCAAGGTTGTGAATATTTGTTAGTATTCGCGTGTTTTTTTTTTTGGTTTCGTTGGTGTTTTAGGCCCTTCAACTAAAAGGTCATTCGAGCCCCGTCCACTGCATAGTTGTAGCGTGGAGACTGCATAGACACTACACTAATGCGACGATTATTGGGTATTGGCAGTACCCAGTGTTCCCAAGCGGCCACCCATGTTAGTACTAGCTGGGGCTACGTTGCTTAACTTCAGTGATCAGACGAGAACTGGTGTATCCATCTCAATAAGCCGCTCCCTAGTACTCGCGAAAGTGGATTGGCTGCACAGGACCTGGTCGCTGGTATAGGTCATTAGATGAATTGTGTGATACGGGAGGAGGGTTGTCAGATTTCTTATGGCCCTCTTAAATACGCATTTGGATCATTGCTTACTGTTACATTTGATTTACTAGATTGTTGAAATGGTGGAATAACTAACCGTATTTTTACTGTTTGAAAGTAAATCGAAATCAACATCCAAATCAATGACGATTATATAGAGAGCTCTTGGAGAAAATACAAACTAGAAAAATACAAAGATAATATTAAATTGATCGAGGGGTATAAATAAGTTAATGAAAATTATATTTGTTGTAATACTGACCTGTAAGAGATCACTGTGTAGATTCTGCATATCAATATCCCAAATATTGTAAGTTATATTTCGGTAAATGCATTTTTGTAGGTGTTTGTCTGTTAATATCTCCTTTTCATTATCTTTCAGGTCCAGAAACTGTTTCGGTTCCATTTCTTGAAGTTGTTGCTGAATCATTAATGTAATATCTTCTGGGAGGTCGTTTAAATACCTGTAAGCTATTTCCGTTTTATACTCTGCCCCAAATTCCTTTTGATAAAAAAATATAGATTCATATTTCATATTAGAAATGATTCTTAATACGTTGTATAGCCATATATGCAATGAAAGTGCTACTTGTAAATTATGCCGGCGTCGTGCTCCACTATTGAAACTTTGGGACATTTTTCGCGGTAGGTGCTTGTCTCCTTTCGCAGACACTTTCCATGATCCTCTACTGACAGGTTTTCTCATTTCAAAGCCTCTGTCTTCAAACTCTGCCTTCTTTTTCTTGAGAGCAAGTTCTTTTCTAGCAATGTTAGTTGTTAAGTTTTGATAAAAGATATGTTCCATAGTTACTGCCAAATGACGATCTGATTGACCAATTCTTGTTTCTGAAGATTCTGAAACAGCCTTTTGCGAAGATTTCTTAAAATCCATCACGAAGTATCCCGTTACTTGGATTCCCTTAATTGTCCTCGTCTGTATTATAACATCGTCATTCAATGGTCTTAGGAAGTATAAAAAGGTATACATAACTCTCATAGTTAAAAGTATTTTCTTACAGGATGTGATCATCAGCGCCAGATTTACGATAGGCTCTGACCTAGAGCCCCGATAGAATTTGCTATTATTTAAATTTAAACAATATTTGATCTTAATTTTGGACCCAAAACTTTCGTCTGTTTCTGTTTGAATATCCATAGTTGGGCCATAAAAATATTAACTTCATCATTTCGGGCTCCTTCTTTAAGGAGCCCAGTCTGCCCTTTTGGCTCAGGGCTCAAAGAAAATCGTAATACGGTGGTGATGGTCGTCAGATCATATTTTAAAGCAATAGTTATGGTAGTTGCACCTACGTTTCACTCATGAGTATTCTTTTCAAGTAAGATTTTCCCGATTGGTGATTTCCCAAAAGCATTACTCGAGTTCGATAAATTGGTACAGCACCAGTATTATTAGCTAGGTTGAAGTTGAGTATTGCATCTGGTCCCTTAGCATAAACTTCTAATGGTAGCTCATCTAAAATAATGAATGAATGTTTACACATTTCTCGAGATTAGTGAGTGCCCTTTTATTACACGAGGGTTTTATATTAATAATTCAAAACACAGCAACAGCAACTCCTAACGAAAAGTGCAAATTAGGTGTCTTTCTTGTTAAAAAAATCCACCCGATCTCGGACAGGGCCGAAGTTTTGTGACAGTGTGTTCTACTATGCAGGACAGTAAAAATGAAAGTTCTCTGGTCTAAATTGCAACAACTGAAAGGAGTCCCCTGAAAGGTAAGCTTTTGCAACCTGGTGGCGTCAGACTGAGAAGTCATTCTTGAATATACTGAAGGATGGAGTGACGGACGACGTACACTAGCAACTTTAGTATTGTAATTAAAAAAGCGACTATAACACTTTTAAAGTAATCAAATTGTATATAATTGTATTCATCACATTTCAAGGCATAATTTCAGTCATCACTAAGAAAATGTCTCATTGTAAAAAGACAGCGCCCGATGGGGGACTTGAACCCACGACCCTTGGATTAAAAGTCCAATGCTCTACCGACTGAGCTAATCGGGCACGGCGTATTCAACGCTTTTTTTAAAGGGTATCGCTGCTTGGTTACGTATACTCTTTGGTCATTTTTTTGTAGCTGCCTAAATTAGAATTTCGTTTAGTAGGTCTATACTGTACATATTTTCCCGCCTATCGCAGGGCTGGATACCCATCTTGTCCCTCTGAATGGGCATACGGGTGACATATTTATTCGATTTACTGTTCGTTGGGGCACTCCAGCTCCTACCCCTGGGGATTGCCTCATCTACCCGTTGCAGAGAGAGTTCTTTTACGCGCAAATGTCACCGTACACCACACTGGACTTCGGTTTTACTTCTCAAAATTGTAAGTACCGTATGTAAGTAACGTATGTAAAATTCATTAAAATGTCAGATTACCTTCTTGAATAATTTTTATTCCTGTCGTAGATCCAAAAATATCGATCATTAACCACAATGGTTCTAATGTTGGCAAATTTGTGATTGCGATTTCATCTTCCTCTTCTTTAATTACAAACCTAAATTGTCCTTCTTTGTTCAGATGAAATGTTAGTCTAAGTCAATGCAATCCAAAGAATTTGACCAGGTATTTATCCAAGTAATCGAAAGTATTTGAGGTTAACATAAAACAATTTTATACCTATTATGATTTGCTATATAGTTTTCAGAGACGAAAACAGCCCAAAATCCAGGTTGAGAGATTAAATACGGTGATGTATATTTCGGGATCACAGATAATGAAGCTGGATCATGGCTAGTTAAGCCTATACTAAGTGCTCCGCACCAGGTATCACTTAATGCTGTAGCAATTGTGTAATATACCTCAGGTATGATGGGCTCAGAACTAAGAATTAAAAGTATGTAGTACTGTAATTGATTTTATTAAATCGTACGTAGTAGTCATATATGTAAAACTAAAAAAAAAGGAAACAAGTCATCATCTGTTTCCTTTAAGATTGAACCCACCAACTTACATTGGTTCTGAAACAGAGGTAAACCAACCAGCTATCCACGCATGGGCCACCGGTGGTCATCCCTATAATATCACTAAGGTACTGGGGCGGTTTCAGGGGGAGCAATGCAGCAACTGCTCCCCCTCAGTGCCTCAATGGGGTGCAGATTTCAACTGATGAGGCATTTTTGCATTTGCTATTCCCTACTGCCAGTCAGTCCAATCTGCAGATGGCGACCTGTTGTAGATTTATACTAAAGGATTATGAATACTTTTTTGAAGTGCTTCCCTCTGATCCGCCCCTGGATCCGCCTCAATATGCAAATACACAAAGTCAAAGTTGTACCTGAATACCAAACCGTCGCAAAAACCATCAATCCTTTGAGCTTTAGTATTGCTTTCTTCTAAGATGATACAACTGCCATGTTTGTGATGAAAGCGCATCTTTGCGCCCATAAAAAGGACTAGCAAACCGTGTTACTAGATGTCTTTAATCATTTTTCTTGAGCAGCTACCTGTAAGCATTTCATACACAAAAAGTCAATCCTGCAAAAAAAAAGGTGTTAGGAATTAAGAGACGTGGTTCTTGAAGCGGTTTGTTTTACAGTAGATCGATCTAATGGAATCGATGGATCGTTATTAACAGTCAGGTGAAACCCAGAGACTATTTTCTCAGAATGACAATTCATACCTTTAAGGCCACCACAATGTCGGAATATTAAGTTATAATTAGGTCTTTGACGAATGGTATGGACAAGTAATGAAAAGTGGGGAGAAGCTCGTTAGGTCCATTACTAGAATCCAGATGGTTGGAAGCACCAGGGGCGGGGGGGAGAGACCAAAGCAGACGTGAGAACAAGTCCGTAAGGACATGGTAGTGTGTGGGTGGACGGGGACCTGGTGGATGATAGGCGGGAGTGGAGGGCTAGAACCCGCAGACCCGACCCTCCCACAGGCGGGATAAGGGTATGAAGATGATGATGATGGATGACAATATGGGAAATGGGCCCCCATTGCAGGTGCGCCCCTTAGTTATGCCACTGAGATGCGTTTACACACTTGTCGAAATTCCGATGCTGGACTACCTACTAAAACACCTACTATCATTGTCTTCTGAATAAGGACCCGGAACCGTTTAGCAGACTACTTCAGGCTACTCGTTTTGTTGTGCCCTTACGGCTTCTCTGATTATTATTGTATGAACCTGGAACACTCCTCGATCTCGAGAGCTAGGCGACGTAGAACTGTACCTAATTTCCCCGTGCGTCGGGAGCGACGAATTGCGTTGGCCACACCAGTTCTCGTCTGATCACTGAAGTTAAGCAACGCAACCCCAGCTAGTACTGACATGGGTGGCCGCTTGGGAAAACTGGGTACTGCTAATACCCAAAAATCGTCGTATAACTGTAGTGTCTGTGCAGTCTCTGCGTAAGAACTATGCTGTGGACGGGGCTCTAATGACTTCGTAGTTGAAGGGCACTAAATCCCCGTGCGTCCTCCTGACCCAACGACTTAACATCCCGGATTAGCCTTATAGTGGATCTCAGTAGATTACTAAAGCGGGGGACGCTATTTCTCGACTGTAGAACTTGAAACATTCAGTCATCAGGAACAACGATGGATTGTATTCATAATGTGGTAATTATTACCTTATTGAGTCTTTTAATGACATGATAGTGTATGGATAAATAATACTACCCTTAATATGCGTGGACAGGACTGAAAGATTGTTTATTTTTATATTTATCTAGGACATGATATGAAAAATATAGAAATTATTAACGAGATGAATACTCTTGAAATGGTTGCTATGCATCAAGGTAACGACAAACTCTCTTTTATTGTTTATTATAGCATTCGAATTATAATGTATTACAGTGGTTCATGAGAAATTAATGTTCTTTGCACGGCAGGCTGTGCCTTGCCATGGCAACCCCTTATGGTAAAAATACTAATCGATTTTTCTTTTTACCTCATTTCTGAATTGATAATCGTACCCGTCACTGTATGAAAATAACAAATCATTAATCTCGCACCTCCCAACTTCTAATCACTCAATTTCGATAAAAATATTTCAGGTTTAAATACTAACAGTGTATATCGATTTTTAGGTTAAAATATGGTTTCGTTATTTAACATTGACCCATCAACTCTGACGGACATTAACCGGCACCAAGCAAAAGCAACTCCTAATCATTTTCCCGCCTATGGCAGAGTCGGGTAATTTTCTTGTCCTTCTGAAGACACAAGGGTGACATATCTTATTGAACGGCATTTTTCCGTCGGTCTACTGTTCATTGGGACACTCCACCGAGCTCCTACACCTGGGAATTTTACCTCATCTAGCCTACCCGTTCCACACGGGACGTCGATTTTACTTCTCATCGGAAGGAAGGCGCACTCGACCGAAAGAAGCCAATCCATCTTGATCCAGTATCGAACCTGGAACCAGTGGTGCAGTAAATCGAACATGCTACCTATTGCGCCACCGAGGCGGGTACCGGCACCAAGAAGGTCGGGAATTTTACCGCTTTATGCATTACTTCATTTGCAGTATGTATAAGAAGTTCTTTTCGATGATGAAACCCTAACCCCTCAAGGAGTGATGATATGATTTCCCATCTGGGACCGAAAGCGGCACACTTTAGATCGTCTCAGAACCCTAAAGAAACCATCCGCCTTTACCAGTCTAAGAAACATTTTTATCAATGCATTAGATGCAGAACTTTAGTACCAAATAAGATGAGTATTTAGGAGGTTGTTTTGCTATCTGAGTTCAATTCCCATCTCCGTTTACGATGGTGTCAGTGGCACCAGGTCTAAGAAACATGCCGCCTGGGATGAGGATACGAATCTTCGGCCGACCTGAGAAATCCATCACTAGAAATGCAATCCACCTTATTCTCTGCCATAGGCGGATCGAGAATGTCTGATTTAAAGATGTCCTAGTAAGTATTTCGTTTCACTCTCTTATTATGTAAGCTCTTTTGGCCCATATAACAGGCCGGCCCACCCACTAATGCGGGCATAATTGCATAAGAAAATCATAATGGTTTAACCAATAATAAAATTTATTTAATAATTTGGTTAAGTTTACTCACCTAAATAAGTGACCTTCATATTTAGATTCTGCACCATACCCATATTAGATTATGCACATATAAGGTATAGATGTGATGAAGGTGTTAATTTAATATAAAGATTAATAACTGTATTGTTCTACATAGTGTCACCGACATTATTGCACAGGTAAAATACTTGAGCTACCGCATTCTTTGTGCTTATCACAAAATCGACGTTGATGTCCAGTTGCCATGGTAGCCAATTGCAGTGCCATCTGTTGTTCATTACGTTAACTAGGGAGTTAGACCTCTCTCGGGTAGGTGGTTTCTCACGGGCAATTCCGTCGATCTGCCAACCTGTTCCTATACCCGGTAAATTACTTCAACTCCGTCGAGTTGGACTGGAACCACCGGCCTTAGGAAGGTCTTCATGCACCATAGGTCTTCTGCCAGGAGGTCTTCATGCACCAGAGGTCTTCTGCCAGAGGAGCTAACGACGGCTGCCGAACGAAGCACTTTTTCATACACCATTCCTTACACCTTACCCAGTTAGTAATAAAGCCAAAAACTACTCCGGCAAGGCGGACTCGACATCCATCGAGGAGGACTTGCACCACCGACGTAAGGATGTCTTCAGTCGCTACAGTCCTCCGATCTACCAGCTGAGCTATCGACGGTAGCAGAGGTTGCCTCACTTTATGGACAGCTAAAGGCAACAACAAAAACATCTGGCAACTATACAGTACTAGAAAAGAAAAAAATCCCCGCTAAGGCGGACTTCAACCACACACCTAAGGATGCCTCTCTATACTGCTGTGTTCCGCTCTACCAGCTGAGCCACCGACGGCCAGTAGGCACAATCCCTTTCATCTCATATCTCCGCCAAAATATTGTAGATGTGGTAGCAAAAAATCAACCCAACAGGTTTTGCAAATTCAATATAAAAGGAAGGAAAAACGAATTCCGTCGAGGCGGAATTGAACCACCGACCTAAGGATGCCTTCTTGCACTACAGTCCTCCGCTCTACCAGCTGAGCTACCGACGGCTACAAGAAGTAGCCCCTTTCATCTCATATCTCCGCCAAAATATTAAAGATGTGGTAGCAAAAAAAAACAAACTGGTCTTCCAAATTCAATATAGAAGGGAGTAAAAACTAGTTCCGTCGAGGCGGACTTGAACCACCGACCTAAGGATGCCTTCATGTACTACAGTCCTCCGCTCTACCAGCTGAGCTATCGACGGCTACGACGAGCAACTCTTTTCCTCTCATATCCATGCCAAAGTATTGTAGATGTGGCAGCAAAAAAACAAACAGGTCTTGCAAATTCAATATAGAAAGGAGGAAAAACCAGTTCCGTCGAAGCGGACTTGAACCACCGACCTAAGGATGCCTTTATATACTACAGTCCTCCGCTCTACCAGCTGAGCTATCGACGGCTACGAAGAGCA
>JAAFCE010006949.1:13940404-13951444 GCA_013389805.1 Trigoniulus corallinus
TATATATATATTTTAAGGGCACAATTAATTTGGAGCTTTTTGACAAAAAATATTATACTGCTTCGTTAAGGCTTATCGTAGATTATTACTGATTAAAATCTGAGGGGGGGGGATAAAAGATGGGATTCATTATTATGTGTTGAAAATTTTGTGATAGCAAAGATTATTTTATGGCTTTAAATTTTATGAAATAGTCATTATAGCGAATATCTAATTTCATCACACGTTTTAAACGTTGGCGTCTCACCGTGCGACGTTAAAACGGCATAATGGTCCTAATACAATAAAATGTGAAACTATTTTCTCAGAATTGTATAAGGTCCTTAGCTGAACATCATGAAAAATTAAAAGAAATGTCCAAATATACAGTATTTGTATGTTCTAGGTTTTTTTTTTTGTTGAATGGGAAGTCAATAAAAGCCAGGAAGGCACAGAACTTGCTTACAGGACCTTTGGATTCGAGACGAGATTGAAAATAGAGAGGCGAAAGGGCTAGTTAGAGGTTGCGACCAGCAACTGAATTTTATCCCCGCGGTCCCTTAGATATCAAATTAATATCATGTCAAATGGTACCGTAAAAGTGTTAAAACGTAATAATTTCTGCGTTGTTAAACAAGTATGGTAATCACATCTACACCCAAACATACACCCCAACCTTTCATAATTATTATTGTTATTTTAATAATGTGTAGGTAGGTACCCACTATTAGCACGTTAGGCCGTAAAATATTTAATGTAAAACGTGATATTTGAAATTTACAAATTGCTAATTTAATGTTAGAGCATTTTGGTGTTTGTGTCGAAAGCAAAGTGGAGAGGGCCTTTTTTTAAAGAGTTAGCAAATTTCATCGCAACTAATAGTAATTGTAATTTGGTACGTTTAATAAGATTCTTTCCATTTTATTATTATTATTCATGTACCATCAAAAACCTGCCTGGGTGGCGCAATAGGTAGCGGGCTAGATTTACTGCGTCAGTGGATTCAGGTTCGATACTGGATCGAGGTGGGTTGGTTTCTTTCGGGCGAGAGGCCCGAGTGCGCCTTCCTTCGGACGAGAAGTAAAACCGAGGTCCCGTGTGGTGCACGATGGCATTTGCGCGTAAAAGAACCCTCTCTACTATACATCGAGTAAATGAGGCGAAATTCCCAGGTGTAGGAGGTTGGTGGAGTGCCCCAACGAACAGTAGACCGATGATAAATAAGCATAGGAGTTGCAGCTGTTGTCGGAAACCGGGTGCAGAAAACACCGTCCAATATATCACCCTTGTGTCCATTCAGAGGGAAAGATGAGTACCCGACCCTGTCATAGGTGGGAAAAGGGTTAGAAGTTGCTTTTGCTTTTTATTCATGGGAGTCGAAAAAGGGAAATTGGTTACACAAGCCCTTCCCTAACTTTTATGAACTGTTTGCGACTATCAGACGTTGTTACCAATGACTAATCCCAGTTAATTATAACACCAATGTTGAGATGATAAGACGTTGGTGGTCATGTTGGGTGTTTTGGACAAAGCACCCTGCCCCCTCTCTTCTTGTACCGGAAAAGGAGAGGAACCCGGAAGGGGTGACAATTTTTGGAAACCGTGGCTGTTTCCTTCAGTCAACAGATCGTAGCTTTACCTTTCCCAAAAGCTTATTTTCCAAATAACGATTTAAGGGGTCTGTCAAGGGGTTGTCAAGAAGCTCTTCCTAAGTCACCTAAAGCAGCGGGCCCAAACCTGTTTTGACTGGTTTGATTCCAGTGCAGTGTAACAATGTGCTTACCATTATTTTTCTGTGCATCCCATGCGGAGCGGCGAATTGCGTTGGACACACCAGTTCTCATCTGATCACTGAAGTTAAGCGGCGCAACCCCAGCTAGTATTGACATGGGTGGCCACTTGGGAAAACTGGGTACTGCTAATACCCAAAAATAGTCGCATTAGTGTAGTGTCCGTGCAGTCTCTGCATAAGAACTATGATGTGGACGAGGCTCTAATGAGCTTTGTAGTTGAAGGGCCCTAAAACACTAACAAACAACAACAAATGCATCCCGTGCGCGCATACTTGTAAGGGTTTGCACACCACAGATTAGGAACCATGGGCCTACAGCATTTACGGAGTTAGCACGGCACTTCACCATTGCTTCAATGCTTAGCACAGCCGGAGGCTCACTTCAGTTGCTTTCACCCTGATCCATCGGTTCAACCTGCATCAGGGTAAAGTAGAAGTGTTGTCCCGTGTAGACTGTACAACGTCAACATTACACATAAATGGGCCCTGTGTACTTGGAGACAAATAAGCGTAGGTAGTTACTAAATTATTTGATGTTGGAGCTTGGAGAATTGACTCGATAGAGTATAAACCAACGGGATGGCAAACCGGAAGTCCTCTAGTGGACTGCGTAAAGCTTTGACGAAATTTTAAGCAAGCAGTAACAGACAGTACGATAGTGTTAGGAACATGGCCGGATGGTGTGTTCATCCTAAATACAGTAGTGGAATGAAAATTTGGCAAAAGTAGTCATGTTGCGCAGAACGAGTTATCATAATTACGTTATCGTATTTTCAGAAATGAATTTCAATTTCTTCTTCCGGCTCGTTTTCATAATGTGGATTGAATTGAATTTTCTGAAGATTTTTGATGTAAATGTTTATCAAGCCGTTTGAGATAATCTGTTTGCAACAACAAAAATAGTCACACACACATATTTTATACTAAATACATTGTAGGAAATGAAATTATAGAGAAGGTAGTAGTGAAATGTATTTCGAAAGAAAGGGGGGACGGAAAGGGTTCAATGAATATTTGAAATGAATCGTGAGATATTCACTGTCTTCAAGACTATAAAGGGGTCCTCTAATGGGATCAAATACTGGGTTGAAATTTTGTTTCTTTGTTTAGAAAATATCTGTGTATCAATTTTCATTTAATTCCTTATTCATCCCGTTTGTTTTCATGGCTGAATTTGTTCTAGGATTCAAGTCTGTCAAATTTTTGTTTAATGGATGACAACCACACTAGCGCCCTCTAACATCTCCATCCTTCCACTTTTCATATGGCGTCATTAAGAAACTTACCCCCTTCTCCATTATAATTTCAATATTTAAGTGTAGGATTTTATATATCTACGGTAAACCGAACATGACGAAATGTAGTTATATTATTTTTACTTATGTTGAAGACGAATTAAGCGAAATTTTATTATTCTGAATTTTTGATTGCGAAAACTGTGTGTAGGCAGTTTTTGCCGAATGGTTTGCTACGTTACTTCCGTTTCACAAATCTTTGAAGTAAATTTCCCTCACCGAAAATTTTTTTAAATATATATACATAAGAATATTTATGCATCAAAAGAAGAAGAAGACGAAGAAGAAAAGAGGGAAAGCAGTAGGGAAAAATGGTTGTAGCGAATTAAAATGCAACAATAAACAAATAATATGAAATGTCATTAGGTGGTGTACATCAGGCAGGCCCTGTGTCTGAGTGCAGCAGCTGCTTTCCAAACGTCGTCATTGGGATGGTGTCTTTGACGACGTTCATTTCGCGTTTTCTTAAATATTAAAATAATCTTTTAGCGTAGATCTGTGAAATTGACAAGAATTATGGCTATCTTGTATATTATACGACTTAAAATTTGGTTATAATACAAAGAGAGAGAGAAAAGAGGGGTGGCAGGGCCTCATCGTTTTCCCACATAAATTTAATATTTATCTTCACTGAAACGTCTTCTATCCAAATAAATTGTTTGCAAATAATACAGATATCTGTTTGTATGTTTTTATTTGAAATATCTGTGATCTACAGACTTGTAATAATAGGAAACAAAATATTTTTTTTAAACAAATGTTTGCAAACTTAGTAGGTCTTGTATGAAAGAGCATTTTTCCACGTTTGGAACCTTTGTGCTTGTTTGTTCGTTGTTTGTTTATCTTAAACATTTGCTTTTGAGTTTGTTCGTCTCTCTCTCTATGTTTTTGAGTTTCAAAGCAGTGAGGAAATAGCTTCGGATGTGGCTTATAGGATCAATGCAGCGGAACAGAGCCATATTGCGTTGAACACACCAGCTCTCGGCTGATCACTGAAGTTAAGCAATGCAACCCCAGCTAGTACTGACATGAATGACGGCGTGGGAAAACTGGGTAGCGCTGATACCCAAAAATCGTCCCATCAGTGTAGTGTCTGTGCAGTCTCTGTATTACAACTACGCAGTGGACAGGGCTCTAATGACCATTGCAATTGAAGGAAAACACCAAGGAAACAAAAAATGGAGGGTCCTAATAAAGTCGAGGGGGGGGGAGTTCTACAGGGCAGTGGTTAGGCCGGCTATGCTATAGACCTGTGGATCGGAGTGTGGGGTAGTACAAACGATCCATGAAACCAGGATGCTAGTGCAGTAGGTGAAATGCCAATACTGCGGTACATGGGTGGGGTGTCGAGAGCAGATAGAATCAGGAATGTGTATATTACCGGTTGGGGATTCGCGGAAAAGATGAGAATAGATTGAGGTAGTATGGGCATGTGATGGGATGAGGAGGAGGAGCTGGTTAGGTCCATTACAGGGATGCAGGTCATTGGAAGTACTCGGGGCAGGAGAAGATCAAAGAAGGCGTGGGATCCAGTTGTAAGAAGGGATATGTTAGTGCGTGAGGTTAATGGGGGCGTGGTGAGAGGTACGTAGAGGTGGAGGAGTAGAACCTGCAGACCCGACCGTGCCACAGGCGGGTTTGTATACTGTATGAAAGTAAGTTTGGGCAACAACAAGAAAGGAATGTTACTGTTCGTGTAGTGTATTCGTGTTTGCGTCCAAACTGTTTTCAATGTTCGTCTGTAACCTTTTCCGTAAATCTTCGCCATTCGCTCATTGTTTACGAATGTTTGGAAACATTTGCCGCAAATGTTGACTATGCTTTTGTTTGTGTGGATATTCAACACTTGGTGAAGTCATAAACTTGAGTGTCCTCCACCTGGTTTGCAGATGACCCTCAGTTCAACTTTAAACTGCGGAGACATATGGACTCACTACTCCCCCCATTCCTCAGTGGGACATTAGATGCACTGATCCGAATCTTCTACAAGTTTTCAATTTAATCGTTGCTGATTGTTGTTTTTTTTTTTTAAATAATTTGGTTTCACCTGGACTTGGCGAGTTGGGGACAAACATGTTCCGTCCGATTAGTGTGTGGGTTCCTTTCCATTGACCATTAGCATTGTCCGGTATAATGAAAATACTGACATAAATAAACATTATCCAATTGTGTTGCAATTGTAGCAGGATGGACATGGCGACAAATGAACGTTAATTGACTATGCTGGAGGGCGGAGCAGCAAGAAGGACTAGGGAGGGCTCTACACAAGAACCTTGATGGTCAAGTGCCATTTTGGAGGTCGACAGACTGACTGTTCTAAATTATCGGTGTCATAGTAGTTTTATGAGTATCGAGCACTTGTTTATGGTGATGGGATCTTTCTTGGAACACGACTATATCAACATTGTCGGAATTGTTGTAGTTCAAATGCATTGTAAAAATAACTAAGAGTTGTTCGTAGTTGTGAAGGGGGTGGGTGGGTCACACGATGGACTAATTACCTTCAGTTTCCGTTTTATGCACGCAAGAATGTAGGAGCAAATGCGTTTTAAACTACAGTATGTGTGCCGTGAAATGAGCTACATTTTTGACGCCATTTAGCGCATGCGTAGAATACTTGTTACCAGGTAATTTTGTCCTGAGGCGGAATACATTGTTGTTAGCCATTGTCCAGTCGATGTTAGCATGGTTATTCGATTATAAGTAGTTTTCGTTTGCTTCTTGCCGATAACATCCAGTGTAGCAGGGTGGTCAGTCACTATAACTTAGTTTTTTGTGGTGGTGTCTAAATTAAGCAACATACAGTTGAGTCATTAATTCGGTGGGTAGCTGTCCAGTCACTCTGTTAAGAATTTCGTAATGCTGTAGTGAGGGAGTTGTAGGTCGCCACAGTGTTGTTTTTCGTTTAATGACTGTAACTGGCCTGCCAGGATGGGGGGGGGGTGTTGCGAGCCTGAGAATTTCGCCTAACAATACCGGTAAAAAAGTATTTTATTTCAGATGCAGTTGGGTTTTTAGTTGCAGTTATAGCATCGTACACCTCACACGGAGCTACGTGGGCTTTTGCTTGGGATCTCACTCTCTTGCTTAAAAAAAATCACTGACCTCGACCTGGATCCAAGAAAAAGCAATTCCTAACCCCTTTCCTGCCTATGGTTGGGTCGGGTACCCATGTTGTCCTTCTGAATGGATACAGGGGTGATATGTTGGACAGTATTTTTTTCCACAGCCGGTTACTGACCAAAGCTGCAACCCCTATCCTTATTTATCCTCGGTCTACTGTTCGTTGTGGCATTCCACTGACACCAAGGGGCAAATTCCTGGAAATTTTGCCTCATCTACCCGTTGCATCGTAGAGAAAGTTCTTTGACATGTAAATGCCATCGTACACCACACGGGATCCTGGTTTTACTTCTCATTCGAAAGAAGGCGCACTTGCAGCATCTCTCGTCACAAAGAGGCTGGGATCAGGGATGGGCTTATTACGTTGGACACACCAGTTCTCGGTGGGTCACCTCATATAGTACTAACATGGGTGGCTGCTTGGGAAAACTGGGTACTGCTAACACACGAAAATCGTCTGGGTTGTGTTGTCTCTGCATTAGAAGTATGCGGTGGACGGGGCTGTGATGACCTTGTAGTTGGAGGGCCCTAAAACACCAGCAAACCAACTAAACCAACCACTTCGGTCCGGTATCGAACCTGGAACCACTGATGCAGTTACGGAGCACGCTACTCACTGCGCCACCGAGGTGGGATGGGATTGACCCTGGATCCATGGATTCAAAATACTTTTTTGTGGTGCTATGCTACCTCTGTTATAAAAAGGATGTAGTTTGTTGATATTTATGTGCATCTATGGCGCATATAATGTGTTTTTTTACGGAAAAAAAACAGGTTTCATTGCAGTCGCTGCGGTTCATTGGGATTATGTAGAAATTCAAATTAACAACTAAATCAATTCGGTTGAAATAGTTCGGTGTAAATGTACTGGAGAAATGTTACAAATCTGACAATGTTTTTTGTCTCCTCTCACTCTCTGTACATGTTTGGAGAAGGAGGGAGTGGGGAGAAGGTCCTTTTGACGCAACTTGAAATACAGTTGTTTATACATTTACTAGAAAATGTAAGATAAGGCATTTATAGTGTGTGTGTGTCAGTGCTTTTAATCAAGCCAGGATAAACTTGTTTTAAGTAATGATGCAGTAGGTTGCGGCAAACATGAGCCTACCGTACTAGAGAGTGGAATTTGCAGTTGATTTAATTCAAATTAAGTTTGTGGTTTTTATATATCTATCCAGGCAACGTCTTCGAAACGCCTGTTCGTTTTTCGGAGCTGATTAATTACTGTATTAGTGGTGTTGCGGTTTGACTAAAAGACGACAAGAAAGAGTTGATGGCGGCTGTGATGCTGCTTGCTAAGGAAGGGGTTAAGGAGGATAAGGGAATATACAGAAAACGAGGGGATGAAAGGCTTGTAAAGACAGCAGCAAAGATAGCGAGGAAGAGGGGGAGGGTATTGTTGATGTTTGTCGACATATCTTTCCTTCAAGAATTTACCTTTTATCTTTCTCTCCCTTCTTCCTATCCCCCCAACCCTGCCGTCTTTATCCCATTTACTGACATACACACCGATACCCTCTCTACTCATCTCTCTCCTTTCTCTCACGTCCACTAAGTCAATACAGCATTGACTTGTTCTGCTCTTGTCATCCCTTCCGCTTTCCGTCCCGTCTACTCTCCTCTCGTCTTTCTCCCCTTCTTTCCCTTCCTCGGCCTC
Source organism: Trigoniulus corallinus (assembly GCA_013389805.1). Classification (NCBI taxonomy): domain Eukaryota; kingdom Metazoa; phylum Arthropoda; class Diplopoda; order Spirobolida; family Trigoniulidae; genus Trigoniulus; species Trigoniulus corallinus. Next base: position 13,948,251 of record JAAFCE010006949.1, read on the forward strand.
CTTGTCCTCGTCCCTTTTCTCTCTCCCCTACCGTCAGTTTGTCTTCCTTTCTCAATAATTAAACATCTTATAGATATGTAACGCTTGTCTCCTTGAAGATGTCATGTGTTTATTATTTCGTTGTGGAATAAAAAAAAAGGCGGCGAACGGATCCCAGTTGAGATACAAAGGCACGTAAAGTGAATAGTTGATGATGTATTAGGGGTTATGAAGTGGGGTAAGTAGGGGTGGTGTGGTTGGGATATAAATGGATGTTTTGGGGTAATAAGAAACTGACATGTGAGGTGGGGATGGGGAATCTTAGTTTTCAGGTATATGAGCAGCAGGGGGATGAAGATGATGGGGAATTGGTTGAAGGAATAAGAGGAAGGAAGGGGAACTAAACGGGATGGAGGACTTGGGGAGAAGAACATGAGTATCCAGAGGATGATAAAAGTGTTTGATGAGTAGGGACTAGAAATTAAGACATAAAAGTGTTAAGTAAACAAACATTATCCTCGATACGGACGACAGGCTTCAAAGTGTTTACATAACAACTGTTGTATAGTCTCAGATGTGTGTGTACTGTCTCATCTTTTTCGAGGTGGAAATGACGTCATATGTCGCGTCCACTTCAAGAGATTCATTGAATGAATCTTTATTTGATGGTAATCTCTCTGTCACCCCTTTTTTTGTTGATGTTTGGTATGATATCGATAGTTCAATTGGTAGATTATGTACTAGACTCTCTTAAGGTAATGGTTCAGCTCTAGCCGAGGTCGGTGGCTATGTGATTCCCTCAGATAAGATGATCTAAAATACACCTTTGTGATTAACCCATCCCCCCCCCCCCCCCCGCCTTCCCGATTCGGGTAGTAGCAGGATGGCGGACTGTAGCAGGACTGGCCTGCAGGAAGCCAACCCACCTCGATCCAGTATCGATTTTTTGCTTCTTGTTTCGTTGGTTTTAGGGCCCTTCAACTACAAAGATTATTAGAGCCCCGTGCACTACGTAGTTCTAATGCAGAGTCTGCACAGACACTACGCTGTCACGACGATTTTTTGGTATTGCAGTACCCAGTGTTCTCAAGCGGTCACCCATGCTAGTAGTAGCTGGGGTTGAGTTGCTTAACTTCAGTAATCAGACGAGAACTGGTGTGTCCAACGCAATACAGCCGCTCCCTCCAGTATGGAGCAGCGCTATCTCCTGCTCCACCGTGGTGGGCATCTCTACCCCACAAGCATCTTTCATTCGTTGGTGTTTTAGGGCCTGTTAACTACAAGGTCATTAGAGTCCCGTCCATTCCTTAGTTCTAATGCAGCGACTGCACAGACAATACACTAATGCGACGATTTTTGGGTATTAGAAGTACCCAGTTTTCCCAAGCGGCGGCCATCCATGACAATACTTACTGGGGTTACGTTGCTTAACTTCAGTTATCAGACGAGAAGTGGTGTTGAAAGTTGTATCTGCACTCTCTCTCGTCTCTAGCTTGGGTTATTGGCCTTGAGAGTTTGATAGACAAACGTTAAATAAGTAAACTCACCTTAATTTGAAGCTGACACGAGACTTTTCGCTCACTCCTTTCGCAAATCCCTAGGAAGGAATGCGTTGTTGGATGTTGTCTTGAGGTGGATATTGTTTTATAAACCGATTAAGCATTCAAACAAGAGGTTTTAAGCCGAGAATGGAGTCATTAATCTGCATGATGAACGTCTCTGTATTTTATCTGATATTGTACACGAGTAGGAGACTATTTATAAGGTTTAAAAAGGATGTACCCAATTTCTCATTGCTATGTTAAATTAATGGTCATCAGAATTAGGCGTAAAAGATGTGGTGGTGAGATTTGTGTGTTTTGTTCTTAGTACCGTTAGTAACCCTTTGACTTAAATTGTTTTGCTTTTGGAGATAGGGTGCTTTGTTTTTTGTTTTTTTGTCAGTGTAGGTTCTCTCTCTCTCTCTCTCTCAGATAGATCCTTTGCCATAACCTGCACTAATGATAACTTCTTCTAAAAGGCATTAATATTTTTATTGAAATATTCATTAACAAGAATGAAATATACACTTGAAGTGTAGTTGGCTCTAAATACTTAATGGAAGCTATAAATCACACGACATAAGCTCCATACATTGTTGCTTGTTTGTACATTTATACGTATGAAAAGACATTTAATGTTGTTGAATTAATAATGCTTTTATACCGTTTCCACTTGTTTGGAAATTTCGTACATATCCTTTTGTAGAGGAAATGGATTGAATATATTAAAAAAAGAAAAGAAATATGACGACAGTGCGAAAGGTCTTGAAAGAATTTGGAGCAATACTCCTCCTGTAGAGGTGTGTGTATGCACACCGTGAAGTGGTTCACCGTTGCTCACACCTAAACAACCAGGCGGAATTACTGTCCATTTAGGTTGTAGTTACTCTTGTCACCTTTCAAAAAAAATATTACTGATGCACTAAAAAGATATGCCCCACCAACCAATTATGTTGTACATGCCAACTAAGGACAACCCCTTTTTTTGTTAACTGTGGCACCTTACCTTGCTAGATCCATGAACTACACGCACTCCAGTTGACTGCTTATTTGTTTAAAATATTTTATGGTTGTAGGCTAGTGATTTCCAATCACCTATCGCACGTATTAATGTCCTTAATAATGCGTTTTTTTGGGACGTCCCTCCTTTCGCCGAAGTATTTTTGGAAACCAGCATTGTAAACAACACACCCCAACGTGGACGAAATGCCCTTGTATTGGTATTGTTTTGCAGTAACCTATTTACATCCTATTAAAATTTTGCCATTTTTATTGTTGGCTTTTTAATGCCGAATCTGTAAATCGATACTGTGGTTACTCGTCTGAGTGCAATATACGCAGGTTCGCTTCTCACTCCTCTACTTTAATAAAATCGTGTCTGTCTACGGTCAGACATCGTTGATGCTTAATTCGGCAACGAAATTAAACCCAATTCACGTATAATTAGAACAGTGGTAGGATTTTGTACTTCCTCACAGTCATTTCAATTAGTGATGTATCGGTAAATTCGCTGTTGATCCCACGCATTGGTGAGGCGTGAACTCGAGACTCGCTGTTTACCAGAAAAAAATTGTTCACCCGCTAAGCTAGTCTGCCAGCATTTTTAAACATAGCGAAATACAACACTGGCGCTGCTGAGATTCGAACTCAGGATCTCCTGTTTACAAGACAGGC
>JAAFCE010006949.1:13975174-14047272 GCA_013389805.1 Trigoniulus corallinus
CCCCCTGTTCTCCTCTTCCTCAGCTCCCCACTTACGTAGGTCTTTTGCCCGCAAAAGTTGACTACTAACAGTGTTACAAAACAAATTGACCAAAAATGTTGTCATGTAAAGCATATTGATTATCGGGAATACAATCTTTTGGGGTAGGAGGAAGGACGAGCCCTTGTTATAAAGGATCCCTTCCTGCTCTGCAAGAAATGCTTTCAACTTGTTAGCATATTATTAAAGGAGGGGAAACAGAAAGCAGCAGTGCGATGCTTAAATGCCGAGGGTTGTTTGTCCCTACCAATAACTTTCATCCTAAAGGCTGAAAAATATTTCATTTTATATAGAGCCTCTTGGAATTAAATAATCTGCGTGCCGTGTTGGACATCACGGTCAAGAATTACACCTCCTCCCTCCTTTGGAAGCGCGACACTCAGTGGTCAACTCATGGAAGCTTGAAGCGCTACTTATCAAAATTGGACATTTGTAAAACCCTGTCTTTCGTTCCACTGAAGCTTTGTCTGGGATCGGGTCCTAACACCTTCTGCTTTCTCATAATAGGTATTTGTCATCACTACGAGAAACTGCCCCTCCTACTCATTCGATGGAGTGCACTTGGATTGGGACTCAAGCTACTCAGGCTCGAATATGGTAAAGGGATACTTGGGATTGAACACCATAGTGTCGTCGCCTGCTCCTCTCCACGCATTCCCAACACGTAATTCGGATAAATCCGAATCTGATGATTTAATGATTTTTATCACCGTCGTCGGGGAACCTTTTTCCCAGTCCCGACATGGTGGGATAGTCCTCTTCGTCCCTTTCGAACCGGTGCCACACGGATGTGCTCTTACATTTGGAAATTTTGTCGATCTAATATTTTATTTGTGCAGAGAGGAGCCTCGACTGCGCTTTCCTTCGGATAAGAAGTAAAAGAGGGACCCTCTCTACTATGCAACGAGTAGATGAGAAAAATTTCCCAGGTGTTAGAACTCGCCCGACGATAAATAAGCATAGGGGTTGTAGCTTTGGTCAGCAACCGGCTGCGGCAAAACGCCGCCCAATATGTCCTTCATTGTGTCCATTCAGTAATGACAAAATGGTGACTCGACCCTGCCGTAGGCGGGGAAAAGGTTAGGTGTTGCTTGTTACAAATATTTTATTCGTGCGAAAGTCGGAGCACGGCTTTACTTCCCATCCGGGACGGAAGAGATGCTGAAAGCTGTCCCATGTGCTTCGTCCAAGATAGACTCCTCAAGACAGGACTCCCGAAGTCAAGCACCCTAATCACCGTTCCACCGAAGGAACATCTTGAATGACTAATTTCTGATTAAATTCGTGTCGATTGTTGTATCTGTAGGTGGTCTGATTCATCGAAGACGTTTCTTAGTTCCTGTCCTTTTTTTTGACCAACAATAAACGACTGTCATGTAAGAGTTCAACTCACAAAGGTGGCCGTCAGGTTTATGTACTCTTCTTTATAGTAATATATATTGAATCAGGTTCCTGTGGCTCTTCTTAAATCGTCGCAATTCGGGACCCCTGCAGCACTCACTCCGCAGATTCAGGGGATGTATTTTTTACCACCTTATACATCTATTACGTTTTCTATGCTAATCAGAAACGTGCACTTTTATTTATACGAAATATGTGACCAGGTGTTTGTTACTGGGGAAAGTCACTGCTAGTTGGTATTGTTGTTGTTATTGGCAAATAAGGAGTCAATTCTCTCTCTCTCTCTCCTGTGCTCACCTTTTATTATTACTTACGATTGCTCAAATAAAGTTACCCGGTGCATTTTTATATGCGGTGCATGTCAAAAGGCTTTCAACAATTTATGAAATTCAATAGCAAATGAAAGGAGAGAGAGGAAAAAAGCATTGCCCCCCCCCCCCCTCGAGTTGAATTGCGTTCAAGATGAAATAAATAAGCAGTCAAGTGCTAGTAATAAGAGCTTTTTTACGTTTAAAGTGTTTGCAATGTATGGGGGAGGAGGTTGAAAGTTTTAACCGAAAATCTGACAACAGGCCACATAGTTTGTTGTCGAAAAGTAAAGACACTCCTCCAATGAATAACCTATGCAATCGTTTGGAATGATAAAAGCAACATGAGTCTTGGTTTGTAGCTAAAATTAATTTTATCACCCCCTCCCCTTACTACTGTTTTGATGTATACCTCGTGTGGGTTGGTTGGCTGGTTCTTTGGTGTTTTAGGACCCATCAACTACAAGGTCATTAGAGCGCCGTCCACTGCGTAGTTCTAATGCAAAAACTGCACAGACACTACACAAATGCGACGATTTTTAGGTATTAGCAGTACCGCAGCGACCACCCATGTCAGTACTAGCTGGGGTTGTGTTGCTTAACTTCGGTGATCAGACGAGAACTACCTCGTGTGGGCTCTTAGAGTAAACCGCATCAGGCCCTCCGTGACCTAAGAGTCAATTAAAAGGATTGTAATACTGGGTCAAGAACCATTCATGTAAAACTACCTATTCGTCTTTACCTGTTCATCCAACTTTTATCTTGCTTTGGTCCTGCTGAGCTCTTGGATACTCGACTGTCTTGCCGCGTCGGCTGAAATGGATTAACGTGGGTAGAGGGAAAAGTGGCCATTTTAAGGACCTGTAAGGGTGACGAGGTTCGATTCTTGGCTAGCCATGTGGTGCCCCCGATCTCGTCTACATGTGGAATAACTCATTTTTTGCTGTAGTAAAAGAAGAGGTAAATCGATAATGTTGGTTGCGTATCTCAAATATGGAACCTTTTTTGATCTATCAACTAGAATTAATGCCGGAAGTTAGCAGCCATCATATTTCTGCCATTTGTAATGATAAAAACACCTGAGCACTAAATATGTTTGCGATATAAAAAAAATGGCATCTCTCTGAGTGTTAGTTGATTGGATTTGTTGTAGCCTTGAGAGATTGGGTGTCTCATCGGTTAGAGTGGTCGTTTGAAATGGGGCTTCATCTAATTTGAAATTTGGACTCAGTGGTCACAGACAGGCAGACCTGAGTGTTGTAGTGTTACGCGAGGTCTTTGGGGTGGACATTTATGTGTCGCCCACCTCACTTCATTTAGTCATTCATACACTACCAGAATCCTTATTATACCTCAAGTGATGTGCTCAGGATTCAGTAACGGGCAGGTGACACCCACATTTATTACTTCCTGTCTGGCGAAAGGACTCCCCTCTTTCTCCGAACCTTCTCTAAGGGGAAGGGAGCGGCCGTATTGCGCTGGACTCACCAGTTCTCTTCTGATCACTGAAGTTAAGCAACGCAATCCCCCCTTAGTTCTGACATGGGTGGCCGCTTGGGAAAAATGGGTACCGCTAATACCGAAAATTCGTCACATTTGTGTAGTATCTGTGCAATCTCTGCATTAGAACTACACAGTGGACGGGGCTCTAAAGACCTTGTAGTTGAAGGGCCCTAAAACACCAACGAAACGAAAAAAATCGAAGAGGGAAACGTCGCCGAACTTAACCAGAAATGAACTTTCTTTGATTTGAAGAAGCTCTTGTTCAATTTTTTGTGGTTAGATTGGCATTAGCGGAAATGCAACTGCAGTACTGTATTTTTTTTGTGTGTGTTACTCTCGTGCCGTTTTTTGAAAGCTTTTATTTCAACTGTAATTTCTTGATGATATCTTTAATAATTCATGGCTGACGATTTCATATTGAAATCTTTATAATAATTTTTAAAGTATTTAAATGTTTTATTGCTTGCTACTCTAGACAAGAAAAGTCTCCTGAGTTAAAATGGTGAAGGTGACGTTAAGAGGGTAGAGGAGTAGAAAATAGCAACAGATGATTCTTAGGACTCCTCTATATGAGTGCAATTATTATTAAACCCTCAATACATCAAATGCTTTTTCTTTCTGACTTGTGTGTGTCTCCAAACAGTCTCGTTTCTTAATGTGCCACCACTTTACCTGCATTTTCAATGAATACCATTTTGAAATAACTGTTATAGGTGTTGTTGTCGTCATACCTTTTTCACTTGTTGTTAATGTTATTTCTTACAATAGGTATAAGAGAGAGAGAGAGAGAAAACGCGATATACGTCGAAAACTTTTATCATTTACAAATTTTAACAACTGTTTTGTCTCTGTGTTGATAGCAAACCACTCAGATCAAAATTTCATTTGTCCATTAGATACTCAGTTTAGAAAAGTGCTTTTTTTATTAGGGCATTACCATGAGTATAGTAGTAATGTTATAAGATTCCCAGAATAGTGCTGATGTTGTGGTTGGAAGGGGTTAGATCCTGACAAAATCTGATTTGCGTGCTCTGGATTCACACAGCACGCATTGTACTGCCTCCCAGTGCAGTACTTCCTGGGAGCGGCGAATTGTGTTGGACACACCAGTTCTCGTACGATCACTGAAGTTGAGCAACACAACTCCAGCTAGTACTGACGTGGGTGGCCGCTTGGGAACACTGGGTACTGCTAATACCCAAAAATCGTCGCATTTGTGTAGTGTCTGTGCAGTCTCTGCATTAGAACGGGACTCTAATGACCTTGTAGTTGAAGGGCCCTACAACAACAAACAAACATGCAGTACTTCCTATTCTGATCGAGTTCTGGGCTGGCATACTTGCATCATTCCGGGTGACAGGGAGGCATTGTGATGTCCACAATGTCATCTCTTCACATGACACACATGGGATCACGGCTTTACCTCCCAATTTACGGGAGGCGCGCCTGCGGACTTGTCTTTCTCACTCGAACGAAGGTCAGGATTGAACCTATGGCGTTGAGCTTAAGATTTACAAGGACATCGAAGCGAAGTCTAATTGAGGAAAAGGTTAGCATGTCCTTGACTATTTTGCTTATGGATATCCCCCCATTAAAATTCTAATTAAAATGAGCTTTTATTGTTTTTGACTTGTATAACTTCTCCCTTTTTTTCCTAACCCTTTAGTATGCTACGGAGCATGCTTTTTGGTGCACTTCTGAAGATCGACTGTTCATTCAGACCTGATCGGAGTTCAACTCCAGCCGTTTTTCACAATGATGTAATAGTGGTAATATGATAGACATGGTGCTCCTTTTTAGTTTTTCAAACACTTTAATTAAGACAACTTTAATAAGACAAACACTTGTTTGTCTTATTCGTTTGGGACTTTGGATAGTCTAGGTCACTGTAGGACCCCGAGGCGCCTTTGAGGACCCTCTGGTAGAATAAAAACTACCAATTTCAGTAAGAGGATCGAACCTGCAGTTAGGTACTCGGGAGAACAAGTACAGTACTTTATCATTGAGTTAATGAAGCCTGGTTTGATTTTGGCGGGATGCCCTTAACAACATTAATAATCTTGGGGTTGTCATTGTCAACTAACATACTGTAGTTTGTTGTCGAAAAAAACACTCCATCGATGTTTGTCGTTTACAACATGTTGTAATCACCTCTGTTTTTTTGTTTTACATTTTACAGTATGTATTATAGACTAAGAGCGCTTAGTAATAATAAGTAAAACCACGAAATTTTCTTTCCACTAAAACCGGGTCTTTTATGTCTGTCCTAATTGTGACTTAGTACAGAAAGGACCAGTAGTAGTTAGTTGGCGTTCTGTCGACATGGGCATGTTCGTAGTTTATTTTTGTTGGCACGAATACTTAACAGGGATGGTTCGCGGCTGTGTCAGTCACAAGAATAAAGCATTTGATGTTTCACTCGATTGACATCTAGTTGCCAATGGGGACTTCACCTCTCCTTTATCCTCTCTCTCTTTCACCCTCACCCTAGTTTTGTACCTTTTGTCTTTTGTGTCTTATATGTAATCCTTTTGCTTTAGGGCACCTCTCAAATGGGGGACCCCCAATAAATGTTGCCGAAAAGAGTGTACTTAGTCGTTCCGATACAACTCCAAAACAGTAATGAAGATTTTATTGGAGTCAGGTGTACGTCGTTTACCTCTTAATAGTAAAACGTCGTGATACACGTGCACTTTTATATCAGGGATCAATGGTATGATTACCGTCTTCCTACCTATTTTCTTGTCCCTCTTTCTTCTCCCCCTCCTCTCTCTCTCTCTCTCTCTCTCTCTCTCTCTCTTTTGCCCTCCCTCCTTCTCCTCTACCCCTGTCAGTGCGTTTTTTGTGTTTTGTTTTTATGGTGTGACAACGTTACTTGTTATTATCCCACTCTCAAGTATGAATTCAATTGCTGCAGTCTCTTTGCTCCCTTCTCTCATCAGCCGTCATCATCAGTTAAGACCTAGTCACTGTCTCCTCCTCCATTTGCACCTTTTTCTTTCGCTCTGTCGTCTTATTTTCCGTCGTCTTCTAGCGATGTCATTTCTTTCATCTAATCATATCACTTCAACTCTCTACTTCTTTTTTGTACGCCGTGAAATCAAATCTAAATGAGCATTGCACATGTCTTAACCAAGATTAGCGTAGTGACATGGTGAATCCTATTGATATACGGTTGCCGTCACAGGTGCGCTGCTATCTTCATTGAGGAGCAGTCGTAGGCGACAGTCAACCGTTTCGGGGAAAGACAAGGGGATGGAAAGGGCTGGTATAGGACCTCCTTGCTGTCCTACCACTGTCATCTACTTCTCTGCATTTGAGGATATTTCTTCTTCTTGTCCATTCTTCAGAGGGACTGTATTGAAAATTATTATAATCCGTGGATCCCTGGACCTTTCCAGCTGTAGGAACTCGCCCCCCCCCCTGGCGTCGGTGGAATTCCCCAACGAACAGTAGACCGACGATAAAAAAAGCATAGGGGTTGCAGCTTTAGTCGACAACCGGCTGTGGAAGACTACCGTCCAATATATCGCTCTTGTGTCCTTTCAGAGGGACAAGATTGGTACCCGACCCTGCCATAGGCGGGAAAAGGGTTGGGAGTTGCTAAACAGCATAGCTAAGAAATGCCTCAATGGAACAGCCTGTAGTGTTGCTTCAGTGAGGTAATATGGCCACTTGGATGTTTCAGCATTTATTCAAAAACTTGGGAAAGGATGCCTATTTGAGATTTGCGGGCCGGAGCTAATATCCTAGGCGCCCAACCTAGTTACAACTAAGCACAGTTTCTCTTTTAGGAACGGCTGTGTATCTACGATTTTAGATTAGGGTCTTTCTGAGCTTGAAAATGATTAGCTGGTTGCTGGAGCAGACACCAACAGAGCACCCCTTTCGGTACATGGAATCAGAAGCATTATCATTACAACATGCGTTGAAATATTACTGGAGTTAAGGGATTGCGGAATGTTGCCGCTGTGCTGTTTTTCAAATGGCCATTTATTTGATTTCAGGAATGTATTCAGTTGAAGTAAAGAATGTGGCCCTATTCTTTCATTAACGTTTTCTTGGACCCCCTCGAAAAAATGTTTATAGGGCCCTTATGATGTTTAGAATTGATAAATGTAATAGCTTCAGAGCATGATTGCAATGTAAGAACATAATGAGAATCAGTTTGTTATTGTTAATTATCATACTTCTTTGTTTTATTGGGTGAATGAAGACCGAAAAGTAGGCGTTTATGAAAGTTAAGATCCCCCCCCCCTCCGCTACTTGCTTAACTTTGGATATCCACCTCGTTTTTCGACTCCATTCACCACATATGTTGGTATGTGTTAGGGTGGAAAAGTAGAGAGAGAGAGCAACGAGTATTTCCAACTTGGGAGAGGGAGAAAGAGACATGAGGAGATACCCTCAGTCAATCCTCCTCCCAACTGATCTCTGAGGCTCGTTTAGACCTTGTTCATCCTGGTATGCGAGCTATACTTAGGCCATTTATTTAACACAATTACTCTATCATTATTTTTCTCCATTTAGAGGGGGAAGGGGGAGGGGAAGTATGTGAGAAGCAGAGTGTGTTGCCGTCGTAAAGGTTTTTGAACAACAATTACGCGTGATTTTGGTTTCTGCGCCATCTGGCACAAAGCTTTATAACTGTTTTATATAGAACTATTCTGTCCGCTCATCATTGGGACAATGTCGAATCGAACCCTTCTCTACCCTCCTCATCATCCCTCCACTTCCTCCTAGTCTGGAAACCAGAGGAAAAAATGCAACAAGAAATCCGCGATGTTACTGTGCTTATTCCTAACGTGTGACGAAGTGGTGACTAACTCTTTGCTTATTCCCTTCAATGTCATAAATTTGGGAATGTTCACACTCTATCCTCTTCATTTTTTTTTTTTTGCTTCGAAGTGGAAAATGTTAAACTCCACTCCGAGGACTAGCATCGTCTGACTGGTGGCTCAGTAGTTAGCGAGACCCTACGTGAGACCGTCGTGAATCCGTGGTTGTAGGATCGAACCTGTCCGAAACAGATGACTATTTTTAGCCGGAATGGGGGAAGCTCAAAATGCAATTTCCCTCCAATACGAAGTAAAACTATGTGGTAGCAGCAGCCCGTTTCCTGGAGTCGTTGAAGGAAAAGTGCCCCGAAGACGAAAATATATTAAAGTTAAAATATGCAAAGATGTTGTTGCGTTAGGTTCGCAACTGACTACGTAAAAATACAGCTCCAACTGTTCGTCGTCTGTGTTTTCCGGGTACCAGTAGAACAAAATTGAGTACGTGACTGCCATTGGGTCTTGAAACAATAGTTTATCCTCGTCGGAAAGGGTTGAGTATCCCGTCTTTGACAGTTTCAGATCTCAGATCTGCAATTTCAGTACGCCTTACTGCTCTGAACCACTCAACTCTGTAGGGTGAACCTCTCACTCCACACAGGTAACATGTTTTGGACCTGAATAAAGGCTCGATTCCCTTTCGACACACAATGGTGCGTTTCTAGATCAGCATCTTCCTGTAGGGCCTGCATGAAACCTTGCTGAACGAGCAATTCGCATAACGTAAAAGGACCCTCTCTTCTATGCAACGGGTAGATAGATGATGCAAAATTTTCAGGTGTATGTCCTCGCCCCTGGCGTCAGTGGAGTGCCCCAACGAACATTAGACCGACGATAAATACGTATAGGGGTTGCAGCTTTGGTCGGCAACCGGCTGCGGAAAATCATCGTCCAATATATCATGCTTGTGTCCATTCGGAGGAACAGGTACGCGACCCTGCCATAGGTGGGTAAAGGGTTAGGGTTAGTATTGTATATTTCAGTAATATTTGAAAAATAGGAACTGGTCCATGTTCAATCATTCATTTGGTTATGGTGCTGGTGAATACATTTTTTTTCGGCACTGGTTCACTAAATTAAATATGCAGCACTTTGATGGCGTGTGCTTCCTATCTGAGATCAAAGAACGGCGCGGAAGTTAACCCCAAGCTGAGATCAGTGTTTTTCTCCGTCCTAATGTTCATGGTGGGTACCAACAACTGGATGGTTTTAAACAGCCTGCGTTGTCAAAAGTTTCGGATTGTAAATTACGGAGTATTTTATTTTTGTTCTTATCGTTGAATTTTGAATGGACACTAAGAGTACATGCGATTCAAGAAAGGAACTAGCAAAGGTACTAATGTAGTGATCGGTCGGTTTGTTGGTGGGAAGGAAGACTTTTTTGGAGGTGGGGGGGGGGTTCATTGTTAAAAACTTTGCATATACATAATAATAGACTAATGGTCATTGGAATGACAAATATGACCTCCTCAGAACGTACAGTCATTGAAGAAAGGTACCTTTTCAGTTGCTCTCTAAATACGAAAAAGGGCAGGTCGATGAAACTACAGTACAGTATTTCTATAAAAATTTTGAAGATGGCGGACCAAACTGACACTGTAAACTTTTTGAGTATGTGTGGACCAAAGAACAATGATTCACACTTGGCACGAAACCACTAACGTAAACCGCAATCAGCGCACAGGGCGGCTATGACGAATGGATATTCTTTCAATTCCCCACTTTCATCAAATCACCATCCCCATTATTACATGAGGGGTATTGAGACACCCTTCGCTCTCTCTCCATCACTCGTCTTGCTGTGTCCTCGTCCTTTCTCACCTTTTTTTATTTTCACAGCTCGAATTTCAAGTCCCTTCTACTAGGGTGCTGCTGTTCTCGTTATCCTCCTGCCCATACACTTTTCACATTTTGACTATAGTGTATTAGAAAGAAATGATTGGTGTATCTTATAATAGAGGTCCCATGTAATGGCGACATTTTTTTGTGTGTGTTGTTGTTGGACGTGGCTCCCCTTCTCTTCCTCCTGCCTTTCTCCTCGTCTCCCCTTCTCTCTATGTGTGTCTCTCTTGAGACAGTTTTCATTTTTATTTCTCTAAATCCCTCAGTAGCTATTCTAGAGTTTCCTTGCATGGAGGATGGCTTTCGTCCCTTCCCCCTGCTCTTCTGCTTTACCCCTCCACTTAATTTCTTCCTCTATATCCAAACCTCCTAATCTGGTCCCTCAATTCCATGTCATCGTTGTTGTAGTAGTTAGGACCTCTCCTTCCTCTCCCTTTCTCACTCACTACTGACAACTTCCACTTTATCTAGCTGTCGTAGGCCCATATCATAATAATACGAGCTTCTGTTCGACTTGGGTTTCAGCCCTGTCCACGCCTACTCTTTACAAACTCGCCTAATGGAAATGTTGCAAATGGCGTCCAGGTGGAACCATAATTGACCGCTTGATTTAAATTTATGTGTGTAAGTTTTCGTAGTGGAAGTTTGCCCCAATGAAACTCACCCTCCTCCTTCTGACTGACAGAAGTCCATTACAGTTTTGACTATACCTCTACTCCGCCCTCTTTTTTTACTAACTGCCCATATTTGATGATAATGTGGAAATTGAATATGATTGATTTGTACCCATTTTAATGAGCTAGCTGGTGCTGTTAGTGAACTCTTAACAAGAGGATAAACTGTGAGTTTGGAGTCACATGGACCAATTTGAGGGCCAATCCAGAAAAGTATGTCTTCTATATTATACCGTGTAGTATACATATACCGGTATATTGTGAGACTGAACTGTCATGTGTGCCTTTAATGAAATCAAGTGGTCGCCGTCGGGTGTGATTTTAGGACGTTATTCCGTTTTCGGACGTTTTGTAAGAGTTGCACTTACTTCCGTAGTTGTGGACACAGAAAGTACTACAGCACTTGTTTACTTAAATCTGTCTGTTAGGTAAATTATTGCTGTTTGTTCTTTTGTTCGTTGGTCGGACGAGTCCTAAATTTCGAGACTGAAGCACAAGAGTGGTAGGAGGGAGACAAAAAGAAACATCAGATCTTCATGGGCGAGCTGTTGGAAGATGGCTTAAAATGCCACAACCCTTTTAGTCGCATCGTACGACATGCAGGGATAAGCTCCATGAGACCATTATGTTTTTAACCTATTTCCTATCGGATCACCACCAATGGGCCTTTTATTTGTAGTTGAAAGTGAGCCTGTCCCTTATGTTTTGACGTGGAAATAAGCTGCCAAGGTGGTCCTCCCTCCCTCCCTACCCCGGTGTTAACTGCTCTTTGGTTTAACACGCAGGTAACGTGACAGAATTATTTGGTATGGACTTAGTTTCGTCTCCGATTTCATGCTTCACGCAGCAGACGTTGGAAAACGGCTGTGTCAACCCCCCCCCCCCCCGCCCTATCGTAATATAAAATTGGTGTAAGAATAGTTCCTCTTCTCTTCCCCCCTATCCTCCATTTTTCCTTGACATGTATAAATTGCTGTAACGTTAGGTTGACATATTTTTAATGTCAGGTTTTGACTTCTTAATCAAACCTATTGAAGGGAAGAAGTCAGGGGACAGTGGAGAGAGAGAGACACACACACACACACACAGGGTAACCTAAGAGTAGGAGAGAGAGTGACCGAGATATGAGGACAGGGGAAAAGGGGAACAATATGGTGACCATTATCAGTTCCTCCCCTCCTCCTTTTATCTCTGCAACTATAACGGGTACCTCCTTTCCCCCTACGCTAGTTAACTATCCCATATAACATACAGTAGCAGTCACCTCTATTACCCCCTCCTCCTCCTCGCCCGTCACTATTACCCTCGTCTAAAGTTTCTCATCACTTATCCGTCGGTATCCAAAACTCTCCCCCCCCCTTCAACTTTACACCCCCCTCTCTGTCCCGTTTGCTATCTAATTGCCTTACCTATGATGCACAACTGTGCTCATCTAACTCTCTCTCTTTCATAACCTCTCCCCCTCTTTCTTCTTATCCAATTCTGACGGTGTCGTGTCAATGTAACTATATCTTTATATAGGACCCCCCCCCTTATATTCTCCACCATTTCGGTTCCACATTGATAAGCTTTTTACCAACTATAAAAGCTACCGTGAAAAATTTCGTTTACCAACGGATTAGATTCGTGTTGGTGATAACTGCCCCGGTGGCGGTGGTCTTGTATTTGAAAGGTGTCAAAAAGATATACCGCGTTCGTAAGAGCAAAGTGGGGACATGTGTTTGGGCCCACAACATGTGCTGTTGGTAGTTATGATTGGGATAGGAGAGAGAGAGAGAGAGAGACGAATTGAAGGTGTCAGAAAAATTTTTTTTTTTGAATTTAGCCACATACCATTATTTCTTTTAACACTCTGTACACCCTCCCTTCCCTCCCCATCCCCCTCAAGTCCTGGTCTTATTTTTCTCTGCTTTTCTTCCGGACCCATATCGGCGTCATCATCATCCCCTAGTGACCATCGAACAAATCGTTTCTAATAATGTGTTGTACATTCAAATTTCATACAGCCTTCCCAACGACCCATCCCTCTTTCCAAGGAAAAAAATAAGAGAAATTAATCTTTTATATCGTCCTGTCTGGCCCCTGTACACCCCCTCTCCCGAATTACTTTTTTTTCATAAAAATATATTTGTAGATAAACATGTATATTGTAAATAAGAAAAGCAGGGTGTCGGATTATAATAAAAGAGTTTTATTACTCGGTTTTGGTGTAATCGAAGTTGAATGTTTGGAGCAGGTGAGGTTACAGCTAACTAACACATGTGTATTATCAATTGTGTTTCACACAGAGAGAAAGAGAGAGAGGAGAGATAGATCCATGAGGATAAACCATTTTTTCCCTTCCTTGTAATCCTAATCTGGCTTTTGAAAAATTTTCATTTCTCTCTCTCACTCACTGACATGGAGATCTCTATACAAACACACACCTCTCTCTATCTTACGACATCGATGGTGGTCTTCGTGCCTCCAAAGTTGCTACTTTAGATTAGCATAATTCACTAATGGGATAAGTGGTTGTTGGGGGTAAGGAGTTTTCCTCTAAGCAGGATGATAGGAGGGAGAGGGCTTCTGCCTCCCAGAGAGAGAGAGAGAGAAAATGCCTGTCGAAATAAAACGTTGTAATGGACTGAGGGAGAAGTATAAAAAAAATGGCATTTATTAAATTTTTTAGACGTGTGGAATCGACTCCATTTCATAAACATGAATATGTTGCACCCCACCTCGCCATCCCTTTATTTTGCTGTATAGGGTTACGTTTTTAAATAAATTTGATAAGCGATACCTTTTCTACATGAATGCCTACTACTCCTAAACTAAAGGGCATCTTTTAGATAAGACCTCCAACATTTTAAGATCCATCATCTTCCGGCAGCTTTTGTTGAGTAAAAAAAGTTCCTTTAACAAAATTTCTTCTTTACATCGTCTTTTTTTTTCCGGGGACGTTGTTGGTCACCTCACAACTGTGGTGCAGAAGTAGTGTGCTCAGTGAGTGTGCTCAGTGAGGGCCCTTCTTTCGGATGAGAGAGAGAGGCTCACAGTGCGCATTCCGTCGGATGGGACGCTAAAACGATATTTTTTCGAGTCGGATTGCAATCGCGTTGCGCCGGTGGACGAAGGGCCTTAGGCCCTTAGACTCGAAAAAATATCGTTTTAGCGTTGGATGGGAGTCGATTCCCAGTCGGACCCTTGCTATTGTGTAGTTGCTCGTCCACCTAGACGACTGCAACGCAACTTGCAATGGACTGGCAAACGACCAACTGCGAAACGACTGGCATGTCAGTTGCATGGCCGACGCTTGTGCGACTTTTTTCAAGTTTTTATCCATAAAGATCCATAAACGCGTTGGGTTGCAGTTGCATTGCGTTGTGTTGCGCCAGTGGACGAAGGGCCTAAGAGAACTAAGAAACTCTCGCCCGAAAGAAGCCAACTCACCTCGGTCCAGTATCGAACCTAGAACCACTGACGCACTTACTGAGCACGCTACCCACTGCGCCACCGAGGCGGGATTTACTAATTATATCTGGGACAAAATTTTTTGATTATTTTGAGCCTAATTTGTAAGTTGTATATTGCTAAATGGGTTATTGTCATCTTCAAGCATTATTGAATGCATTTTTTTAACTTTTTTTGTGACTATTGACTGACGTATTTTTTGAAGGGGGTCGTTTGAAGATGAGGCATGGTCGCAGTGGGCGGTCGAATAGGGTTGCACAGCTGTCCGATATAATCAATTTCATTTGTGGAAACCGTGGATGTCTTCCTCTATATGTGTATATATATATGTGTGTGTATCATCGTCTCCCTCTTCCCTTTTCTTTTTTTTTTTTGCTAACTTAGCTGTTAAGTGCTTCTCTCGTTGTCATTTAACAATCCAAATTGAAGTGATAGGTCACTTAGAGTCGTGAAATATTTCTTTTTCTATCCGAAATCCTTGAGTTGAAATGTGGCGAATCCACAATCTGAAGCTTATGTTCGCCGTCTGTCTTTTCTGCTTTTCTTCGTTTCCGCCATCTTTCTCCTTTTTGCCTCCCCCATTTCAATTATGCACTGAATTGTTATTCTGACACTTGTCTTGAAATAAAAAATATATAAAAGGGGAAAGTGAAAGCACAAGGAGGAATAAAAAACAACATAAGAAGATGTTGGGGATATATATATATAGTTTTTTTCTTACGTTTACGGTGTGTAAAATACACTGTGGTGAAACGTTGTTGCAATCTGACGATTAATAGTGACCAAAACGTGTGAAAGGGGGCGTCCATAAATCACACGATAATTTATTTTCATCTTATCAGCAAATGTCGAGCTAAGATCAATTAATTATCGACTGGCAAATACTGTAAGTTGTCTAGCCTATGTGGATACGGAGTGAAGTGACCAAAGATATTGACACTTTCTTTTCAGGACGGACATGACAGCTCGTTAGCCCTTTCAGAAGCAAATTGTCTCACTCCTCCTCCTCCTTCTCTTGCTCTTCCTTCTCTCAGCAAAAGAGCTGAAATGGTAGAAAATCAACTCCATACACACGGACATTTATATTGGTCTGTAGGAAAAAGAAGATCTTGGGTCAATCATTTCCGCAGCAGTCGCACTTTTTTTTGTACTGCAATACACTTAGGGCTTACAAAAAAAATTACAGTGCATATTTTTTTCTACTATGGATTTTATTGGAGTGGGGAAAGGGAAATCCATCTCGATGCCAGATCCAAATGTATACTGCTTTCAAGGCTGGTTCAAGAACCGTTTTAGGCCAGTCTCCCACCAATCTAAGATCCAAAAACTGAGCCTGTTGGTGAGAAAACATTGTCCTAGTAATGAACTTAAATTAAGAGTCTTCTCTTATTACCCCTTTCCTCCTTTTGCTAAGGTCGGATCACCGTGTGTTCATGATGTCCATTCAAGGAGGAAAAGAGTAGCTGTTCAGAATACTTGACCTCGGACCCGACACAGGCATGTGCTCTGCTGATTAAATGTTAGCGGTCACTTCGGGGCTTGAATATAGGATCTTCACTAACCCTTTTAAAGTTTTATCGTAGATTTAAGTGGATTGTGCTACATCCTGCCATAGACGGGATAAGAGAATAATTATACAGTAAAACCTCTCTATGGGTCACTCCTCATATCGGTAAAAATTCTTCGGGAACCGATTTTCGCCCATAGGCTTTATGCCTAGCCTCGGTGACGCGGTGGGTAGCATGCTTGGTAACTGCGGTAACTGGTTGTAGGTTCGATACTGTACCGAGGTGGGTTGCCTTCTTTCAGGCGAGAGAGATGCCCCGAGTACGCCTTCCTTTGGATGAGAAATGAAACCGAAGTCCCGTGCGGTGTTCAATGGCATTTACACATGAAAGAACTCTCTACTATGCAACGGATAGATGAGGCAAAATTTCCAGGTGTAGAAGCGGAACACAGCCGACAATGAATATGCATAGGGGTCGCAGCTTTGGTCTGCAACCGGCTGCGGAAAAACAATTGCAATAGATCACCCTTCTATCCATTCAGAAGGACAAGATGGGAATCCGACCCTTCCGTAGGGAGCACTGATAGAGAGGTTTCACTATATTTTGTTCTCAAAAGGCATGCGTACTTGTCAAGCTTTTGATGTCGTTTATTCCGCTATTTTATGGTGGCCTAACGTATAACGATGAGGGCCCAAGGGGACAACTCTTACACCTGGAAATATTTAGCACTATTGTCTTGTATTTTTCTCCGGCTCTTCGCCAGCATGGGACATCCAGCAGACCTCATTGGACTATGTACAAGCTTTACCGCTGTTCCGGCTTGCTCTCCTTTTTATCCAGTAAATTATCCACCTTGGTCAGGGTCGAACCTGCTGTGATAGGCACAAGAGTTCCGTTCCGTATTGATGAATTTCCCAGGCTGAGGTCTCAGGGTATAAACCAGTTGACATTTAGTTGGTTTAAGTCGCCTTTAATCCTTTGGTGTGTGTAGTTATCTGTGAGAAAACGTTATTGACAAATTCAACGGGTTTTTTTGTCTCTCTTTGACTGCATATCTTGCGAGACATTTTATTAAGCAGTCCATTTATCGTTAACAGCTTTTCTTTAGGTTGCTTCTGTAGTAATATTCGACATATTAGCGTCTAGTTGTCAAAATGTCAAGATACTCAGTGAAGTTGTGGGGCTTTTTGAAGACTGACCTTGCGTGAATAATGAGAGGTGACACAAAATGGCAGCTACTTGGCCTCTTGTCGAGATTCACTTTTGTCATTTTGGACTACTGCTCTCTCTCATCTCGTAGGAAAAGTGAATAGTTTGATTAACCCTCTCCTCTTCCAGCCCCTTCCCCCCTTGGATTTAATTTGCCCATTGCTTTTTATAAGATTAGTCTGCTTCCGCTTACCAAACATCTCTTATTATTTTGTTATTGCGGCTCCATACTTATACAGTGGTGGCACCGGACTAACAGTGTTGCCTGTGGCTGGGTTGGAAGCCGTCAGTTCGGCGGCTTCAGCACAAAGGAACAGGTAAAAGGTTGGAAAAAGGACGGCGAAAAGGGGAAGGGGGGGGTACTTATGAGCAAATTCTTGCACAATAGGTTTAAATGGCTACTGACCACCATTTGATTATCCTTTCAGTCGCTTTTGAAGACATGAAGAGATACAGGAGACCTTATATACTCTACCCCTGGACCGAATCCAGAGGTGTGCCTTTTTGTGATTGCTAGGAAAAAGCCTGGCGTGAGTACTCATTACCCTTTAGTTTTAAGTCGAACAAAGAAATGGAAGTTTTAGGTTTTCACACCTTTACGTAGACTTTCTGTGTTTTGCAGTCATTTTAAAGATCAAAAAAAGAGGGGGGGGGCACCATATTTCGGGAAATACCTGGCGAAATTAAATTCTGGGCCGAAATGAATTCACTGTCCAATTTAATAGTCCTGCGGCCTATACGGGGGACATCCTCGCATGAGTCCATGGGTCTCATTTTCAAAGGTGTCACTTTGGCACCTACAAAGAGAGGAGAACAAATGAAAGTTGAAGAACTCGTACCACTAGTTGCTATTGTCCACTCACTTCCACCTCTCTTTCGTCCTAATTCCCTCTCCTTCTTTACCCCCCCCCCCCTCCCTTCCAACCATGTAGATTTTGCTCGAAATTTAAGCTTATGGGTCGTATTGTCCAGACAGCGCATAAAAAGTTAGGAGGTGGGGTAGAGGTCATAGAGGCCCTGTCTGTTCAACCGCTGCTCTCCTGATTGCTTGCTGTAGGAGAAAGAATATGTCCCGGGATGTCCCAAAACTTGACTCTTTAAAATATCCCAGCTTTTGAAGATTGGTATTGAGTATAGGTGTCGTACACCTTTCTCTCACTCGGATGGTAGTGAGTGACTTTACTAAACAGCTTTGTTTGTGAGAGAGAATAGGACCAAAAATGCCCCAAAAGAGGGTTGAGCAGCAGGCTTCTGGCATATTTCATGCTTGGTGGCTTCTGTATGGCTCTATTCAGGATCCAGTGTCACCTAATCCCAACACGAAGTCGGTCTTGTTGTAATTGAATTTAGAGTGAAGTAGATATACATATCTGACCTTTTTTTTCTTCTTTGATTTCAGAAGTTAACTTCCTAAACTTCTCAAACTCGCCTCATCCAACCCGTAGTACATACCTCCCCTCTTCCCTTCATCCATTTTACTCTACACTACCATCTCACCTCAACGTTCCCCTTGTACTTTGGTACCTCCCTTTCTGTGACTGTCCTCTTCAACTCTGTCATCCTTCTACGACTGCTAGTTTTGGTGCCCTCCTCTCTCCTTTCCCCCTCCCTCTCTTGTCCTGCCAAAATACCGCTGCTGAGACGTAGATCTACAAAAAGACACACCTGAATATTGAATGACAGTAAGGCAAAAGTCGGTTCCGAGTCAACGAGCAGTGAAAACAAGTCCAAAGGAATTGATATTTGATCCTTAAAAAGATGTAGAGGAGGGGAGGGGTATGGGTAGGTGTGCGTGCGGTTCCGACATTTCTATACATTTTGATGAGCAGAATAGTGCAGGCCGCCTTATTCATAGACGTGGCACTTGAGT
Organism: Trigoniulus corallinus; assembly: GCA_013389805.1. Taxonomy (NCBI): domain Eukaryota; kingdom Metazoa; phylum Arthropoda; class Diplopoda; order Spirobolida; family Trigoniulidae; genus Trigoniulus; species Trigoniulus corallinus. The sequence continues at coordinate 13,993,817 of JAAFCE010006949.1, forward strand.
CGGTAATTTTAATTTCAAGAAACTTTCGGGGTTTCTTTTTTTTTTTCTAAAAAGAAATAGTTGGTTGACTTCAAACGAATTTGGAGACCGTATCGAAAGCACAGTACATGACCCGCCTCGGTGACGCAGTGACAGTATGTAGCACGCTCGATAACTGCGTCAGTAGTTCAAGGTTCGATACTGGGTTCGAGGTTGGCTTCTTTCGGGCAAGAGAGAGACCCCGATGAGAAGTAAAATGGAGGTCCTGTGTGGTGTACGATGGCGTAAAAGAACCCTCTCTACTGTGCACCGGGTAGATGAGGGAAAATTTCCAGGGGTAGGAGCTCGCTCCCTGGCGCCGGTGGAGTGCCCCAACGAACACTTGACTACAAATTTCTTAAATGATGTGCCCGCACGCATCTGTTTTGCAGCAATTCAACTGGTTATTGAGGTCACAAAGTACAGTACATACGTAGTACGTACGTAGATTCGCTGCATCCCTCTGGTTAGCCAAATCGGCGATTGCCTGTCTGATAAGGAATGGAGGACCTATCTTCCTCCCGTCAAGCAGACAGTACAGTAGTAATAGAGCCCATTGTACTTCCGTGTTTGTATGACCCTCTTTTGTTGGTGAACTTTGATCACGGGATTCAGTTAGGCCCGGTGCACACATGCGATTTTTGCTCGCGCGGGTGCCGCAAGGACACCGCAGCAATTCACTGCACACATGCGGGGAAATGTCGCCAGTACACATTTGGCAGCTGTCCAGAAGGCGTGCCCTTTTCGCCCTCCAAATGTCAAAACTAAGGAACCGCACGGATGTGTGCATCGCTCAATAGACCACAAGGTACTACGTGACCGCATGTGCGAGCGCGGCGCCGCGGCGGTTTCGTAGGAAACTGCAGGTATGTGTGCACTCCTTCATTGCAATTATAATGTATCTCATGCCGCAATTGCGAGGCCACACAAGTAAAAATCGCAAGTGTGCACCGGGCCTAAAGTGAAGAAGTGCTGTCCGGTGTCAATTATAAGGTCCACCCACTCACTTTAACCCTACATGTCCTAAAAGGCGGTTAAAGGCTTGTGAACCATAGGCGCGTTTTGGCGATTGACCAAGTCAGCTTTGGTCACATTGTTTTTAGAAACAATGCGTTTTGGCGGTGCACAAACCGATTTGGTCAACTTTGATGAGACCAAAGGGTGACAAACATAACCAAAATTAAAGCGTGGTCAGTTGGTTTGGTGTGAAGATGGGAAATGGCGGTCACCGTGAACGACATGCGGACTTTGTTTTTTTTTATAGTGGAGAAAAGAGGCTGGAATGGTAATGAATACTCATAGTAATTATTAATAATTGTTTCTTACAAAGCAACTTTTAACCCCGTCCCGCCGTTGGCAGGATCGGGTACCCATCTTGTCCCTCTGAATCGGACAAAAGGTTGATGTATTGGACGGTGTTTTTCCGCTGTCGATTGCCGACCGCCGACCAAAGCTGCAACCCCTATGCTTATTTATTGACGGTCTGAATGCTGCTATCATATACTATATTTAAAATTTGGCGCGTAACATGATTATTAACCATCTTGAATTACGGATTGATTTATTTGTGTTGTGAAAGGAGGGAGGGAAATGGGTTTGAGCAACCCGTTAAGAGGGGTGACCGATTTGTTTAAATTTGCAAAACGAGGAGAAGAGGGTTGTTTGGCTATTTTAAGTAGATTGTGTGGTTTTTCCCATTTTGTATTTTTGACGCACTTTAAAATTTACATGTAACTGTATGTCAGAACGGTGAAACGCGACCATAATTTACACTATAATTGATTTATTATTATAATTTTTATAAATTCACATGTCAACCTATTTTACACCTCCATCTTGGAAGAATTGCATGGGAATCAATCTCACTTGGATGCAAATGTCATTGGTTGTTCGTGTTCTGTGCCTATTATAAATCGAGGTGATATCGGCATGTGATGAGAGGAGGGGGGGGGCCCCTAAGTTCATTGGGGATGCAGGGTGTTGGAGGCATCCTAGGAAGACTAAAGCAGACGTGGGAGCAAGTTGTACATAACGACGTGGTGAAAACGGTCAACGCGAAGTTACAACATGGAAATTCAATTTTAGGTTGGTGCTTTACGGGGAAATGGTCAGCTTCCCCAGGTATATTTCCCGTCGTGGGCATTCTGTGTGGCGGAGATACCTTAAAGGCTCCCTCACACCAACGGGAAAGCTTCGCAGTCGCAGCGGATCTTTCGTGGTGAATTATTCGCATCAAAACGCTACCCATGACGAGCAATGGTCATGTGTACACCGCAGCGAATGTATCGCGCCCGCGGTTGCGAAAGTGCAGCGAATTATTTAAATTATTTACAATCGCTGCATGGCACGGCATTCATCGTTGTTCGAATTTCGATAGAACAAGATGGCGTTCACAGAAAAACTAATAGAATTAATAAGAATGTATCCAACTAAACTGACGCGTTGGTGTGAATATCAAGGCGAATCCACCGCGTCGCCACGTGTGCTCCTGCTCGGCGCGTGTTCCTGTGGCAAAAATTCCGCTGCGACTACGATTGTTTCGCGTTGGTGTGAGGGAGCCTTAATGCCGAACAATACAATGCGACAAGCTATAACGCTATGTTGAAAGTCGGAACGCAGCAGTTATGACGTCGTTCTGTTTTACGGGGTCTTTAGTATGCAAAGGACTGTCAACTTGCGCACCGCTGATCAGATGATGAATTTTACGCGAAGTTGTTTTTGAAGTGTTTCTGAAGTATTTTTTAAGTATTTTTGATTTTATAATATGACCTACACATGTGTGCGTGTCTCATTAGTCAACTTTTAATAACTTTGAACACGACTGTGAATTAATATAAAGGTGTAATCAAGAGGCGTTTCCATAACAAGTCGGACAATATCCAGTGCTTAAAATGTTAAAGTTTTCCCCTTTTAAAGTTATCGCTTCTCGGCTTGAATAAAGCTAAGATCAAAGTGTAGTATCTGTTCTTATCAGCTTAACATCTGGTAAGCTTTCTATAAGAAAGCATCAATGTTATCCTGATTTTTGGCTTCGGACGGAGTACTCGGGGCTTGCCCTGTCTCCGTCGCGGGTTGTCCAGGCATTGCAGTGCCGCCTGGTTCGGCCCAACCTCCTTGAGGAGGTTACTATTAATGAAATTTAAGTGAATTCTTTTCTTCTTACATACCCTGTCGATTACTGCACTGTGGCAGTAGTTAGGCAATGCGAGTGTGTTGGATGGTAATTTGCATATGACGTATTACGCGATACCAGCGCCACGCCACGTAGTACTTTCGTGGCCATATAAACGATTGGTCGTTGGTTGCCGGCATGTACAGCGGTTTTTTTTCCATAACCGGTTGCCGACTTAAATTTATTTATCGTCGGCACCTGCCGCGCTCGGCAACTGCGCCAGTAGTTCTAGGTTCGATACTGGACTGTGGTGGGTCGGCTTCTTTTGGTCGAGAGAGAGAGGCCGCGAATATGCCTTCTTTCAGATGAGAAGTAAAACCGAGGTCCCGTGTGGGTGTACGATGGCACTTGTACGTAAAAGAACTACGCAACGGGTGGGTGAGGCAAAATTTCCAGGTGTAGGGAGCTCGCCCCCTGGAGTCGGTAGCATTCTCCAACGAACATTAGACCGACACTAAATAAGTGTAGGGGTGCAGCTTTGGCCAACAACCGGCTGCAGAAAAAAAACTATGACCAATATATCACCCTGTGTCCATTCAGAGGGACAAATGGGTACCCGACCCTGCCATAGGCGGGAAAAGGGTTAGGAGTTGCTTTATACTATTCGTTGGGGCACTCAACCTGGGGAATTTTACTTTATCTACCTGTTGGTTAGTGCAGGGCTATTTTATATGCAAATGATGTTGTACGCCACACGGGACCTCGGTTTTACTTCTCTTCCAAAGGAAGTCGCACTCGGGGCCGAAAGAAGAAATCAACGCACTTCTATCCAGTAGCGAACCTAGAACCACTGATCCAGTAATCGAGCACTGCATACTGTAATTATTTTAAATATTAAATGGTAATGAATTGCAGTGAGAAGGTCCTCAGTAACAGAAAAGTGTTCCACGGAGAGTAGAATGCATTATATTGGAGGCATTTTGGTCTAGTGCAGCGGCTCTCATTAGGGACCCCGTAGCAGGATTTTCGGGGTTACGCGGCACAATGTGCTGCAGTAGACCGACGATAAATAGGGGTTGCAGCTTTAGTAGTCAGTCGGCTGTGCAAAAATATCGTAAAGTACATCGCCCTTGTATCCATCCTGACAGACAAAGAGGTGTACCGACCCTCCGATCCTATCACAGGAGGGTAAAAGTTGCTTTTTTTGTCCGGATACGGAAAAGTATGAAACCACCCTCCTTAGGCAAAATTAAATTTTCATACATGTGTTTTGATGTACAGTAATTGAAAATAGTTTTTAATTTTATTCAAATAGTGGACTCCATATAAATGGTATTGGCCCTTTTTTGGGTGTTGTTCACTCAAACTACTTTCCTACTTACGTGATGATGTGGTTTTAGTTGTAAATGCATACTGTATATAAGTTTCAAAAGGTATTTTTTTATTTTAATTTTACTACAACTTGATAATACCACTTACTTAACTCTTTTTTTTTAAATTACGACGAGACGCAAAAGGGACATTAAATGGGAAGTGGTACATTTTTTTTTTCTGTGTCCCACTGCTGAAACACCAAAAGCAAATTTACGAGTAGCGTTTAATGGAATCTCAATTACTGTAATGATTAGTTGAAGCAGGAACATTTCATTCCTTCAATTGTTTCATTATCACATTGCATATTTAATTTTACCACTGTAGATGCAAACTCTTTCCTCTTCAACCTCCATCTCTCTTTCTTTCCTCTTCAGAAAATCAACGTCCCGCTTTTGGCAGGATCGGGGATCCCTAATTTCAGGGATTCCAAGTACATGTACACCCGATAAATACCTTTTGCAGGGGCTTTTGTACGAAAAAAGAAACATTTTACATTTTCCTGCCGGATGGATTCCGGCGAACGCGCTGAACCCGCCTCGCGCCGGCTCTGATGGGCATCCACAGAGCAGGGCAAAGGGAGCACTTACGACTTAAGGCGTAAAATAGAAATGGAGCAAGACATTGATCCGATTCCTGGAAACATTGTCTCCAAAATTTGCCTACCCCAGGAAGATTTCCTGTAGATGCCCATGGTTAAGTGGAAGTTTGGAGTGTTGGGCAGTGAGTGGGCAGTTGGGAAGTGTTGTGTTGGGCAGTGAGGAAGAGCCACGTCAATGGAATGGAAGCAGCCGAAATGTGAATGCTGCGGTCATGAGCGGGAGCGGCGAGTTGCGTTGGACACACCAGTTCTCGGCTGATCACTGAAGTTAAGCAACGCAAGCCCAGTTAGTACTGACATGGGTGGTCGCTCGGGAAAGCTGGGTACTGCTAATACCCAATAATCGTCGCATTAGTGTAGTGTCTGTGCAGTATATGCATTAGAACTATATAATGGACGGGTCTCTAATGACCTCGTAGTTGACGGGACCTTAAACTCAAAACAAACAAACAAACGCGGTCATGAGTGGAGTGTCAAGAGCTGATAAATTAGGAATGAGTATATTAGAGGTAGCCTGGGGGTGGGGGGCATCGCGGAAAGAGCGAAAGAGAGTAGATTGAGGTGGTATGGACACGTAATGCGAAGAGGGGAGGAGGAGCTCGTTAGGTCCATTACAGGGATGCAAGTGGTTGGAAGCACCCAGGGCAGAGGGAGACCAAAGCAAACGTGGGAGCAGGTTGATATGGTAGTGTGCGAGCTGGACGGGGACCTGTTGGGAGATAAGTGAGAATGGAGGGCTAGAACCCGCAGACCAGACCCTGGCGCAGGCGGGATAAGGGTATTATGAGCCACTATTTTTAAAGGTTATCGAAATAATGCAGTGATCGACTCCTAGTTGCTCAAATGACTGCGGGACGTTGTAATTTTGTAACAGACCTAATTTTTGTCCGGGCTCTGATAACTGGCAGTATGCAGGTTCGCTTCTAGCTGAGGTAAGACCAAGATTGCGCGAACCAGGGTAATATATATGACTGCATATATCATAATTATCATATTTTGTCATGGATTCAGGACAGCTGTAAATGAACCATGTAGTGAGTGCGGAATTTTAGACATTTTAGTGATGTTCACCGATTTCTTTATACCCATTCGTTAATCTATGTAGTCCTCTGTCGTTTTCATTAGATTTTTTTGTCTAACGTCTCTTTTATAATGGACTTTAGTACCATTATAATAATAATACATTGATCTCATTTTCGTGGCTATATATTTATTTTATAATTGCAAAGTAAGGATTTATAGATGGGATGAATACCAGGGGAGAGTAAGAGAGGGGGTGACGAAATGTGGAGTGATTATTATTATCGAATTGTGTCCTATCATCCGGTTTTTATCATAGGGCTTATATTTGGTTGGATTAAAATATATACGCTGAGATCTATCAATATAAATTTATAATATACGTGCCACAGTGTAGATTGTGTTATATCGCATTGAAATGATAGGAGGTTTAATTTTTTGTGGTAAGGAAGTGTTAGAGAGACATAATGAGATTTAATGACAAGAAAACATAACTTTTTTTTGTACTTCCCCCTTGAAGACAAAAAACTTAAGGGCCTTTTTGAGTACTTTCTAAATGGAAAGACTTCACAAATATGAAGGAAATGGAGGTTAATATCATTTGGGGAGGGGGCTAGTGTGATCATGATTGTAAATAAAATTTCATTTGAAATTGGATACGAGTTGGATTAATTGTATAAACCCTTCCTCATCTTCTCTCTCTCTCCTCACCCAAAAAAACCAATGACACCAAAAAATACCTCTCTTCTACGTGCAGTTTCCCCTTCCACCCCTTTCCTCTCTTGCTATCCTTCCTAAAAATACCTTAGGAATTACATTATTAATTGCATTTTACAGATTAACCTGCTTATAATGTCTTACAACGACTCCACTTGTAATTTTGTGAACTATTTTCCTCCTTCATCTTCCATATTTTTAGTTGAGCGTTCACCCATCACTAAATTTAAGAAACGAAAAAAAAACTTGATTGGATTTGATTGAGTTTTAAGGATATAGTCTTGAAGAAGAAGAAGAAAACAAAGAGATGAAAATGGTTGACTGTGGATGGGGTAATGATTATAATAACTCGTTAACACTGCCACGCGTCTACATTTATTTAGAGATATTAAAACAAAAACTTTCATCAGTGTGCTCAACAAAGCTCATCTAATGCCTTTCTCCACAATATAATATTAAAAAAAATAACAAAACGTCCTTGGACGACCCCCCCCCCTCTGCTCTCTTTCTTAAGTCCCAGATTTAATCCACGGATTTGTTGAATATCCGTTTCGCTGTGTAATCATCATCAGCGTATTTTATCTCAGCATATTTGTTTACTCGTTGTTTTTAATGGTATTGTTGAAATCTTAAATACAATATGTAATTGGAAATTTCTGGTTGAAATGGTCGAGCACAGCTTTGTTGCAACTATCTAGTTTTAAAATGTGTTTTAATAATCAATACTCTTTTCTGTACTAATTTTGGACTTCAGAGGTAGCGTGCTCGACTACTGCGTCAGTGGTTTCGGGTTCGTGGCTTCTTTCTGGCGAGAGTGGCTAGAGAGATATTGCTGTTGTTTGGTTAGTGTTTTAGGACCCTTCAACTACAAAGGTCATAGAGCCCCATCCACAGCATAGTTATTATGCAGAGACTGCACAGACACTACACTAAAGCGACGATTTTGGGGGGGGGGGGCATTAGCAGTATCCAGTTTTCCCAAGCGGCCACCCATGTCAGTTCTAGCTGGGGTTGCGCTGCTTAACTTCAGTGATCAGACAAGAACTGGTGTGTCCAACGCAATTCGCCGCTCCCGGCGAGAGAGAGGCCTCGAGTGTGCCTTCCTTCCAAAACCGAGGTCCCGTGTACGATGCCATTTTCACATAAAAGAACTCTTCTACTGTGCAACGGATAGATGAGGAAAAATTTCCAGTTGTAGAAGCTCCCCCCCCCCCCCCCACCTGGCGTCGGTGAAGTGCCCCAACGAACAGTAGATCAACGGTAAATAAGCATAGTGGTTGCATCTTTGGTCAGCATTCAGCTGCGAAAAAGCACCGTCACAACATACCGGTATCACCCTTGTGCCCATTCAGTGTGACAAGATAGATTTTGCTTGTTCGGTATAATACTTGTTAGGTTGTGCTCAGCTCCTCCCCTTGCGGGTGGATGTCAGATTGCGCCTCGCTGCCAGGCTGCATTTCAAGACGAGAGTGTCCTAAGAAAGATACTGTATGATAAGAAGCCGGGGCCGCGTGTGGTGTACAAGTAGATCAGGTGAAATTCTGAAGTGTAGGTGCTCTTCTCACCCCCCCCCCCCATTTGGCATCGCGTCGGTGGAGCGCCCTAACGAACAGTAGCTTTGGTCGACAGCCGGCTGTGAAAAATTATAGTCCAACACATCTCCCATGTGTCTCAGACGAAAATGGGTACTGAGCCCTTTCATAGGTGGGAAAAGGGTTAGTAGTTGCATGTTTGCCTATTACTACAATGGTCATTAGAGCCCCGTCCACTGCGTAGTGCTAATGCAGAGTCTGCACAGACACTCGGCTGTTACGACTAGTTGAGTATTAGCAGTATGCAGTGTTCCAAAAGGGTCACCCATGCCAGTACTACCTGGGACTGTGCTGCTTAATATCAGTGATCTGATGAGAACTGGTCCAAGAGATGTTCCATACTAATAATAATGCTACAGAATACACAAAATGACAAAAGAATTTAGTCAGATATGTGAATTTTTGGCATATGGAAAACTATTTGTGTCCTGGTTCCATCTGGCATCTGTTTGCATCATCATCATCGTCAGTCCGGCACTACACACACCCAACAACCACTGGTTTTCCTGTTAAATTTACTGTTTTCATTCACCTCTCTCTGTCTTTCTGTCTCCCACAATTCTGCATGTGTCACGGGGCGATACAAGAGTAGTAACAGTCCCTTATCCCAGCTGCCAATAGAAAGAGATGTTCCATCTTGAATAATCAACCCCATTCAAATTTTGTTGGGTATGTTTTTTTTTTTTTTTTTGGTCCCCTCTGTAAAGAGGGGGATGGGTGTGTGTATGAACCTTTCACTCACGCATCCTTGCTCCCAAACAGAAATGAAAAGAGGGAGAGGGGAAATAAGAGAACCAGTGCCCACTTCGACATTTCATACACTCCCCCATCCCCAATTTTAATACAATCTTCAGAAATTCCTCCTTGTAAACATCGAGACAGTATGGTATGTGGAACCTGTTATAACTTATCTGCATGTTGACATATCATCAGATTTAAGAAACGAAGGTGTTGAAGAAAAATTGGGGCACAAAGGAGAAGGAGGAACAGGTGGAGAACTGAAATTGTAAAGACAATGGAGAGTTGGAAGATCATAAGAGGCCCTGGGTGGAGGAGAAAGAGGAGGAGTAATGATGTTAGTGAAAATTTTTGGGCTTGCCACATTCACGGATTGCTAACTATGACAGGGTTGGCGAAAAGAGGGGGAGTTAGCAAGAATATGCGGTTAAGTGAGGGTGACTGACTAGATGGTGATGAATGAAATATAGATACAGGGAGAGCACCTCTCTCCCAAAGTAGGCACAAAGAGGTGTAAAGAAGAGAGAGAAAATGGAGATGATACCAAAAAGGAGGATAAGAGAAAGATGATGAGACGGGTTGCAGACAGACACAGACTGAGAAAGAAAGGGGTAAGAAATTTTCTCAGTAGGAGGGTAAAATAATAGTAGAAAGAGAGAGGATGGAACCGAGGGTGATCCTAAAGAGATGTGTAAGAAAATCTTTTCTTTAAAAAAAAAGAAATGGAGTAAAGAAAGAGGCATCTTAAGCCTTTGAGCCACGACAGCAAATATTCTAATTAACAACAACGCGTTTCGCTTTTAATGAAGCCGAGAAACAATCGGATGCCTGTTAACTTGGAAATTAGCATGCCAAGGCGGTGTTAATTATTCAGAGGAGATATTAAACGATTAATTTGCATGTAAAGCACCCAAAGTACATTGCGATCTTTTCTCTGGTAATTGTGACGATGAATTGTTGCCATTGATCCAGCAACAACATCTTGTAGTCGACGTTGTTAATGAATAGTAATTGGAATTCTGTCCTCACTTTAGACATAACATTAGCCACATTTACCATTAAAAAATAACTTTGAGATAGATATAAATTTAGCGATGGAAGTATATGGCACGCGACACATCACAAATATTTTTCTCATCTATTTCGTCCCGATTTTTAACTCAGTAAACTGCGCTAGAAAATAACGTTCAAACCAACACAGCATCATCATCACACTGTTTCCCCTCACCCTCAACTACATGAAGTATGGGTGGTGATTGTAGTGAGGACGACGATGATGATGATGATGATTGCTGTACTTTGCGCCTCGTTTGTATTTGTATATATACACACACTGCAAAATCATAGTATGGGGTACTGATTGGATTTTTTTGCTCCCCCCCTCCCCTCCCTCCGACTCTCCCCTCTTTCAACCCGGCAGGAAGAGAGGGGGTTATATATTTGATAATGTTCCTTACATTTCTCAGACATGCATCCATCCATCCATACCCTTCTTCGTTTGCTACTCGGATCTCTCTGTTCCACACTCGGTTATTCAAGACAAAATTATATGTTTAGTGCGACAGCTGTGACACACACACCGACACCAAGCACACAAAATCTTTAAAAAAATTTGAGGAGAGCACGAAAGAGAGAGAGAGAGAAGGATAGATGGATATTAGAAAGTGAATGTGGGAATCGGATGGAGTATTTTAACAGGATGCTATTCTCTCCCCCCCCCCCCCCCTCTCTCTCTCTCACTCGCTCTATGCATTTGGATAAATCTTGCTACATTCATCAGGATTTCTTATGATTTGTCGTCACAACAATTTTCTCTTCAAAATAATCGGTTATTTGAACCCCAAAATTCTGGCTTTTATTTTGAAATATCATTAAATGTTGCAGAGGAATGTCTTCCTTGTTTCCCCTCTCCCTCTCACTTTAAAATGCCAATATATTGTCATGTGTATGAAAAGCAATTTTTGGGGTTTGTAGTAGACCCCATTTTTTTTATTTAAATTTCAAGTTTTTGATATAGGAATGTTGCGGTCCTCCTCGGTGGTGCAGCGGTAGCGTGCTCGACTACTTCGTCAGTAGTTCCAGTTTCGATATTGGGTCGAGGTGGGTTGGTTTCTTACGAGCAGAGGCGTGCCAGCAGTGTGCAATGCACACAGGCGCCCTGGCCCTCTGTGGGGAGCGGCGAATTGAGTTGGACACACCAGTTCTCGTCTGATCACTGAAGTTAAGTAGCGCAACCCCAACTAGTACTGACATGGGTGGCCGCTTGGGAAAACTGGGTACTGCTAATACCCAAAAATCGTCGCATTAGTAGTGTAGTGTCTGTGCAGTCTCTGCATAAGAACTATGTTGTGGACGGGGCTCTAATGACCTTGTAATTGAAGGGCCCTAAAGCACAAACAAGCCTTCTATGTGTGGCATATAACAGTTATTGTTGAGACCTTTTTTTTCATTCGGGAGAGGGAGATAGGGGCGCCAACTCAGTTCTTGCACCCAGGCGCCAAGCACTACTGGAACTCCACTACTTACGGGTGAGAGAAAGGTCGGGTGAGAAGTAAAACCGAGGTCCCCCGTGTGGTGCACGATGGCATTTGCACATAAAAGAACCCTCTCCACTATGCTACCAGTAGGTTATGCAAAATTCCTAGGTGTAGTAGCTCGCCCCCCCCCCCCCTGCTCTCGGTAGAGTGCCCAAACGAACAGTAGGCTGACGATAAATGAACATGGGGATTGCAGCCTTGGTCGGCAGCCTGCTGCGTAAAAATACAGTCATACGGATCGCCCATGTGCTCATCTACAGGGACAAAGATGTGTATCCCGACCCTGCCATAGATGGGGTAAGGGTTAATAGTTGCCTTTTCTGGCTTTTGCTGTAGGAGTGTTGCATATAATTGAATCTATTTCTAGCATATGTTTGGCTTGATTGCAGTTTTGACGTCAGTCATCCTGAATTTGAGAAAGAAAAGGTAGACTCAACGAAGTAGAAATGTAGAGTGAACAGAGGACGGTGGACAGGACAAACTCACGGACAATCGGTTGCTCCGATAACTCTACGTGGTTGGCTGTCGACCTGATGCAGCAACTCATTTAGTGGTCTCGTAGCCCATGCAGAGGTGCAGCAAGACCACACGGTGTGAATCTAAGAGTTTTCTGTATCATTAGCTAGCCCTTTGTCGTGATTTCACCATTACTCATTTCTCACAGACGACAAATTTACTACAGTACCAATTTTTAATAGAGGGTCATCAAGATGTGTGGCGTTCGTAAGAAAATGCTGATATTTTCTCAGCGGGTCATCGAATTTTATTTTTGCAGGTCATTCGGCTAGCGGCTTCATTTGTTGATCTACTACCTGGTGTAGTCAGGCGTTAATATGTGTAAAAAAACAAGACTTATTGTCTTGTAAATAGTGCACCTGGTCTGCGAAATAATGTAGAGGTCTATTTCACGGGACATGTCTTAACACGTCGACTCCCTTACCGCCATTTGAGCATTGACCCTTGGAAACGACATAGGCCCCCTACTGATAATTTGGTTTCCTTTATTTGGTTATCTACCGTCTGTCTATGAGGGCATTTACCGACAAGCAGCAACTCCTTCATCTGGGGTAATTTCCCGATCTACATTCGGGCTCCTTCTATAGCCCGGTGACGTCGTACTCACCACATTGGATTACGGCTGTAATTCCCATCTGGAACGGAAGTTTGCACTCACTTTCGAAAAGGTTACACTCATCCGGAATCGAAACCTGCTATTATAAGTGGGGTCAAACTACTGTAAGTGAAGGGTCGAGCACACTGCCAACTGAGCGATCGAGGTGGGTCCAACATATTGCTGAATCTTGATGTAACTGACCAGTTTTTTAGTACTTGAGGCATGATACTGTATTTATTCCCACCCCCCCTCAGTGGGTAGCACGCTCAGTAACTACGTCAGTAGTTCTAGGTTCGATGCTCCACCGAGGTAGGTTGGCTTCTTTCGGGCAAGAGAGAGGCCCCGAGTGCGCCGTCTTTCGGATGACAAGTAAAACCGAGGTCCGGTGTTGTCTACAATGGCATGTGCCCGTAAAAGAACCGTCTCTACTATTTCCAGGTGTAGGAGCTCGCCTCTGGCGTCGGTGCAGTGCCCCAACGAACAGTAGACCGACGATAAATAAGCATAGGGGTTGCAGCTTTGGTCGGCAACCGGCTGTGGAAGAGGACTGTCCAATATAATCGCCCTTGTGTCCATTCAGAGGGATAAGATGGGTACCCGACCCTGCCATAGGCGGGAAAAGGGTTAGAAGTTGCTTTTGAGGCATGACACTGTATTTATTTTTGTAGACCGGATTGCTATGGGATGGTCAGTTGTGCTTGACTCTTAATTAAGCTGGGTTTACACTGCGCGAAACATACTCGCCGCAACTGTTTCCACAGGCTTGCGGCAATCTCGCCCGTCTCGCCCTCCCTGTTTACATTGAGCGAAATATTGCGCGAAGCAAGCATGCAAAACGTATCTAGAGTATCAGTGCACGAAGTGGGAGTGGCGAAACCCTTTGATGCGTGTCCAAAAACCGACAGTTCGGTGGCTCACCGCGAGGCTGCCTCGCGCAGCAAATTTCGGGGCGAGTCCCCGTTTACACTGCGCGAGTCTTTTTTAATGAAACAGTTGCGCGCAGTGTAAACCCAGCTTTAAACTCATCATTTACAGGTGCTTTTCCTGTCCGATGTGTACATGATGTCTCGCGGCAGTCTAAGGGAGACTCTAAATTATCTTCCGTCCCGAATGGGAATCAAACGTCGTGTTTGGTGTTACCTGCCTGTCAAAGAACCCTGTGTGGCGTAGAATATAGATTAACAAAACTCGCAGGTGTAGGAATCGTCGGAAAATAACCTTCTGGGAGAAGTGACCAATTAATTATAGATAGTAGTACAAGCGTCCTAGGGTAGTATCTAACTCTTTACTGATTAGCGTGACGTCATGCTAACACCTGAGGTACGACAGTCTTTATGTCTTCTTTATAGGGTTCACTGGAATTACCTGCGCATATACAGTTGTTATGAAGTTTCATGAGTGGCAGTAGCACGTGTTTATTGAATTTTTTAATATTTTCAGTGTGGAAAATATATTTAGGTCTAACCCTCTCACAATAATATATTCATAACAGCACTTGTAACTAGATGTTTCTATACTGAAATGAATTAACTCGTTAAGTACATCCGTTTGTAGTTTTTAACACAATTGCTATCAGTTTTTTAAAGCATCCTTTTCTTTTGTAATGTCTGAACCAAATGTTGCCTAAATCTAACATTTTCAATTCTGAGTGGATTATTTTTGGCAAATGTGGTTTATCTGTTTTCGCACTTAATATACAACGGAACGATAACTCAGTTGATACATGGATCTCACAAAATTATAGTTTGGGGGGACGAAGTTTTTATCAATCTCTCTCTATAGATATACAGTATATGCCTTTCGTCAATTCAACATCTTGTGCCGATTTTGGGAAGATCGATTGGAATTTTTGCTTGTAATTTTGGAAGAATTAAAGCAAATGGTAAATTTAACCCAATCGGACCCACCTCGATGGCGCAGGAGGTAGCGTGCTCGATTACTGAGTCACGGGTTCCTGGTTCTATACTGAATCTTGGTCATCACCTGCTCTAGCACTTATGCCGCCCCGGACAAAAAGACAAATTGTTCGCGTGCTCAGTTCTCACACTTACAGGCAAAATGGCGCCCCGGACAAATGCCCGGGTTACCCCCCCCCCTTAGAGCGGGCCCTGATCTAGGTGCGTTGGCTTCTTTCGAACGAGAGAGGGAGGGGCCCCGAGTGCGCCTTCCTTCGGATGAGAAAAATCCCGAGCCCCCGTGTGGTGTACCATGGCATTTTCACGTAAAACAAGCCTCTCTACTTTGCAGTGGATAGATGAGGCAAAAATTCCCAGGTGTAATAGCTCTTCTCCTGTCGCCAGGGAGTGACCCAACGAACTGTAAACCGATGATCAATAAGCGTAGGGGTTGCAGCTTTAGTCGGCAACCGCCAATTGTGAAAATTTGCAAAGCCGTATACAGGTGTAGGGGGGAGGGACGAGCGCACAAGGCCGCCGCGCCACTGACTGATTGTGCGAAATCAAAATGCAGGACGGGCCGTTGGGGGTGCGAACGATGCAAGGTCCCAAGTAGTTAAATTTTTTTTTCTATTATTTTTTTCTATTATATTTCCTAATGTTGCCCAATCCAAGGACTGCCCGAAATAATCACTGCGCCAGGCGGCAGAATATTGATAAGTAATTGCCAAATTGTACCGATGTACGCCTCTGCCGGGCCTCTCAAGTCAACGTTTTGGGGCTGGCGCTGCTGCTCCTTACCCCCACCCCCTCCTCTCGCGTCTGTTAATGATTATTAGCACTGATTGACCAATTTGTTCGAAATTACCACTTAAAATTGAATGTTTATCCGCAAACAACTGTGGGCCCCTGCCATGGACCTTAAGCCACCTCTTGATTCAAATGCGCTACTGCTTGTGCAAGTTGTTTGGTCTCATCCCGTCTTCCCTTCACCTCCCATTGACGGCTACTTTTAGCAGTAATAACGAACTGGTTGTGGTCAGTTGCTCAATTGAGATGCACTTAAATTTGGAGGGGGAAGGAATGGAAGGACAGGGGTAGGGGATAGGTGGGGGAGGTAGCGAGGCTTTCTTGGATTCATCTCTCTCTTCTTGGGTCGTATCTACTATGCACATAATAGATTTTATTGTAGCAATTTGAATTATATTTTTCTGCTTGATGGAAAATATCCTAGATGTTACTTAGGTTTTTTAGGATGAAGGAGGGGGTGCGAGTATCGAACTGCACATGGTTTAATTCTCATTTATTTATTTTCTGTTATGCTTCTGACATAGTATCAATATTGCATGGGTTTTTTTTCTCCAAATTTGATTGAAATCTTTTTCATGGTTGCTTAGAAATCGTATATATGATTAATCGATTATATTTGATTTAATCCATATACAAGAAAAACAAGCCACCCCCGAAATTTTCGTCTCACTCACGATAATGATGCCAAGGTTGTTGAATGTTAAAACCCTCAATCGTTTTCGAGAGGGGGTCGAACTCTCGTAGCCTGAAATTTTTCCAGATGACCTTCATATACGCTTTTTTTATTCGCCTTGGTAGCGAAGGACCCGCCGCGGTGGCGTAGTCGTTAGCACGTTCGGCAACTGCGACAGTAGTTCCAGGTTCGATACTGGACCGAGGTGGGTTGGCTTCTCTCGGGCGAGAGAGAGGCCGCGAGTGTGCCATCGTTCGGATGAGAAGTAAAACCGAGGTCCCATGTTGGTGTACGATGTCACTTGCACCCTCTTTACTATGCAACGGGTAGATGAGGTAAAATTTCCAGGTGTAGGAGCTCGCCCCCTGGCGTCGGTAGAATTCCCCAACGAACACTAGACAGACGATAAATAAGCGTATGGGTTGCAGCTTTGGCTGGCAACCGGCTGCAGAAAATCTATGACCAATATATCGCCCTTGTGTCCATTCAGAGAGGCAAGATGGGTACCCGACACTGCCATAGGCGGGAAAACGGTTAGGAGTTGCTTTTGCTTTAGCCGCCTTGGTGGCGCAGAGGTAGTGTCTGCGCCAGCGGCTCCAGGTTTGATATTGGATCGATTTCGGTTGGCTTCTTTCGGCGAGAGGTCCGGAGTGCGCCTTCCGTCGGATGGGAAGTAAAGCCATGGCCCCATGGGGTGTACGATGTCATTTGCACGTAAAAGAACCCTCTCTACTATGCAACGGGTGGATGAGGCAACATTTCCCAGTTTGGTCGGCAGGCGGATGCGGAAAAATAGCAGCCAATAGGCTGCCCAATGTGTGTCCATCGAGAGGGACAAGTTGCGTACCCGACCCTGCATACCCCAGAAAGGTTTAGTACAGTAATTGCTTTTTATTTTGGTGACACAGAAGGTAGCGTCTGCGATAGTGGCTTCAGGTTCGATCCTGCTCCGACTTCTTTCAGCGATATAAAAGACCCCCCCCCCCCTCCCCCTACTACATGGAATAAAATATGGGTGTAGTTCGGCAAATGTTCCAGGTTTAGGACCTCGACCACCCCTCCCACCAGTGTCACTAAAGGAAAGTGTCCTAACCCCAAAAAAAGCGATGAAAAATAAGCATTGGGATTTCAGCGTTATGTTAGCACCGTTGAACAAATCGCTCATGCATCCCAGTGGGACGGAAATGAACACCCAACCCTGCCATAGGCGGAAAAAAGTTCGCTGGCGTGAGATCTTTTTCAAATTATTTTATCTCTGCATATCAGATAACCTGAATAAAAGGGTTGGGACGTTTGTTAGACCACTGTCCAACAGTCCACTTCCTTTGTCTTTCTGCCCTACGAATGTGTTACTCCCAGGATGATGCGTTTGGCTTTGATCCTATGGAGACAGGTTCAATCCTGGTTAATAGAGAGGTAGGAAAGCACCAAATGCTTCATCCATTGGATGAAAAGTAAAACTGTGGCTCCAAGAACCCTTTCTACATGGAGTGAGGTATACGTGTTGATCGGCAGAATTGCCAGTGCGGCTAATCGTTTATATTTTTATATTTTTCGTTTCTGCCCATATTTCATTCTTACCGATTTCTGCCTCCTTATGCTTGGCCCTCTTGAAATCATCCGACATGCTCTCATGGAGTTGTTATTTTGCAAATGGAATCGTATACATCCGATGGAAGGCGTATTTTGAAAACAACCAACCACCAGGATTGAACCTGCAAACTGTGAACTAAAAATGCATCACGTTATCAATTGAACTACAGAAACAAAATTGTAGATTATAAGACGCACAATGTGAAGTACTTGCTTATAAGGTGGTTTAGAAACGTGCTGATGTTTGTATTGGCTGTTTTATTTGTTAAATTGATGTTTAATTTGAAAATTTGTTCTTACTCTTGTCATTCATGTCAAGATTTGGTGAAACCGTACTTAAAATTTGTCACTGTTACCTAGGAAAAATCGGAGGAAAATGTAATCAGGTTCGCCATGCAGAAAATCAGCAAACATAATATGCTATTGTGATATTAGGATGTGATTGATAAGTTTGAATAGGGTGTTTTGTTTTTAATGAGATTACCCCTACCTACGTACCTCCCACCTTATGTTTTAGTAACAATAGACAAGAGAGAGAGAGAGACAGAAACAGTATTTTAAACCAAATTTAAACGCGTGTATGTGTCGCCTATTGTTGAGAGTTGTTGTCGACAAGCAGGGGACGTATGTTAAAGTGCTTATCGGATGAGTGGTGTGATTACTGTTTTTCATTTTCATATTAAAAAGCTGAATTGAAAACTAAGTGGCATTTGTAAACATCTGCCATTTACCAGTGTTTGTGTTAAGAACCACTTAAAAAGCTATGGTCATCACTTGCCCCCCCCTACCCTCCTTCGACGATGATAATGATGAGCATTTGATACACTTCACTTACCTTGCCGTATAATTAAATAGAGAAATGAATTAAAGTGATTGCTTTTTTGAAGCAGATAATTCATCATCCCTAACCATTTTTCTCGCCTGTAGCAGGGTTGGTACCCATTTTCTCGTTGGTGCTGCCAACACAAGAGTGAACGGTTGAACGGTATTTTACTTGGATGGTTGCTGTGTTAATACCACCCGGCCTCGGCGCAGCGCCTGTTCTAGCACTTATGCCGCCCCGGACAAAAGGCTAAATTGCCGCCCCTTGAAGCAGCGCTCTGTTCGCGTGCTCTGTTCTCACACTTACAGGCAAAATAGTGCCCCGGACAAATGTCCGGGTTGCCCTCCTTTGAGCGGGCCATGCTCGGCGACGCACAGTCGGTAACTGCGTCAGATTCGATACTGGAGCGAGGTGGATTGGTTTCTTTCGGGCGAGAGAGATGCCCCGAGTGCGCCTTCCTTCGTATGAGAAGTAAAACCGAGGTCCCGTGTGGTGTACGATGGCATTTGCACGTAAAAGAGCCCTCCATACTATGCAATGGGTAGATGAGACAAAAATTTCCAGGTGTAGGAGCTCGCCCCCCCCCCCCTCCCGAGGTCGGTGGAATCCCCCAACAAACAGTAGACTGTGCGGCCAAGTTGCGTTGGACACACCAGTTCTCGTGAGGTCACTGAAGTTAAGCAACGCAAACTCACGTTAGTACCATCGTGGGTGGTTGGTGCTGCAAATTTCTCCTCTTCTACATCCCATACACCTAACTCTTCCTCACCCGCGAGCAGCCTCCTAAGGGTTTGGCCTGTTATGACTGCTTGGCTAACTACCCAACCCGTTAGTGTAACATAGTACTAGTAACTGACTGCGGGTAAACACTGTCCAATAGATCACGCTTGTGTCCATTCAGAGGGACAAGATAGGTACCCGACCCTGCCATAGGTGGGAAAGGGTTAGTTTATCGTCGGCCAACTTTTCGTTGGGACACTCCACCGACGCCAAGGAATGAGCTCCTACACCTGAGATTGCGTAGTAGAGAGGGTTTTTTTTACGTGCAAATGATATCGCGCACCACACGGGGCCACGGTTTTACGAGGCGGGTGTTGGGGGTAGGGGAGGTCGGCGGTAAGGAGTGGTAGTTCCATGTGTAAGGTGTGCCATACCACCTGCCACCCTTCAATAACCGGCATTTATCTTAACCTTTTTCCCCCTAGGTTCATTTTTGGTCAACGTGGAGAATAAAACTGTGGAGAGGGAAGCAACCTTGTGCCCCATTACCGTGCCGTCCCGGATGGGAATTGAAACCGTGGTTGCTAAAGCAGAATTTCTCAGATGTAGGTGATTTCTCCCCTAACGTCAACTAATGACCGTCACAGTTGACAACTCATACCCGTGTGAGTCAAACTATATTATATCCATTTGGGTACCCGATTTCCGGTATTAAGTTACAGTCTCACCTGTCCTTAATTCATTGAACCGCTTTTGTCCCTTAAACCCATAATTTCTGATAATTCATTTGAGATAATAAAGGAGGGTCCAGGTTGCATAAGTCCATGGTTATGTCTAATTTTTACTCGGCGGGTTTAGTTGGTACTGTAATGAATGGGCTTCAAGGTAACGGGTTCGATCCTGGTGCTCAAGGTACCACCGCTTAAGCAAGGGAGATTCCTTGCTAAATGTGTAGATCGGAAAATTTTTGTTTTGGAGCTTGACTTGAGAGGTGAGGGATCGGCGCAATAATTAACCCGAATGGGGGTATAACCGAAATCTTAACGACTGTTTGGTATGTCGAAAGAAATTCTTTGAATTTCAAATGACTTCGTTCACCGTCTGACACAATTTCTTGGAGACCTATCGTAATAGACGCGTTGCCATATCTTGGATATTTCAGCAACGATGAAGATAAGGTTTACTCTATTTGAAAAGGGGCTTTTTATAGATAACTTTTAATTATTTAAGCCTTTGAGCTAATTAATGCATGAATGTGCAATGACTGTAGCAAGTTTTAACAAATCGAGATAACCTTTGATGGTAGAGTTACAATAAACTCAATTTGTGAACAACGCAAGTTTTAAAGGACACCAAGAGAAACAAAGGACCTATAATAGAGACGGCACTGGTCAATGCTTAATATTCATGAAACTCACTAATCAAGTTGAATATATGTTGCAACCGGAAATGGGGAACAATGAGCTGTCTCAAAAATTTCATTTGCCATAATTTTATGCATTGCTGAATACTGTACAGTATATTGTCTCCCGAATTTCAATTTTAGAATGTACAATAGGGTTATTATGAAAAGTTATCAGCAGTGGATATATGCAAAAGACCAGGACCAGGTCTTTTGCTAGGTGAAGCTGTTATGACATATATTCCCCCTAGTGGTTTTATATAAATAAATTTCATATGTAAAATAATTAATACATGAAAATTTGAAAGAAAAACGTAATTAATTAAGCGATCCTAACGTGTGAGTTAACTCGGTTAGACGTTGACTTTGTAAGCACCCTGTACACATTAAGCGGCGCTTCGAGTAACGGACTGTTAGCAACGAACGTTATAATGGAGGAAGAAGTACAGCCTGTCACGGAGTTAAAATCCAAAGTGATCACTGAACAGCAAACTATAGTTTCGTCGACCAGTAAGTTTGGATGTTTTGTTTAGACTATTGAGCTGTATTATGACACCACAATATTATAGTTGTTGAAATTTATCTACAAAAAAACTATGAGTATGTAAACGAAGCAATCGCAACAACTGTCGTTTTTAGACACTGTAGATACAGTATAATTCTTGTTAGAAAAAAAGAGAACTACTATGGCAACTAAAGTTAGCATTGAAATATTCTAGCTTTAGAATTTGTAATAATAATAAGATTTTAGTAATAAAGATTTGATGTTGGTTTAAATATTGCAATTTGTTATTCGTGTCCTGTCAATTGTAAACTTCGATTTGTTTCCCACCACGGCGAGTTCGTCAGATGGCGTTGCAATTGCAAACAAGAGCAGTAGATGTTTGGAGATAATGTCTTTGTACCATGTTTATTGCTTTTAAGAAATTAATTTTGTAGTATGTGAAATAATTATTAAATATCTCTATAGGAATGTCTGGTTAGTGACAATGGAACAGATGCAATACTGATTTCACTTTAGACGTGGTAATATAATCTCGCGCGCGTCGTCTGCTAAAAAATGTGTAATAAAAAGTTTTTAAATTAGTAAATTCACTTTGTCTTTTATTCACAAGTGATTATGTGCATAGCAATAATTATAAATTATAATGTATCTGGATTGTGCTCATAATTAACCTTTGATTTATATCATGTTGTGTATACATTTTAATTTCAAGGCATAACAATATTTTAAAATAGTTTTGAAGAATAATTTTTACTACCGTTCTTACAAGTAAAGTAATTTATTTTCAGAATCTAAAAAACGTCCACTTTTTGATGCTCAATCACCATGCTGTCCAGTTTGTGGTATTACTTTGCGCTGTGGAGACTTCGAGATCCATTTTGCACAAGAAATTGACCGGTTGAGCAAGTTGCACAGGTAAGAAGAATACGTTAAATTATACCATATTTTAACCGTTACTCAATCTGACTAATAAATTATTCTTGCAGGTTAATGAGGAGACCGCCAAAGGATCATCTCCAAAAGGTAAATCCTACTTTGGTGAATCTTATAACTTACTCCATGGAAGCAAAATGAAATTTATTTTTTTTTCCCCTCATAAACAGAATAATTCAACGCCTAGTAGTAGCAGTAGCAGCAGTAGTAATAATAAGAAATGTAAAGATTCTCCAAATCAGGGGCCTGAGAAAGTTACCTCTCCAGAATCTCGTTGGGAGGTGATGATATATCAAATTTCTTTACTCCGTTTTTTAGCATCACTCAGACACAGTTTAAAAACTTTTCAAATCTGATTTCAGTCCTATCAAAGAGTGAGATCAAATAGACAGAATCGTTTAAGTGGTGAGTATTTCTTTTTCTTACGGACAGCGTAAAGAAATGTTACCAAAGTTTCCTTCTTCAAAAAAAATTAGTCTGTGTTTTAATGTCGACTATGTGCAGCTGTCAAGGTTGCATGAGTGATGCTCCTTTAGATTACCATTATAGAAGTGAGATGAACTTTATCTAATTGATGCAAGGATTATGTTATGAAAATGAAAGTCCACTATATACATTTAAAAATGAGTCTGTTTAGGATTATGCGTTGAAATTTTATTTGATTGTAATTAAGCGAGAACCATTATGCCACTAATTGCAATAAGTTGAGGCCATCAACAGGCGCTTCTAAACATCATATTAACAAGAAAATCAGTTAAATCGCTCATAATTTTATAAGATTTAGAAACTCTTTGAAGATTATCACAGAAGAGGTTGATGGTTGAATTATGCTTCATTGTCATATGATAATGAAACTAGTTCAAGGAAAGGGTTTAGCCTGCGAGCGTTTTATGCAGCCACTTATTATGTACGCCGATTTTAATATCAGTTGTTTTGCCAGTTTATCAGCATTCATTTTATTATTGCTTAATTTAAAATCGTTTCGTATTCGTCGAGATATCTTTGACACGTTTTGCAGTCAGAGGTGCGTTATTATTAAAATTGTTCCAGCGTACTGATTTGAAACATGATGATTTTTAAAATATTTAATTTGGAAAATAAAGCATTTTGATTTAGTGATAATTATTGCTGTCCTTTTCATTTTTTAAAAAAATAGCACGAAGCAAAGTGAAGAAACGAAGACATGCTGATGAAACTTTATGTCCTATCTGTGGTGAAAAAGTTTCTGGCACTCCTGAGGAATTGAATGCCCATGCAGAGCGTTGCTTGAGAAAGGTATTTAATTTAATATTGTAGAGATTAAATCCTGTTGAGAAATTCATACTGAGACTAATTTTTCTAGAGGGAGATTCATGGTGATGAAGATGAACCTGTCGACGTCGAAGGTGAAACCTTTGAAGAGTACGAGTGGGCTGGTCAAACGCGGATACGAGCAACAACTCTTTTACAAGGAGGCTTTTCTGGTAGGAAAATATTTCCTTATTTAGTAATGTTATCGACCTTCTTTGTAAATAGTTTGTGTATTGTTGATGTCAGAGTGAATTCGCTGAACTTTATTTGGGATGGGAAGGAGTCCAACTGGTTGGGTTGGTTTTGCTTAAATTGTACGAGTTTTTTCGCAACGCTATCCAACCCGACGTTATTCTAAAATTGTATCAAGGATGTAGTCATTGTTACTAGGCTAAATGTTCTTAGTATTCGTACATTTATTAATGGATATTGTCGTATTTTAAGCTCATAAATTAATGTGCAGCTCTGCTTTTGTGCTTAACAAAATGACACTACTGTCCGTCGGTAAACGCAAATGTGTCCACCCCAACCAGGAATGAGTGTTTCTTGTGTTTTTTTTTTACTTCTGAATAATAGTAAGCAATTCTCCACCATCTCAAGAAAGTTTTTAACAGTTTCCCACTGGACCTTCATCTCCAGTTACAGATCACAACTTAACTTTTATTTTCACCTCCACTCTCCGGTATCACTTCACTGGCTACCTCCAGGTGCAACTTAGTGAGTAGTGCGCTTAATTTATGAGTCCATACTTGAGTCCAAATGACTTCTGTCGGACTTTGCGAGTGGTATACACACATGGAGCCCTTTCGACGTGTAATGAAATTGCAGAATCTCGAAGTTTAGGATCTCATCCCTCCCTGGCTTCAGCAAAGGAAATTGCCTCAGAAAGTGAATAAGCTGACATTGAGTAATTGTGGCTTAAAGTCCGTGCGTTTCAGAGCAGTGGAGAAATAGATTCGAATGTGTCCCATAGGATCAGTGTGTAGGGTGGATGATGTGGAGGCAGGCAAGCGGAGTCCTGTGTGATCGGAGGATCCCAATAAAGTTAAAGGAGGAATTTACACAGCAGTGTTTAGGCCAGCTATGCTGTATGGATCAATGCTTGACAGTGCGGAAAAGTCTGTGACTATAGAATGAGGGTAATTATATGGAAATGCTGCAGGTACTGCACATGGGAGGGGTATCGAGAGCAGACAGCATTAGGAATGAGTATGTTAGTGGTAGCTTGGGAGGTAGTATGGTCATGTGATGAGAAGACGGGAGGGGGAGGAGGAGGTGGTTAGGTCCATCGCCGGGATGCAGGTTATTGGACGCACCTGGGGCAGAGGAAGACCTAAGCAGACGTGGGAGCAGGTTTACAAAGGATATGTTCACGTGTGCGGTTGATGGGGATCTGGTGGGAGTAGAGCCAGAACTGCAGGCCCGATCCTGCCACAGGGAAATAGTGGTATGATGATGATGTTGCCAGTACCAAACTCTACACAAATAAGGGTTTGGAATAATGATTGAAGGATTAGAGTATTATGACGACCCAAGGAGAGATTGCATACCTCAAAACATTGTTTTAGGTTTGGTCCACGCCGTCTGAGACGTGATTCCAAACAATTTATTTTGAAAAGGCTATTTTTAGTGCAGTTTCATTCCTACTCAAGGAGAGGTTGTTGACGGTCTGTATCAGCAAGTCAATATTCCCTTTTTAGTAGTGACATCATATCTAAATATGAAGTTTTTGATGTGATCGTCTGATTAAGCTGAGCAATAATATTTTACATTTTCATCTCGATGTAATCTTTTTCCGCGTTTAGTATTAAATTAATCTAGGGTCATCCATTAAAAATATTTTTCTTACCCTGTTCAGAAGCAGTACTAAGTTGAAGTCTCTGTGAGTACTAGACGTTTTCATTGCCTATTTAGTTTTGGTGAGTGTGGTGAATGAATCGAGTACTCACTCTTCTTTATCGAGTTGCTTTGTACTCATGATCGTCATCGTCATTCCCCACCATCATCACTATCACTATTATCCCCATGGCAGTCACCCTTAAGCTTCCCCCCCATTTTCCTATTTTATTTATTTCCTACTCCGATGGCCTCCTCGTCGTCGTCCACCCCCTCCTGTCTTTCTTTGAATAGTGGCTGTATTGCAGCAGCTCAACTACTACTGTAGATTTTGTACATTATTAAATCATCACTGTCCTTTGGAGCTGTCATTTGTGATAAATATAACGGGTAGGAATTTCTCTATTAAGTAGCGTTCAATGGGGCAAAAGAAGCTAATATTTATATCGTCCTCTGTTTCCCTGTTTTCATTTTGGTGAGCTTTTGTCTACATAATAGGAGTAGTGGTAGCTTTGAAGATGTTATATACATAGTCAGGAGGAGAAAAAAGGAGTAGTACATAGTCGTAGTCATGCAGTTTGTTGTATGGACTGCTTGTTACTGTTGGGAATGTGTCTCGTCTCTTTTTCTCATTCTGTTGCTCGCTTCTCTCTCTCGGAAATCTCGTCTATTAAACATTTTTCTACAGTACAACAACATTATGTGAAATTCTGTGTATGTTATCAATGAAGAGGCATTCCAATAACCTGCTTGTTAATGTATTTGATGCATTGTTGTTGCACAAGATTGGCTGTGAAAGATTGAAATCCGTTAGCCCTTAAGGCTTTGTGTATGATATTTATGCAGCAAATAAGCTGTTTTGAATACGAGACAGAAATTCCTGAAGGGGAGAAATACAGTCTCCTCCCCTCGTCTATTATTCTGTAGATTTCTGTTTTAATATTGTGACATTATTAAAACAATAACATCTTTGACTTGCCCCATTGATATTTAATGAAAACCTCTTTTAGACCCATCCGGATATTCACTAGGTTGATGGGAGACAATGTTAATATTTTTATGCACTATCACAGTACAGTATAATCCAATTAATTATTGAGATGGTTTGGTGACATTATTAATTGTTGAGGTCTTATTAGGATGGGTCTTCCCTGACTGGGGTGAGTTGTTTCGTTTAGGGGCAGAAGACATAGGACAATCCTATTGGATATTTGTGTTGGTTGAGAAATAATGACATGGCGTTGTGGTTTGTGTACCTGTATATGATGTCGTCTACGCCAGAGTGGTGAAACGGGCGGCCCCCGGGCCGCTTAGTTACATTTAAAAACAAAATTGCCCTCATGACGACGCACATTTTACGAATGTGGTTCTCGGGGTACCCTCAGTTTGGCATGTCTGGTCCACGCGTGAAAGGACCCCCCCCCCCTCGTTGCGTTCTGTCTTCATATGTGAAGAGGCCGACAGTGAAAAGCGAAATAATCTGTTCACTCTTTCATAAAAATTCGTCATTGTGTAATCTTGAGTCTACGAAATTCGGGTGAGTAGTGACCTTCGAAGTAACCCTTCTATTGGATGGGAATTAAAACTCGTGTGGGGTAACGATGTCACCACTGAACGTGTAAAAAAATCTTCTTACACGGGACGATGTAGGTAGGTGTATACTGACAACAATTTCAGGTCTAAGAACTATCCCCTCTCCCCGTCTGACGTCTGTATATCATCTTCAGCAGTAGAACGGAGCGGCGACTTGCGTTGGACACACCAGTTCTCGTCTGATTACTGAAGTTAAGCAGCGCAACCTCACTTAGTACTGACGTGGGTGGCCGCTTGGGAAAACTGGGTACCGCTAGTATCCAAACATCGTCGCATTGGTGTAGTGTCTGTGCAATTTCTCTATCAGAACTACACAGTGGACGGAGCTCTAATGACCATGTAGTTGCAGGGCCCTAAAACAACAACAACAAACTTCAGCAGTAGAAAGCCCGAAGAAATCGCCACTGGCCACAAAGACCTATTAGCGTCGACCTGGAATTGATCTGCGTACTTTGACCCCAAGAAGCCGGTGAAACATTGCTTTTATTGTCACCCTGTTGACCATCTATACGTCAGGCACTTTTTAATATATTGGTGACATTACTGGAAGATAATATTAAGCATCACTTTTGTGGTTTGAATTGGCTAGAGTGTC
Source organism: Trigoniulus corallinus (assembly GCA_013389805.1). Taxonomy (NCBI): domain Eukaryota; kingdom Metazoa; phylum Arthropoda; class Diplopoda; order Spirobolida; family Trigoniulidae; genus Trigoniulus; species Trigoniulus corallinus. The sequence continues at coordinate 14,021,305 of JAAFCE010006949.1, forward strand.
CCCCTAGATAAATGAAAAGTCTTTTGCTGATATTATTGCTTGTTATTTCAACTATTTGAATACTTGAATCTTAATTATATTTTGTTATATGGATGGTTTCGTTGGAATTTTTTAATATTCAACATATAGAATATCTTTAGGATATTAAAATTTTGCAGTCATATTCTTTGGGGATGCTGTGTATTTCGGTTTTTTTTTTAATTTCTGTTATAATGAGGTTACCAGGAATTGATTTGTTTACAAGAATTTTCATATGATAATCCTTTAAGGCCCTGTGTTCTGCCGAGGTCGATGTCAGACTTGAACTGCTTTAGGCACCTCCTCTCTCCCCCCTCCCCTTGTTATAGCTAAAACATCCGAACCTTCTTCTTCATCTAGCCCATTTTTAGCCTACGGCAGCGTCAGATACTCGCTAGTTCAAAACCGAAACCAACATGAGGAAGACAGAAACGAAAAGCGCAGGAGAAAAAGTCGACATTGGGGTCTAATGGAGGTGTCTGTAGGACAGCCGTTGTTACTGTACGTGGCTAGCTAGTTACAGGATTGGACTGAATATTTATGGTCACATTAACTCACATTTTTTTCATATTACACATACGACTTGGGTTGATAACCAATATTGTACAGTAGCTCAAAAATTATTGCCATCTCCGGTGAGTGTCCCGGTCCGTCTACCACTGCAACCTCAGCTAATACTAGCTTGGGACCACTAGATACTGCGTAACAGCGAACTATACAGTGGACGGGGCTCTAATGACCATTGCGTTGGACACACCAGTTCTCGTGAGATCACTGAAGTTAAGCAACGCAAGCCCAAGTTAGGTGGTTGGTAAAGAACGTTGGGTGCTGCAAATTTCCCCTCTCCTACATCCTCTACACCAGTGCTCCGCAACCTTTTTACACCTACGGCACACCGAAGGTCTTCCTAGAATTCCATGGCATATCAAAAGCTAAAAGGAGGAGTCGCGTCCCACTCCGAGCACCAGCTATTTAGGGGCGACCAAACTATGGCCGTGTCCTTTTTTTCACCGCCCTGGATAACATGAACTCCAATTTTTTTTTCAGCTTTAGGACTTCAAATTTTTCACAACCCAGAGCAACATGATCTCCAGCTATGCCCCTGATATATAGATATTAATTTAATAAACAAATTTTACAATAAATTTTAGAAGGCTAAAACGAGAATATTTCATTGCAAGTATTCTCGTTATTGTGTTTGATCTATCAAATCTATTGAAATATTAGTTAGAAAATTATCTTATTTGACTATGTCACACCTGTATCGGCTCAAGGCACACCGATTGCGGAGCACTGCTCTACACCTACCTCCTCATCTCCCGCAAGCAGCCTTCTAAGGGTTCGACCTGTCATGGCTGCTTGGCTTTCTCCCCAGCCCCTTAGTGTAGCATAACATAACACCTCAGCCAACACTGCTGACTACCGACTTAATGGCCATAACCCCTTTACCCACTTTCCTGACTTTATGACTGAATTTGTTGAACGTTATTTTTGCCTCTTGTGCTCTCAATATTTCGCCGGTCCATTTTCGACTGAGAACGATAGATTACTGTGGGATTGTGCCTACCATTTAAAGGATGTTACCTGCTCTTGCCCTTTGCAAAGAAACTTTGAGGACCTATCTAAAAAAGTGTTTCTGCTTTGTGCATTTTTATAACTAACTGTTGAATTTTATGCTGCCATTTGTTGAAAAGGAAAACAGATTTGGTTAAGAGTAGGTGGAAATATAGAAAAATGAAACTTGGTGGTCTGTGGATTTATGTCGCCTTCACTTTGCAGAACTGCTGTAGTTTTCACAGGCTGCTGTATTTGTGGCCTTTTGTAGAAAAGCAGCGACAAAATGAAAAGGGATGTAATCCATGCGTATTCGGTGGTAGATTTCATACGTGCATATATGCCTTTATATACGTATATAAAGCAATTAAGTATTAATACCATCAACCCACTGTTGTTGAATCTCTTCTAGCTCATTATTCCCCCCCCCCTCCTCTTCATTTCCTTTTCTCTCTCTCCTGTTCTCTCTTTCCCCCACCTCTCTACTAGCAACAAACGTTTTAGGGTAATCATCAACGTATTATGGCACTTTTCGCTGTGTGATTGCCACAAAAGCTTTTGACGACAAATTGGAGTGATGCTCTGACGAGGTTAATACCAAGATGCTTCATTTGCTACGCCAATGTTGTTAACAGCAGGGATTAAAACGACATTTGCTCAGGATAAACTATCGCCTATTTATGTTGCTTTTATTACGTTTGTACCATTTCGGAGTTAAAAGATTACATCGTTTGGTTGTATGAGTGTGTGTGTGGTGCTGTTGTTGTTCCACTATATCCGTATCTTAAACAACAACGGTAGATAAACGAGCGTTATGAGCACTCTACATTTATTTATTTTCCATATAAGCCTAAACAATATATGGCGATGTTGGTGAATTCTGTTAGGGAATGCTACTTAAGATGGTGAAAGACAAAAAATGTATGCACGGTAGCAGCATCAGCAGCAGCTACACCAACAACACCAACGTCTGCTGCCCTGTTGTTGTATCTTAATACCCCTTTCACTGAAATAAAAATGTCAAGTTGGAAATGAAATGTTTTGATAGCTGTACTTAGACACGATAAACACAAGGTTTAAAGACAATGGCTTGCACTTTGATGCTTGACATTAAATTATGTTAGGCGTTGTGAATATAATTATTTTAGGAATAATTTGTGGTAAGGTGGTTCGTGGTGTTAAACGTGTTTACTGAGGTCATGTTAAAATGCATTTCAGCAAGATATTGTTGAGAAGATATGCAGTTTTCAGCTTGTTATAAATGGCTTCGTTGTATTGTACTTGTGTGTTTTTGGGCTTGGCGGTGAAAGGTGATCTCGTATGTTCATCGTCAAATTTGGCTGCCCCTTAAAATTATGAGGCTGGCAATCATTCATTACTCGCTTTCGGTTTTTAACTCAACAGTCCCGTGCACCCTAAAGATCCAATATGGAAATGAGATAGGTACATTCATGTAACCAAGAGGCAGTGTGAATTAGGGATCGGAATGTCTACATTAGGGATAAATTAAAAGTAATAAACATTAGACATATGATGAGGAGAAATAGGTGGCGGTGACTTTGGTTTATTTGGTTATTTCCTCAGTCTATCTGCATCATAACAACTAACAACTACTAACCCTTTTCCTATCTCTGACAGCATCGGATGCCCATTTTTGCCCTTCTGCGACACATGGGAGATCCGTTGGATGGTATTTTTACGCAGTTGACTGCCGACCTAAGCTGCAACCCCTATTCTTATTTATAGTCTGCCCACTGTTTGTCGGGCACTCCACCGACGCCGGGCTGCGAGTTCCTCTCTCTGGCCCTAAAGGGGGTCAACCCACCTCGATCCAGTATGGAACCTGGAATCATTGATACAGTAGTCGAGCACGCCACCGAGGTAGCTCTTCCATCTATCTGCGCTGTGAGATACCACGGACATGACTTTACTCTCCGTCCGGGGCAGTAGGAACTCTAGGGCGTTTTCTTGTCCATTAGAAACCATCCACGTTAGCACGCGGTTTCGCCCCATGAACTCTACCTAATGAGATGTACGTCGATATTCAGAGCAGGTAGAAATGGACAGAAATTGGGAACAGGCGGAAAGAAATTATGATTAGGTTCATCTTCATCATTATATCTTTGCCTCGCCTATGGCAGGATGGGGATCTGCGAATTCTCGTTGTTTATTATCTTCTTCGTGTGTGTCCCGTATGACACCATGTCCTGCTGTATAACCTGTATCCATATTTAGCTTATCACTATCCCATCTGTCATCTGCTGCCTCTGTGACTGTCTTTACTCGGTATTGTCTTGGTGCACCTTTGTAGGAAATTTAAGCACCATTGCTACTTGACTTGTAAAGTTAAAAGAAAAATATGTACTCTTATTTATCCTGGCAGAGTTTTTAAAACCTGGTGGCAGGTACAAGTTTTCAAGAAGAATTTTCGGGAATTTGAAGTTTGCTACTTTGTAAAATAAATAATATCCTAGTTGGTGACAGTATCTAATCCCGCGAGACACTCCATTTTGCATACGTATTTTTTCCTATTTAGTGAGTTTGCCTTGACATGCTTTTAATCGATTTTGCTTAAAACGAGTTGAAGGAATGCATTGGTATTTGAACAGTGAGATCAAGATGTCATTTGTCATTTTTTGCTTGAATTTTTTTTACTCAACCATCTTTCCTTTCTTACTTTGACATATTTTTATGCCACATTTTATATATCACGATCATTATTATCATATTCTGTTGTTATTATCATCATTTTTATCGTCATCGTTAACATCTGACAACTGAATTTCCTCCCTGAAATGATAACTTTTTTATTTAAATATGTGAGCACATTTTTTTTTTCTTTCCTCCCACCGTAATCTATTCAACGATTTTAGATTTGCATGCTATTCAATTTTTATCAGAAATTTGAGATACTAAAAATAGTTTTTTAATGCAGATTACCAGTCTTAAGGGAAGTAGCGTGCTCGATTTACTGCGCCAGTGGTTCCAGGTTCGATACTAGATCGAGGTGGCTTCTTTCGGGCGAGAGAGAGTGAGAAGTGAAGTGAAACCGAGGTCCCTTGTGGTGTACGACGGCATTTTCACGTAAATGAGACAAAATTCCCAGGTTAAGGACCTCTCCCCCTGGCGTCGGTGGAGTGTCCCAGCGAACAGTTCACCGACGATAAAGAAGCATAGGGTGTCCATTCAGAGGAACAAGATGAGCAGCTGACCCTGCCATAAGTGGGAAAAGGGTTAGGAGCTGCTGTGAGGGGAGTCGGGTGGATTGCGTTGGACACACGAGTTCTCGTCTGATCACTGAAGTTAAGCAACGCAACCCCAACTAGTAATAACATGTGTGGCCGCTTGAGAACACTTGGTACTGCCAATACCCAAATATCGTCCCATCAGTGTAGTGTCTGTGCAGTCTCTGCATTAGAACTATGCAGTGGACGGGGCCCTAATAACCGTTGTAGTTGAAAGGCCCTGAAACACCAACGAAATGAAAAAGGAGTTGCTGTTTTTATTGTATGCTGAATGCTACTGCATTTTGACCTTTTTTTAGTTAAAAAATCACCGTTTTGTTTTGGTAATTGTCTTTTATCTTAGGTTTTTTCTTGCCGAAATTAATAGCGGAGTGTATATAATGAGACTTTAGTTGTTACATTTTGCCTCAGTCCTTTTTGAACACGTCAAAATTAAAGAGCTATGGCATCTATAAAAAGTAGGAGGGGGCGAAATATTATATAACTTGCTACCTCCAAATATGTTACTACCATTTTCTTGTACTGAAATTGCTATTTATACTTTTGTTAGTGTCTATTTTCAGATGTTGGTCCCTTGTCTCATAAATATAATAACAAGAAACGTGACATTACAGTTTTAAATATTATATATGTAGGTCTATATTTTTTAGTGTATACTTTATGTAGATACTGGGGTATTTTATTTTTTTTGCTGGGTAAGCAGTGGTTTACTGTGGATACCTTCACACTGACATCAAACAGCCCTCCAATTTCATTTTCCACGCTCTGCACAAACGAGCCGTGTTATGGGTTTGACAGAATATTTGCATGGCTTTGACATTGTCCTCTAGAGACTTAACACACATGTTGCGGGTGAACAAATTTATGGTTTATAGTTTTCATAAAAGAACAAGCACTAATGCCTCAGATTTTACCTCTTGCAACTCTCCTTTCTCTCACTCTCTCCTCCCTCGTCACGTTTTTCCTCTGACGCACTTTAACAAAATGCACAAAGTGAAAATTGGTTTACATATACACACACACAGACACACCACTTGTTTCTGCTTCTGTGATTTTTACTTTTGTAGTCGTTCACCAGTCACATTAGAATATTAAGCCCGACCTCAAATACTGCTTCATGATATTTTTTTATTCAACGTCCATATTGGATATGGAGTATGTGGTTTGCATTTTGTGCCGTTTAGAGCAAGATGAGTAATGCTCTTTAGCAGATGTTGACGTCCACCGAGAAAGGGATACTGTAGTTAATATCCAACGTCTGTTGTTCTTCTGGCACATTGTTTGTTTCTAACTTCTGGCTGTTTTGCGGTTACTGTGCTCTTTATAGTTTTTGTATCACAGGGGTCGTGACGTGAGGATAAAATTTGAACTTCCTTAGGACTTGTCCCACTAATTTTGTTTAAATATCACCTGAACTCTTTTTTTTCTGCTGTCGTTACCTACAACTGACTGATTCACTCCATTAGGTTTTTCGGGCCACACTGGATGGTGTATGATGCGTTGGACATCCTTCTGACACCAATGTTGATCCCAAGTACAAATCTCCAGCTGTTAAAACATGTGGTGGTGATTCTACTCTTAGGATCTATTGAAGGCTGGTGTCTTTCGCACCCCAAGTAAATTTGCAATAAATAATATTAATGTTCCTTACTAGTGTTTCTTCACAAGCATTTTGTGTTGGGGTAATATTATTTCAACGCTTTGAAGTTTTTGACTTTTTGTCGTTCTTGAGACATTTATTTTTTTTTCTTCCTTAAATGTGATTCCCCTCTTTTACCTCGTCTCAGCATCTGGTCACTTGTCCCGCATCTAATTGGTAAGAATGTCACAATACGTAAACTTTTTGAATAATAAAGGACACCTTTATCTTGTTCCCTATTTTTTACAATGTGTAATATCAGAGGTTTGTTACGCCAACTGGTGGGGGAATCGACCAAGCAGCCATAACGGGTCGGACCCTGCTTAGGCTGCTCGCGGGTGAGGGGGATGTAGCAGTGGGGAAATTAGAAGTGCCCAGTGCTCCCAACCGACCACCCTTGTGGGTAGTACCTTGGGCTGCGTGGGACATTATTGCGTTGGGCACACCAGTTCTCATCTGATCACTGAAGTTAAGCAACGCAACCCCAGCTAGTACTGACATGGGTGGTCGCTCGGGAAAGCTGGGTACTGCTAATACCCAATAATCGTCGCATTAGTGTAGTGTCTGTGCAGTATATGCATTAGAACTATACAGTGGACGGGTCTCTAATGACCTTGTAGTTGACGGGACCTTAAACTCCAACAAACAACAAAAACAACCCAGCTAGTACTGACATGGGTGGCCGCTTGGAAAAACTGGGTACTGCTAATACCCAATAATCGTCTCATTAGTGTAGTGTCTGTTGTAGTTGAAGGGACCTAAAGCACCAACGACTTCGGTGATCTGACGAGGTTAAAGGTCATATTTATCTGTCGGCTGAAAGTAGAGAGCTATTTTTGGGTGGTGATTGTTCCGCGTGAAAGTTTTTGATGCTTTATTCTATGGTTTATTTAATGTCTCGATGTCAGTCATGATTATATGTTGGACATAATGTCATTTTAAATGACTTCATGGTTTATGACGTGAATTTCAACCTTTCAGTGTCCCAATTCTGGTTTTTTTAAAAATTGAACTTTTATTGGCCTCTAATAAAATAACAATTAATAATGTTGTTTTTATATTTTAGCTTCAATGATTGTCATATAAGAGTTTCCCCATTTCATTATATTTCAGCTTCTGGATTTCAAACGACCAATAGTCAGCACCATGTGGATGAAGATGATATTGATCTGAACGTGGATGGTGATGACAGTGCCACTTATGGACAAGCACAGTATCCTCTTTTAATATATGGCGTTTAATTTCTACTTTGACTCTTAATAAAATATTTTTCAGATATGGTTAATTAAGACAGTGAATTTTATTCGTTGTTATCCTTGTCCATAAGAGTCTATTATGTTTTTTTAATTGCATTAGTCCTTAATTTAATGTGTGTTTTAGATACGGAGAAGCCAATGTTATTCCTTGTAGCTGTGATGAACCTGGAGAGGACGAAGAAAGACAGGCCTTGAGAGGGGCTGTTTTGACGTAAGAAAAAAAATTTTATCCTCAACTTTCCGTTTTAATCTCATGTATTGTTTGATAAAGTTTTCACTTCTTTAGTTGACGTTTTCTTTGCTCTCAAAACTTATTTCTAAAATAGTGGCAGATGCTCAATTTTAAAATGAACACATTACGTCATATTTTGAAAATCACTGTGACTTGCAGTTGAGTTGTAGATTTTTGTTGATGTTTAATTCATTTTTGCTCACTTGTTCAGCTTTTACATTTTTCCTTTTCGTCCACGTCTCTCTTTCTCTCTCTCTCTCTCTTTCCAAGGTTTTATTTCATTTTCTATCCAATACATTTTCCCCACCCATCTGTTAAACGAGTATATATATATTTCTGCTTTCGATTCAATATGGTTGTATTTAGCCTTGATATCAGTGTTCATTTTGATGATAGTAGTCTTGGGAAACTCATTTTAAAACCTGTCAAACGATGGCTATTGCGGTCGGCAGTGATTCAATTTCAGATAGATTGAGGGTTACCAGATATTTCTCACTATATCAAGTGTGTCCAGGGTAGAGAATCTTACAATCTTGACAGCTCGTATACTGCTTCATACTTCTTCTGAAATGATCGCTTTAGGGCCAACACTTTTTTTTTAGACCATATGCATAGTTTTAGAGAGTGTGAAAGAGATGGTGGATGAATGGACAAAAAAAAAGGATCTCTGTATGAAGCTATCTCTAGATGCAGTGGCCTTTACTACATACCTTTTTATTTACCCTCGTCGAAATTTCCTATAAACCCACTGATCGTCGGCAGTTTGAACGTGTTGCCACTTCTGCACTTTTGACAGACATTGTAATTTGATCGTATATTGGTTATACGAAGGAAAAGAAAGGAGTAAAGAATAGTTTCAAACGCTCCACTGCATAAATCTGTGACGTGTTATGTCAGAGATTTTTTTTTGGAGAAGGGAGGCTTTGATATTGGACATTGTATCCTTTACGTTTTTATGTTGATTTTTTTTGCTTGATATTTTTGAATTTGGGCACACCAGTTCTCGTCTGATCGGGAGCGGCAAATTGCGATGGACACACCAGTTCCCTTCTGATCACTGAAGTTAAGCAACACAACCCCAGCTAGTATTGACATGGGTGGCCGCTTGGGAAAACTGGGTACTGCTAATACCCTAAAATCGTCGCATTAGTGTAGTGTCTGTGCAGTCTTTGCATTAGAACTACGTAGTGGACGGGGCTCTAATGACCTTGTAGTTGAAGGGCCCTTAAACACCAACGAGCTCGTCTGATCACTGGAGTTAGACCGCTTGGGAACACTGGGTACTGGTTATACTCAAAATTGTCTAACATCGTAGTGTCTGAGCAGACTCTGCATTAGAACTCCGCAGTGGACGGGCCTCTAATGACCGCTGTAGTTGAACGGCCCTAAAACACCAACGAAACAAAATGAACTGTGGGCGAAATTGAAGGTTGTGCTTTTTTGGCAAATGTTTATTTTAACTATTTTTTCCTCTCAATAAAATACTATAAAATAGTCTAGAAATTGTAGTCTGCATATTAAGTTTTTATTGTCATGAACACAGCCTGTATTACCCTGTTTGATTGATAAAATTGTTTAGGACAGAGGTGGCTGGAGTTCCTGCAAGCGCACTTCTTTGTCATGCGAAATTTCAGTATTCATACTGTGATATGTTCTTACCCCCAACGAATCGAAATAGTCCGAGGATAAATAAGCATAGGGGTTGCAGAATTAAGTTGGAAGCCGGCGGCGTAAAAATACCGTCTAACAGATCGCTCGTGTGCCCCAGAGGGATAAAACGGAGCACCCGACCCTGTTATAGGTTAGTACAAGGGGGTTGGTTGAGGGTGCTCATGCATTCTGAAAACGGCCAGCTAATTCTGGTTTGCAGTTTGTTTTTTGTGAATAAGCTCTTGGCCTGATGAGATGATCGTATTTTTGACACTAATGACCTTTATCCACACTCAGGATTTTTAACTATAAAAAAAAGGGGTGGGTAAATCGGGGAGGGGACCAAAGATTTCAGCAATTGTCACGTTGTACATATTTAATGTGATAACCTTAAAATATATTGGAATTTCAGATATTTTTTTAGTGCATTTCTTTTTTTTTATTCACTTGAACCGACTTATACTGTGACTGATTGCCCTCCAGCTGATAACCCTCTCAAACCACTTTGCCAGGACATCTTGCCATATTGCAAAGTCTGAATATAGATGGATTTTTTTTATGAATTTTGGGTATATGGATGTATACATACGGAAGACTTATAACGTAGTTGGCATCTCTCTATTCTACTGTCTGCTGCTAATAATGTTAACATAAATAAAGCGTGTTATTTTGTCTTGTGTAAGTAACTGTTACATATGTAATAGGAAGTGATAGTCCCTTGCTGGCCTTCGCCATGGAGTCCAATTGAAAAACAACATGTGGTCGGCCGTAGTGCACCGTCCTCGCTGTGGCATAATTCACATGTAATGATGAATGGTTTTGTTGAAATAAGACTTTTTTTTTTCATCCTGCCCTTCTCTCTCTTTCTCCCTCACCCTTTCCTCCCGCCTTCTCCCAGTTTTCTTACACCCATTTCTCATCTCAAGCTTTGATGTTTTGGCTTATTTGATTTTTGGTCGCAGTTTTGCATTCCCTAGTGCAAGAAAAAGTGAATTGTATCCAGGGTGAAGGCTCCTGGTATAGACATGAAAAAAAAACTGAAGTGGGTAGTAAATTGAAATAACAGGTTTAGCCCAGTTCGATTGATTTTTTTTTTAGCCGACAAGCTGATTTTCTGATTTGATTTCTTGGCGGTCAGTTACGTTATTGTGTTCTGGTCTTTTCCATCCAAATTGTCAACCTGTTTCTTAAACTGTATACGTCGATTAAGTTAATATTCCGCATCGGTGGCGCAGTGGGTAGCGAGCTCCATAACTGTGTCAGTAGTTCTAGGTTCGATACTTGACTGAGGGGGTTGGCTTCTATCGGACGAAAGAGAGGCCCCGAGTGCGCCTTCCTTCGGATGAGAGGTAAAACCCATGTCCCGTGTGGTGTACAATGGCATTTGCACGTAACAGAACCCTCTCTACTATGCAACGGGTAGGAGCGTCGGCGGGGTAACCCAACGAACATTAGACCGACGATAAATAAGCACAGGGGTTGCAGCTTTGGTCGGCAACCGGCTGCGAGAAAACACTGTCCACTATATCACCCTTGTGTCCATTCAGAGGGACAAGATGGGTACCTGACCCTGTCATAGGCGATAAGGTTGCTATACATCTATTAAGCCTCTGGCATAATTCACCTGACAGGTCTCTAGTTATATTTTCACAGACGGTTCATGGGGTAGGCAAACCTAGGTGGCTGCCTAGGGCGGCAAATTTCAAGGGGCTGGCTGCCGTACTTCCTTGCCGTGCATTCTGTCGGTCATTTAAAATGTTCATAGTCCTGGAGCTGCCAAACTTTTTTGATTGGCGGGGCCTTTTCTAAATGTTGGCTTTCTCGAGGCGCCTTGTTGCAGTGTCATGGCAATGCATCGGCAATAGGACAAATGCCAAGGGCGTTAGGGGGTTTAGAACTGCATTAAATTTTATGGGTGGGGGCGGCAATGGACCCACTTACCTAGGGCGCCTGAAACTCACGATCCATGCCCTGGCCATCTATTAAGTTATATTACAGCACTTTGATTTATTTCTGAAATTAATTTCTTCCGTATTTTAAGAAGCATGTCAGAATTATTATTTGAACTCTGCTGCAGGGTTGTGGACCAACTTACTGAGGTTTGTCCCACCTGATTGTTGGTAACTCTTTATCCGAATTTGTATTTCAAAGTTTTATTACTCAATTTATCCTTTCAAGATTTTTACAAGAACCCCTTTAGAGTATTTGTTCAATGTGCGCGCTAGTCGTGGATCATATTTTGTTATAAATGTTCATGGCATTCATTTGGTGTTTTTTATTTTATTTCTTCCCTTCCTCTAGTATTTTGGCCACTTTCCGACTTTTTCGTCGTTCTTTAACACCCATTATCATCTTTTTTATGAGATTTATGAAAATACCTTGATTTGCTTGAAGAATGAATTTATTTACAAACTTGTACTCGCTCCCTTGTCTGTTAGAAATTTATATATTTTTCGTCGGGTGTATTTTTCATAACTGCTATATCAATTTACATGGGAGTGGTGCAAGTTGTACCACCCGAATCCACAGATACAACCACATATGCTCATATAAGATGTAATTTATTTATATTCCTCGTTGAGATCTATTATGTCAGTGAGATTTACATTCAAGGTGTGCAACGAGTGTGAATTGATTGAAAATGGAGATCGGCTTTTGTTGCAACACGAAGTGGCGAGGATTTTATTCTTTAGCTGTCAGCATTTGGCACAAAATAGTTCACCCCCCCTTATACATGTGTGTGTGGGTATGTTCATGGGTGTTTAAAAGAAGGGAGGGAGAAACGATGCGAAAAAAGTGTTTGAAAATATATTCGTCTATGTGCAGCAAGAAGAAAATCACTGGTATTTAATGTTTAGTTGGCATTTTTGAATGATATGCAGCTCAAAATGAATACGAGATTTGGTGTATGCTAACTCCACATGTAAATCCACCGAAAAAAATTGAAATGTGGATTTGCTTACACTATTTTGGAAAGAGAGAGAGAGGAGAGAGAAAATCATCTGTAGTTTCAGACTTGTGCTACAAGAATATTGTTGTGCCTCTTCAATCTTTGCTTAGGGAGAGTTGCTTTTGGCATTGATGCATAGTTAACTGTATATATAAGAGTATTTCTCTATTGCTTCTGTCGACAATCTTCTCCTCCTCCTCCTTTTCTGTAAAACCAAAAAATAACCGTTTATGAAACTTGACAAATTCAACGTTATATCATATGGTGCACAAGTTAGATTTTTTTAAAAAAAAAAACCTGGATTGCTTTTAGGTTTGTTACAGAAGAGTTGCAAATATGATGTCAGCGGGCCAATTTCCATGTTGACATCTGAATAACTTGGTGATAGATGTAGTGGAAAAACTAGCCATTGCTTCTGATAGATTTTTTCCCCCTTCATACTGAAAGAGTGGGGCGGGGGAGCGGCCTTTTTTTCGTAAATATATGTATAAAAATTTATTTCATTCCTATCAAATAGTCTCATAGTGCGACCATATATCTCGTTGTTTATCCCCTTTCCGTCCCGCCCCAGAAGGTACATTTCAAATATGAATTTCACTTGACTGCGTGTAACTAACTATATGCATTCAACTAATACCTGTTTCTACATTACTGAATTTTGGTGGTCCTGTTGAATGCGCACAGCCTCTGTTTTGTTATTTTTGTATAACTCAGTTATGTGTAGTGGTTCTTGACGTTGCTAAAAAAAATATGGCAGTTGTGAGTTATTGCAGTCATAGTTATTATCACCTTGTTTGGTAAAGAAAGGACTATTTTCGGTGGTGCAGCATGCTCGACTACTGCCTCAGTGATTCCAGGTTCGAAACTGGATCGGGAGCGGCTGTATTGTGTTGGACACACCAATTCTCGTCTGATTACTGAAGTTAAGCAACGCAACCCCACATAGTACTAACGTGGGTGGCCGCTTAGAAACACTGGGTACTCCTAATATCCAAAATTGTACTCGAGTACAGACTCTGCAGTGGACGGGACTCTGATGACCATTGTAGCTGAAGGGCCCTAAAACACCAACAAATCAATCGAAACTGACCCAAGTAGGGTTGACTCCCTTCGGTGCAAGAGTGGGGAAGGCTCCGAGTGCGCCTTCCATCAGAAAGGGAGTAAAGCCGTGGCCCCGTGTGGTGTATAGGATGTCACAACTGCGCGTAAAAGAACCCTTTCTACTATGCAACGAGGAAATTAGGCAAAATTCTCAGATGTAGGAGCTAGGTGGAGTGCCCCAACGAGAACAGTAGGCCGACGATAAATAAGCATATGGATTGCAGCTTAGATCGTAAAAATGCCGTTCAACAAATCGCCCGTGTACCCCAGAGAGGCAAAAATGAGCACCCGGCTCTTGATATAGGTGGGAAAAGGGTTTAGTTGTTTTTATTCTTGTCCGTTAAAGGAAAGTGTTTAGGACAGAGAAGCAAGGTTGATTTGAAATTTTATAGGAGAAATTGGTGGACTATATTGCGAGAGATTATGTAATATGCAAAATAATACACTTTTGTGTTAAAACGCTGTTGCTCTAATATGTTGTACTGATCTTTTAATTCATCACTTTTTGAAATGAAATGTTTTATATTGTTGTAGTGGTGCTTCCACTTCTCAACATATCAAATTGGAGAATGAGAATTGGGGAGAACGTCATTCGGGTAAGTTGCCCATTGTTGCTTATTTTTATTGAAGTTTTCCTTCGGACCTAGTCATCATAATTGGATGATGTCGAGCTTACTGACAATATTGACTTATACTCGACAGTAAGTCCTCAAGATTCTGAAAATAATGACAATCGGATTTCTTCAAGTGGTGAAACGTATCTCAGTAGCTCTAGAAGGTAATAATTGTTTTTGAGGTTTAAAAAAATATGTGGTACCACAGAAAATCCAGTGACCCACATCTTAGTGTTTGAATGACGACAGATAGCCTAATCATTCACATTCCTATGTTTGTGGTTTTCTTCTTCAAGTGCCGATACCGCTGCTGGTTTGGAAAAGATAATTGAATCACTTAAGTCAAGATTAAGAGAAATTGAAGAACAGCAGAGTCAGTCCAGTACTCATGACTTTTCCAGAACCAAGTGCAAGATCTGCATGGTATGGGCCATTTATATATTTTTTTCGTTGTTAAAGGGTGAAATAGTTTTGATTCTGGAATCAGACTTAGGGGTTAGTTACCCCGGAAACGTTGGTTGACGAGAAGATAAGGAAAGGAGACAAATGGTTTGAGTACCAGAAGGTAAAATATTTGGGTTGTTTAGGTCCTCATCAGCGAACAGGACAGGGAATCCAAAGCAAACTTGAATAAGTAATATTTGGCAGGACCTTCTGATTAAGACAGGAGCGGCATATTGCGTAGGACACACCAGTTCCCGTCTTATCACTGAAGTTAAGCAACGCAACCCCAGCTAGTACTGACATGGGTGGCCGCTTGGGCTTGGGAACATTGGGTTCCGCTAATACCCAAAAATCGTCGCATTAGTGTAGTGTCTGTGCAGTCTCTGCATTACAACTACCCAGTGGACGGTGCTGTAATGAGCCCTAAAACACCAACGAACAACATCTGATTAAGGCAAGAAGAGAATTGACCCTGTCATTTAGTCTCTGGTATCGATTGTTTAGAGGAGAATCTGTGGATAGAGGATATTTGGCGGGTCCTTATGGCTAGGACGAGAAGAGCACTGACCCTATCATTTAGTCGCTGGCATCGATTGTTTAGAGGAGGTGACCTTCAGTATGAAAGTTTTTGGGAACTGAATTGATTTAACTTGATACAAGATGTCTATTTTAGACTGTAGACTTTCGTCGTGGTGATTTTCTCAGAATGAAGTGTACGGAAAAGATATATATGGTTTGAGAAATCGGTTTCTGTTTAATCATTTCGAGAGGCTGAAAGAAGTAATTGTGGACACATACCCTCCCACTTGGAGTGTTATAAGCGATGCCTTCAATCCACTTTTTAAAAATCACAAGGATTCATTGCGATTTCACTGCACGTACCCTTTAGATGATTCGTTTTGAGACTTAGGACATCTAAACTAAATTGTGTTGATAATTAACTTGGAAGATGCATATGAATTACGATTAGCGTTGTAAATTGCACATGAAATGCTAAAACTGACACGGAGGCATTTTTAATTGCGCTAAATTTGAATAGGAGGAAAGTCTTTTTTAAGTTTGGCCCCTTACTCCTTCCTTCCCTCCTCTCCTTTACTCTCGATTACGAAGGTATGTTGGGTTACCAAAAAAAGTAACCGTTATAGTTTAATATTACTCCCGCGAAAAACTACCACATTGCTCTTGTTAAGTATTCAGGTGTTGATGTGCCCATTGGGGTTTATAGACCTATCCTTTTTATATATATTATCACTATCACAGTTTTAGTTTTGGCATCCTTTCTCTCTCTTTCTTACTCATTTCCTGCAGTTGTTAACGACTTTTTCTCCTTCAAAACGACTTGGAAGCTGAATTACTGTACAGCCCTACGGAATTATTAGTTTGGTGGGCACGACTCTCATCTGCTTTCCTCTGTTGTCATTTTTGTGGCAGTTTTTATATGCTCTCTCTCCTTATATACCACTCAGAGCCCTATATATATATATATAGTGCTTGGAGCCCTGGGAGCTGAGAGAAAAATAATGTTTCTTCATTATTATGATGATGGTCGTGATTCTGTATTTTCCTCCCTGTGAACGGGTGTGGTGGCTGTTGAAAAATCGGATATCAGTAGCACTAGGAGATAAAAAAAGACTGGTAGGGAGATATGAGAGGAAGAACTAGTTTGTCCATCAAAATGGTCGTACTGTTGGAGTGCTTACAGTATCTTTTTCATCATCACCTCTGTCTTGTGTTTACACTTACTGGAGATGTGGTAGTAAGCGTCTCTCTCTCTCTCTTTCTCTCCTTTCTCTCTCCTTTTTCTGCACCTTTCCCTTCTCTCTTACCTCTGTTTCTCTCCGCCTTTCTCTCCTCTCTATATTCTGAGCGAGAAGTCTGGTGTGTTTACACTTCCTGGAGATGTGGTAATAAGTGCCTCTCTCTCTTTCTCTCCTCTCTTTCTCCTTTCTCTTTCTTTCTCTCCTCCTTTCCTCTCCTTTCTCTCCCCCTTTTTCTGCACCTTCCCTTTCTCTCTTACCTGTTTCTCTCCTCTCTCTCACGTCTTTTTCCATCCTCTCTCTTTATATTCTGATCTAGAAGTCTGGTGTGTTTACACTTCCTGAAGATGTGGTAATAAGCGCCTCTCTCACCCCCCCTTCTCTCTCCTCTTTTTCTTTATATTCTGAACAATTTGAAAGGTGAAAAAATAAAGGCATAATTGTCTCGAAGGTTGAGACTGCAGCAGCAGCAAGTACATAGTTGATTTCCAGCAATTTCATTCCTATTACTTGAGCAGTGAAAGGTTTAAAAAGAGGAAGGGCTGACTCTGTATTTATATAAGTTCCCGCCAGAGGATGTAGGAAGTGGCGTTTCATGAAATAGTCAGGGTTACTTAAGAGATCTTACTGGCAACAACTGTGAATCATCATTGTTGCTGTGAAGAACGCGCATGGACTCTGGTTGCATTATATACTCCACGAAATGAAATCCTCTTGGAGGGGGTGGATGGGCGAAGTAATATCCTATTTTTTTTTCTTTCTTCCCCCTCCCCTCATCTCCATCCTACTACACCTCTTTTTCTTCCTACTTGTCCCATCGTGTTTTTCCATCTTCTCTCTCTCTTTTCCTCCTGCTCATAATGGAAACATGCACCTATGACAAAGTGGAAGTAAGTATAGTCCAGCATGACAATAGCAATTGACGCACTCACATGAAGCTTGATAACCGTTAACTTGTTTAGGAGCCATTTGAAGCCAAGTTTTATGTGACCCTTCTCAATCAGTGCCAATTCTCTGGAGAAGCTTAGTGAATGATGACACAAAATATACATGAACTAATAAATGTTCCCCAGATGATCCTCTCGGCACTCACGTCTTTCTCGTTAAAAGTATCCTTGTGGATATATAGGTACCTAGTTTTGGGTTCATCCTCCTTCTTCTCCTCTTCCTCCTTCTCCTCGTTTCTCTTAACCTCCTCATCCTAACACGAACTAAAGCAGAAATCCTCTCTCTCTCTCTCTCTGGTCGTCCGTCCATTTTTGTCAATCTACCAGTATCACATGAGCAGATATACATCATGATGCTGAAAATGAGGATCTCAAGAATTTGTGTCGAAGAAAACGAGCAGTGAGAATGGAGGAGAGAGATCGAGTGAAACCTTGAAATGAGATGGATCATATGCTTGATATATATCTAAGTATAGACGAGAGTGAGATAAATGGAAAGGAATAACTTTCTCCACTCCCTTACTTTTCGGGTCCTTCCCCCGTTTCTCCTCGTTCAGGGGAAAAAATATAGATGTGTGTATTAGTTGTCTAAAGCACTTGTTAACGATAGTATATGTGCGTTTATTTGATCGCCAATGAGCTTGATAAATGGTTTCATTGCTAAACTGTAGACGCGAAATCTTTTCTAGTATTTTTCTCTTTGTTGTTGGTATTATTTTTAGTCGTCTCCCATTCTGGCCCTCCCTCCTCCTTCTCTACACACACACTCTCTCTTCTCAACACCTTTTGTCGCTCTACTATGGTCGGCGATCGGCTTGTTGGGTACCCCTTTTCTAACATTTTGATTTTGAAAAATAACTATTTTTTGCTGAGGATGTTTTTTTCCTGTCTTATTTTTGACCTGAACTCTTCTCTCTGACATGTCCTTACTATAACTCTCATTTCGTCTTCTGTCTCCCTCCTCTTTCTAAATCATCCTCTCTGAAAATTTGTAACATGCTACTCCTACATCTTTGAAGATAATGCTGAGGGGAACAAGTCTGAAGAATTGGGAGGCGCGGAGTGAAAGTAGAGAAGAGAGAAACTAATACTTTTGAAGTAGATTACTCTACATTTGTCAAGCTTATGGTCATTGAGTATTTGGGGGCTGTTGTTACATTCTCCTGTGTGTCTCTCTCTTTCTCTGTGCTCTTTTCCTGTCATATAGCCATTATTTTTTTTAATTTAGAAACTGGATGCCCCATACTATTGTTTGACCAAAATAGATAATGGTTGGACGTGGAGACAAATTGGAGGGATTTTTTTTCCTTTTGTTATTTTCTTACTCACTCCCTCTGCAACTTTCATAATGATACTAGTAGATGTTTATCCACCTTCTTGATTTGTATTTTGGTTGGGTATCTCCTTAAAGTGCAAGCCTACCAACTTGGATTAGATGCGAGTGACTACTGCGGAGTAGGAAAACTATAAAAAAATATTTGTTTAACAGTTCACACACTAATTGGATAAAGGCTACTAGAAGAATGAAAGGGGAACGTGTGGGGCCCTATTGTGAAAAAGTGGTGCTCTTGTGTATTAGATGATGTTGCTCCTCCAATGCCTTTAAGTGTAATAATGTGTCTTAGTGAGTTTGTATTTGTGGGAATTGCGTTTAATGCTTTTGAATTATGAGACTATGTACAGTAGTTAACGAGCTCCAACACCATTCCTCTTCTTACCTCTCGTCATTTTAAACTTTCCTCTCTTTTTTTGTATTACAGTAGAATCTCGTTATATCGAACCTCAGGGGACCGTGCAAAAAAGTTCGACATATCCGAGATTCGATATATCCAAATCCGGAATTATATGTAAAGCTAAAATTTACATCAGGCGGGACCGGCGCTCAAGCTTCGATATAAGCGGGAATAAGCAGGATTTCGATATAAGCGAGTTCGATATACCGAAGTTCTACTGTATATCTGTGTGTGTGTGACTGAAGCCGCTTTCGTTGTCTGGGTTTATTAATCTCCTTTAATTTTTATTATCCGGAAAACGTCTTTTCATTGCATCCTCACCGTGCCCACTGCGCTCTGTTTGAAGACACTACTGACTCATCATCATCTCCTTATCCCGCCTTTGGCAGGGTTGAGTCTGCGGGTTCCAGTCCTCACTCCCGCCAGGTCCCCATCCACCCCACACACTACCATATCCTTGCGGACTTGCTCCCACGTCATCTTCACCCCTACCTCAGGTGCTTCCAACCACCTGCATTCCTGAAATGGATCTAACGAACTCCTCCACCCCTCCTCTCATTCCGTGTCCATACCACCTCAACCTCTTCCTTATTTTTTGGCGATGTCTACCACCCCCAGACCTCTCTCTTCCTCACTGCCAAACACTCTAATCCATATGGCATAGCTGGCCTAACCATTGCCCTGTAAAACTTCCCTTTCAACTTGATTGGGACCCTACTATCACACAGGACTCCGCTTGCCCGTCTCCACTTCGAGTTTGAAGACACTGACTATATGATAATAAATTCTCCTCTAACTTGTCCAGTTCCTACTTATGTCCCCAATAGGGGGCGGAATTGATACGACATCCGCCTGGTGTGCTAACGGACTGATTTCGATTCCCCAATGGTTTTATCACCAAAAGAGTTGGATGAACTCCACGGGCACATGTAGAGGATCCTAGCTTGAAGTGGCAAACGGTTTCAGGCAAGTGCTGGGGAGATGGCGGTCGGTGCATCTCCTGAAAAGAAATCCATTTCCTTCTTGCCTATGTTAGAGTTGAGAACATTTAATTCGGGAAGGCATTACTAAATATTAATATGAGACACCGAAATCGTCTAATCATAATACGTGTAATTCTACCTTTTCTGGTTGGTGTGTACCTGTGCTACTCCTTCCTTGATAGTTCATTTAAGAGTGTAATTGACTCGTTAGGCCCAGGGTGCGCAGGTTAAGTTCTGGTAGAGGTGGGAGGAGGCTTCTTTCGGGCGACAGAAGTCCCAAGTGCGCCATCCAACATCGGATGGAAACTATGTGTGGAAGCGGCTTATTGAGTTGGACACACCAGTTCTCGTCTGATCAGTGAAGTGAAGCGAAGCAACGCACCCCCAGCTAGCAGGGCCGTAACGAGGGCGTGGCGAAGAAGGCAGCCGCCACGGGCGCAACTGGGTTTGGGGCGCAAAATAATTAAGTTTCTTGTCATTATTGGGTTACGGGCAAGCGAAAGTTAGACACTTGCCACAGGCGCTTCATACCCTCTTTACGGCTCTGCCAGCTAGTACTGACATAGATGGCTGCTTTGGAAAACTGGGTACCTCTAATACCCCAAAAAGTCGTCGCATTAGTGGATGGTGTCTGTGCAGGCTCTGCATTGGAACTACGCAGTGGATGGGGCTCTAATGACCTTGTAGTTGAAGGGCCCTAAAACACCAACTAACGAACGAACCCCTCCTCATGAGGGGGAGTGTGCGATGCTCGTAAATGAACCCTTTCTATACAAAGAAAATTATAAGCATAGAATTTAGGAACCTACCCTTTCCCGGCGCTGGTCACACTGGCCAGTTTCTGAAATCTGTTGGAGAAGATTTTTTTTCAGTTTCAACGACTTATCAAATGTGTATTTCAGAAAATATATTTTTATTGTTATTTATTAAATTATTATTTTATTATTTTGTAGGAATCTTACATAGTTCCTTTAGTGTCTGTCAGCTGTTGGCATGTTCACTGTGAAGAGTGCTGGCTTCGTACTTTGGCAAGTATATTTAATGCCTCTCTTCGTTTCCTCGTCCTCATCTCCTTCCTGTTTGATTGACAAAAATTATTAATAAGTGTTATTTTTTTTATTATTTTTGATAGGGTGCGAAGAAATTGTGTCCTCAGTGTAATATGATCACATCACCATCAGATCTTAGAAGAATCTATTTATGAAGATTTGTAAAATGTTACCTGTTCTTAACCTGTGCATATTCTTCTTATGTCTGCTCCCGTCCATTTGTTCTCCTCTCCATTCTGGATTTTTGCAAAGACTGAAAACAACAACAAGAATTCATGGTTTTCCTTTCTTTTGTCTACAAATTTCTCTTGTCATTACACTGTTTTGTCCATTCCATCACATACTGTCCTCTGACACCTGTTAAGTGATGACAGTGGCTCAAAGTTTAGGTCATAGATGTATAAGGTACAGTATTATTTGTGGAAAAAAATGTGAAATTGAGAAACAAAAGCTTGAACTGTTGACTATTATTATTACTTAATTCACCATCATTCCTGTTTAGAATATATGGTTGATCAACATTTTGACCGAATAAAGTTAAAATATATATATATATTCATAATTATTGCCATGTGAAATATTTGTTGGAATTACTGTGGCATGTAAGCAGATGATAGCGAAATGTGTAGTTGAGTGTTCTGTACAAAAATATATATATACTTTATGTAAATATATAAATTTGGAAATCATATAATAATCCTTCTCCGTCGAGACCTGTGCTCGTTGTATAATAAACGGTAGCTATTATTTTACTTTAATTTTCAACAATTATAAAATAACATCTAAGTTTTGCCATTTTTGAGAATATTAATCCTTTGTTTTGAAATGCATTGTCTTTTTAAACAAGCCATTATTATATTTACTCTTGAAACGATGTTATTTCTGTAAAACTACCGTCATATTAATACCCCTTACATCTTATGATATTCATAATACTAAAATAACTTATTACTTAATTGTACAGATGTTTGATGTTATGCCATTTCCCATTTTCTTTATGGTCCATATTTTTTATTTCCTTTTCTTGCCAAATTTTTCTTTTATTTTATTTTCCTTTCTCTAAACCTGTAAATAAATGAAAAAATAAAATTTTATCAAGTTATATTTAATTGAACCCAAAACAGATCTACCAATATGTTTATTATAAATATTAAGTTGAGCAGAAATAAAAATGAGTTTTTGATTCAATTTTTGATATGTTCAAAATCTACGGTTTGGCTGGGCATCATTAAATGTGGTGTAGCAGGTCCATGGTTTGGTAAGGAACAGAGAAAGCAATTGGACCCCCAACTCAGCGGCTCAAGATGCATTTACCGGTGAATGGATTACACTGCGATTCATTCATAGTCGAGGTGTGTGGTCCAGTTCGGGACGAGCTGCAATGGAGTCTCAAATAAACCCTCCAGCTGTAGCCCCGTGTGTCGTGGGTGCCACTTGCACGTAAGAGAACACTTTCTGCACGATGTGTATTATAAGTGTAGAGCTGCAAAATCTCATCGTGTATTCTTTTGGTGCTTTAGGGCTCATTAGAGCACCGTCCACTGCGTAGTTCTAATGCAACGATTTTTGGGTATTAGTGGTACCCAGTTATCCCAAGTGGTCACCCATGTCAGTACTAACTGGGTTCCGTTGCTTAACTTTAGTGATCAGACGAGAACGTGTAGGAGCCGGATTTATCATGGGTAGGCACTAACTTTCCGCCGGCGGCAGGGTCAAGTCTGCGGGTCCACTGAACATGCTCTGACTGGGAGCACCCCAGCCAGGCGTCTGGAACATAGGTCAATTACCTCAAGCAGTAGAAAGTCTTATACAGTATGTAGACTCGCCTCGGTAGCCTGCTCGAGAAATCCGTCAGTGGTTCATCATCATCATACCCTTATCCCGCCTGTGGCACGGTCGGGTCTGTGGGTCCACTAAACGTGCTGGGGAGGCGTCCTGAACATAGGTCAATTACCTCCAGCAGTAGAAAGTCTTATGCAGTATGTAGACTCGCCTCGGTAGCCTGCTCGATAAATCCGTCAGTGGTTCCAGGCTCGAAAATAAATCGAGCTGGGTTGACTTCTTTCGGTCGAAAGAGAGGCCCCGAGTGCGCCGGTGTGGTGTAAGATGTCATTTACACGTAAAAGAACCCTCTCCACTGTGCAACGAATTATTCAGGCAAAAATTCTCAGGTGTAGGAGCTAGCCCCTTGGCGTGGACGGAGTGTCCCCAACGACAGTGGCGTACCGAGGCAGGCCGAGGGTATTCTGCGCCCGGGGACAAAGACCGAAATCTACGCCCTCTGGCACTTGCTAAGCGCATTTTTGCGCCCCCCTGCCTTCTGCGCCCGGGGACATCTGTCCCCCTTGCCCCCCCCCCCTCCCCTAGTTACGCCTCTGCCCAACGAACAGGGTTTTAGTGTTGGTGAGCAGCCGGCTGCGTAAAAATACCATCCAGCAGATCACCCATGTTTATTCAGAGGGACAAAGACGAGTACCCGACTCTGCCATAGGCGCGGAAAGGGGTAGTGTAGTGGTTGCTATTAGTAGAAAGGCCGGTGTTAAATAACGAAATGAATTTGGTACTTGAAAGGATTCTTTATGAGATGACCGGCAAGGTGCTACTGTACGTACACGTACATGCTACAGTTTTGCTAACAAAATTTTCAGGTAGAAGAGTTTGTTGACTTCGCATACTTCGTCCAGAAATAGATAATTACACCAAACCAAAGGAATTTAAAACAATGTGTTATCTTTTGGAATTTAGTCATGGTCCATTAAATCTCCAAGTTCTAAATACGGACTATCCTAAAAATGTGAGACAACTACAATTCTCTTTAATTTGTCGGTCGGTTGGTAGAGGGCGCAAGTTGACTGATACTGCCAAGTGGAATGGATTACTAAAGACAAGATTGCTAAAGAATGAACTTAAATCGGTTGCTTAAGCAATTTACGTTTATTCATTGATTTAAAAGTGTACAATTATAACGTGTTGAGAAATATCATATTATTATTAGGGAATTACGCCCTACGTCTGTTATGCTGGTGAAATTATAACACAGCATTTCAGGACGACGCCACGTACGGTGACAATTTCTGTACTAATGGGAGCATAAAGTCGGGCGGATGCATAAATTTCCACCCAAAAAGAGGTCTTTTTCAAATACCGTATACGAGTGTAGTATTTAATAAAGAAATGGCGCAGTGGCAGGTAAGAATGACGTTGTCATGAATAACAGCCTAAATTACGGTTTTACAATGTCTATTTGTGAAGTTATTTGGAAATATTCGAGTTTGGCACATTGTCTGTAATGAAAGTGTAGCTCAAGGGGCGGTTATGTGTCATTCAATTGCCATTCGTGAAATACGTGTTGTGATTTTAATATCAAACAGAATCAATAGTTTAAAAATTTATAAGATGATGAGCTACTACTATTCATTCTGCTGAATTCCTTTAAATTCAGGAAATGATAATTAAGCTAACACTAAAAGGATCTGGGCGCAACATTTGCAATAAGAGTATAGTGCACAGTATCTTCTTTGTTAAAACTTGAAGTCATATTTCACTTTCGTTATCGTTGACATTAGCGGTCAAGCACATTTTCAAGTGGGTTAGACATTTAGACGACTGTCTAAACCCTGACTATATTTCCAATAAGTATTTTAAAAAAAATTAGGCCGTCTGATATGTCTTTTATTATGCCCAAATAATTTCAAATTTTCATTTCACTTTCAAATCAAGTTATAGATGGTTCCAGCGAAGGGCGGATTGCTGTTTTGCAGAAAGTATACGAAAAAAAGGATAAACTTTAAGTTTAAGACTAAAGTAACAAAGGGTTGACGTAATAAGTGGATTTTCGATATAAATTAACGTCGAAATTGCCTTACACTAATATATTTTACAGTAATGATGATTTTGCAGAATACCAGTACACCCTACCTGCATGTTTACCATTTCAGTGCAGATATCTACAGTAATTGATATCAGAGTTTGGTTTACAGATTGACCTATGTAACTTTTTACAGTTCATTTTTAAGAACTTCATTATCTAAAATTTTTCTTCCAAATTAGTTAACGAGAGAGTAACTGTGGATGCTATTATTGATTTTTACAGTGAATGAGTAATTAATTTTCCATTATAAATTTGCATTGTTAATAACTATATATACATTCGTATGCTTTTAGATGCTTCCACTTATAGAAATGGAATATAACTGTGAGGGACAACTGTATGGTGCTGACCAAGATGGTCATGAAATATTTCGTAATTCTTTATTCTAATTCTATTATGTACATTCCAAGCAGCCTTATTTGGCAAATTTAGCAGTGGAGAGACTAACACTCATTCCTGCATGATACCCTAAGCCAGTGATTCTCAACCTTTTTTTCGCCACGGTACACTTTTACGAATTTCAAAATTTGGCGGCACACTAGCAACGACAAACGCCAAAGAAAAGCCCTGAGTGCACCTTCTTTCGGGTGAGAAGTAAAACCGAGGTCCCGTGTGGTGTACGATGGCATTTGCACATGGAAGAACCCTCTCTATATGGAACGGGTAGAGGACCAAAATTTCCAGGTGCAGGAGCTCGCCCCCCGTCTTCGGTGGAATGTCCCAACGAACAGTAGAAAAACGATAAATAGCATAGGAATTGCAGCTTTGATTGGCAACCGGCTGTGGGAAAACACTGCCCAATATATCGCCCTTGTGGGGAGCGGTGAGTTGCGTTGGACACACCAGTTCTTGTCTGATCACTGAAGTTAAGCAACGCAAGCCCAGTTAGTACTGACATGGGTGGTCGCTCAGGAAAGCTGGGTAC
>JAAFCE010006949.1:14047282-14210395 GCA_013389805.1 Trigoniulus corallinus
ACTGCTAATACCCAATAATCGTCGCATTAGTGTAGTGTCTGTGCAGTATATGCATTAGAACTATGCAGTGGACGGGTCTCTAATGACCTTGTAGTTGACGGGACCTTAAACACCAACAAACAAACAAACAATCGCCCTTGTGTCCAGTCAGAGGGACAAGATGGGTACTCGACCTCGCGGCACACTCTCGTGAATCTCACGGCACAGTGGTTGAGAATCACTGCCCTAAGCTATAATTCTTGTGGCCCTCTACAATACTTGCAATGGTGGAGTTTCCTTTGAGGAAGCCCTCCACTTCATCCTCTCCAAGAGTATTCCATTGCCGAATGGTCCTTGGTAAAAAAGACCAGTAGTAAGAGTCTGTCTGTGCCTTTATCTCCTTTAATTTATATGAATGATCCTTTCTCCCCTTAAACTCAACCAGGGACACTTCCAGCCAGAGGTCCATTGTAAAGATAGGTAAATTCGATTGTAAATTCAAGCTTGTTATGGTTTTTCTTAAAAGACCAACATTTAAGTTCCCTTATGGTATTTTGATATACATAACAACTATGAATATTCACTTGTCTGTAGCGTAATGGTTATAAAGGAAATGAATAACATTTTAGAGATAATATCCAATGACTTCCCATAAGGTTTATTTAACCGTCATGTTGGTGAATTTGAACTGTACTTCCATATGTACTATATGTCAAATAATTGAAAATATTGGGAAGTATTGCACAGTTTTGCCTTGTTTTAGTTGCTGTTAATCTGACAGTGATTTAGGAGTTTTTTCTGCCCATTATTGGTTACGAAATGTCATTAAATCTTCAGCCTCGATGTCGAACTAACCGTTAAATCTCTTTGTCAGTTTTCTCCATCACTTCGATTAACAACTGTTGTTTTTTTTTAATTTTTAGGCGCAAGCCATATACGATTTTGACAGCCAGTCTTCTGGAGAACTAAGCATATCGGCCGGTGAAATTCTCAAAATAACAAATAAAGATGTTGGAGAAGGATGGTGGGAAGGAATTAACGAAAGAGGAGAAACTGGTTTTTTTCCAGCCGCATATGTTGAAGTGAGTTTATTTTGATTATAATAATAATGAACATTATACCAGAAAATAATATATAGCATTAACGTGTGAATATTTATTAATATATTCAATAGCTAATAATCAGGCTAATGCATTGTAATGTAAATATGTAGCATGGGAGGCAATGAAATTAAAATATAAATCCAGGGGCACACAAGGCAAGCGTGCTTGCCAACACGACAAAAAGTGTTGATAAACACTTCATGAATTAACACCACGTGGATTCTTTGGCTGTAAGTCGTATATGAGGAACATTAATAAAACTTTGGTTTTTAGGAGATTACCAGCGCTCCTCCTGTTTTGCCACCTCCGCCATTGCCTGCTGGGTATGGTAGCTCATATTCGAGTGGACAGGCTGATCAGCCTATGGCCTCATCTTATCCTCCAACAACTCAGTATTCTGGTGGTTGGGATGAGGATGATGAATGGGACGACGATGATGATGATGCTTCCTCTGTCAATCAGGTTAACTCTTTCATTAAGTCTTTATCGTCTCTACTCCTCTATATTATTATAGAGGTCTCTGTCACTCCATTCCTGCTTTTTAAATCTCTGGTGGAACCCCCAGTTACTTGGAAAGCGGTGAAATATAGTCCTCCATTGTTGCAATGAATATTAATTGATTTTTTGTTTTATTTTTTTTTTATATTAGAATAATGCCAACAATGACTACCCAGGAGGTAGTTTTCATGCTTTAGCAATACCTAGTTCCACAGTTGTTCGCAGCAATAGTGCAGGAGATGTGAGCTCCATTGGTAAGGGTGACTTCTCGAGCAAAACTACTATTCGAAAAAACTTCAACCGATTTACTACGTTTGTGAAATCGGGTGGGGAAGACTACATAATTGGAAAAAGTAAACTTAATGTTCCACAGGCAGGAGTAGTAGAGATATTGGTAATTTACTCGCTTAATATTTACAAATTTTGAAAGTGGTGCAGTAAATTGTATATGGTTATGTGATATCATTTGTAGTTTCCCTTCTGTTACAAAATGTATGTTCATCTTGCAGGAAGCTCCAAATGGGATCGTAATGTGGGCTCCAAATCAAATGCAACATGCGTGTGAAATCACATCTACCAAGAAGGAAAGTAAATTGAGGGGCTTCAAAAGTTACATTGCTTACCAAATTAAAACCACTGGTAGTGTAAGTACATTTAACTTAGTTACTGTTCGGTTTGCAAAATACCCCTTTATACTTTAATTTCTGAAATAATTTTCAATTTTTAGATTAATTCTGTAGTTCACAGGAGGTATAAGCAATTTGATTGGCTTCATCAGAGATTACAGGAAAAGTTTGCCGTTATTCCTATTCCTCCCTTACCAGATAAACAGATTGCAGGTACACTGCCATAACCATCTTGGATTTTTTATTTCTTATAATGTAATTAAAGTCATGAGGGATTCATTACAGTAGTTATTCTTGATGTATATCAAAAGCGTTAGGCTAATTGTGACTGGTAGCAATGTTTTTGTGTTTTAGGTCGTTATGACGAGACTTTTATAGAGCATAGGAAGGTGATGCTCCAAAAATGGGTAAATCGTATTACAAGGCATCCTGTTGTCTCTCAGAGTGTTGTATGGAGGCATTTTATCACTTGCAATGATGAAAAGGTTGGTAATTTCTGTTCACGCTCACTTTTCAAATGCAAGCAATACTATTGTTTTTTAGCAGTCATATTTTGTGCTCGTAGGAATGGAAAGCGGGAAAACGGGCTGCTGAAAAGGATGATTACGTTGGCGCATATTTTTTCTATTCTGTTATACCTCCACCAAGTTTGTATGATCCTCCAACAATGGCGTAAGTAGCATACTGTGAAGTTATTTGTTTGCTGCCCTCCACTTTAATTTATTTTTTTTTCGCTTTTTTTTCTCTTTCAGGGAAATGAGAATAGATAATTTTGGAAAATTTGTCAAGGTTATGGACGATGGTGTTCGCAATCTTCAAGTGGTAATCATGGATCAAATAAAAAGGCACACAGGACGTATGAATCTCATGTTGCTTATTTGAAATTTTGATCACTAAAATGATGTCGATAACCATGTGATTATTTTTAGCATATAAGAGAGATATGACAAGAATGGGTCATGCGTTTCGTAATTGTGCAGCAGCTTTTGACACTGATAAACATGCATGTAAGTGTGTGTGGTATATTTACAAAATGGCTTATAATTTCTTAACGAGAAGGTAATAATTCATGGTTGCATGATTGCAGTTATAGAGTGTCAAAATCTTGTGACTGCTATTCGTCTCACTGGAGAAACTTACGAGGGAATTGGACAGTTATATGAAGAACAGGTAAATAATGTTACTTTGACAACAATTGTACGTAGCTAAAATGTAAGAAACATTTCTGTTGTGTGTGGTGTGATAAAATGCATTATGTCTCGTAGCCTAAACATGATTTAGAGCCTATGATTGATAATCTTTATGAATATAAAGGCATGCTAAGTGAATTTCCGGAAATTTTTCAAGTTCATAAGGTATAATCAAGTTGTGAACATTTGCCAAAGGTACTCTTAACTTCTATACTCTTGATAACTTTTGTTCTTCCCTTGTATCGTTTTCAGGGTGCTTTGCAGAAATCAAAAGAAGTGCAGAAAATAACTCCAGAAATGTCAGATGCTGATAAGCGAATGAGCGTAATTTCGTATTCAACTCTATCAGAAATTCATCATTTCAAAAGTGAAATTAAGATTGATTATAATGAAATGATAAAGGAGTTCCTTATGGCTCAAATCCAGTTTTATGAAAATGTAAAAGGAAATTATTTGAGAACAGAAGAGTTGTGTAGCATTAGTAAAATCAATTGTCTTGTAAGATAATACGTATTTGTTTTTTTTTTTCAGATCGTTTCGAAATTGAAAGAATCGCTACAGAAATATGAATAATTATAAGTGCTGTTTCAGCGATTACCAACCCCACCCAAAAAAAGCTGCATGATGTTGGTTGTTTTATGTCAATTCTGGTAGTCAGTTGCACATATTAATAATGTCATTCCAGTCGCTTCTTTTGAGGTAATGTAGTTATCATAAGCTAAGTAATTACCTGACCGTTTCTCACAGGTAATGAGAAATATATCTTATCATCTCATCAATGAGTCTTGGGCAGGAAAATTTCTTCCAGTTCATCGTCACTTTTAAGCAGAGCACTTCCTGTTATTATTGGTCAGTCTAATTATTAGGAAGGAACACTTCTAAAAGCTTGTCATTGCTTAACTGATCTGTTTAATTGTCGTGTTGGTGGCAATCGTTTTTTTAACATTTTTAATTGTGGTTGTATTGAATTACGGTATGGCATTCTAGTTCAGAGAAGATTCGTATGTACGTGGCAGTATTTTTCTCCAACATCAAGCTTATTGCTTATTCCTACTTTTGATTTCATGTTGCAGACTTGTTATATATATAAAATCTATTTTTATAGTTGTGATTGAGTACTTGTTTTGCTTAACGCCTACCGCTAATTTAAAAGCAATCACGTTGCACGTTGTAAAATAGTGATAAAGAAATTCCGTTATTTACCCCTGTGCCTTTCAGATTTGAAATTAATCGTGGTTTAACTATCAAAAATATCCTTAATATTGTGGATTTCAGATCGTTAAAAGGCATTTATTTGATTCCGTGATTTCGTTATTCGTACATAAAGATTAATGTGTACTGAATTCAGTTTCCCAAATTCTACCTCTTTTTTATTTTATGCTAAACGAATTAAGTGGTTTGTATTGAGCTACACGATTTGATGTGATCATAATTAGTTTCTATATATATATATTAGCATGTTGAGATTTTAGACAATTGTGCAAACTATTTTGATATTAATTATGTTTTTTTGGTAATATTCATTAGTCATATTTTTGATTGGTGAAGGTTGTTTCAAATTTGCATTAATTTCATATGTTGTGCCATTCATTTCTATAAAGGATTGCTGTACATATGTACATTTTTACAGTTTATTAAATGCAGTATTTATGCTTATTAATATTGGCTCACTTGTGAACTGTCCTGTCCCCTAAATTGACTAATTCTTCAATTTCTGCTTTTGATGCAGAGTATTCACTATAAAATCTTGGTAGACTCATTTGTTTAAGATACATACAAGCAACTCCTAATCCTTTTCCCTTCTATGGCAGGGTTGGGTACCCATTTTGTCCCTCTGAATGGACACAAGGGTGATATATTGGACAGTGTTTTTCCGTTGGCGAGCAAAGCTACAACCCCTATGCTTATGGATGTGACACAGGATCAATGGGGGATAGTGGAAGTGGAGTCCTGTGTGATCTGAGGGTTGCAATAAAGTTGAAAGGCAAGTTTTATAGTGCCGCGATTTGGCCAGCCATGCTATATGGATCAGAGTGATGGACAGTATGAAGGACCCATGAAGGCAAAAATACAAGTAGCTGAAATATGAATGCTGAAGTACGTGGGTGGGGTGCTGAGAGCATATAGAATTAGGAATAAGTATATCAGAGGTAGCTTGGGGTGGAGGCATCACAAAAAAAGATGTGGGAGAGTAGATTAAGGTGGTATGGACATCTGATAAGAGGAGTTCGTTAGGTCCATTATGGGAATGCAGGTGGTTGGATGCACCCAAGGCAGGGGAAGACCAAAACACACATGGGAGCGGGTTGTACATAACGATTTGGTTTTGTGTGGAATGGATGGGGACTTGGTGGGAGATAGGTATGAGTGCTGGGCTAGAACCCGTAGATCCGACCCTGCTTTAGACGGGATACAGCAATGATGATGGTGGTGGTGTCCAGCTGACTACCACCACAGTAGGAAAATCCGAGTTTCATTGAATATAATTGCTGTGGTGGTGGTCAGAATGACAATTCAAAAATGCGTAATGCACACAGATGACCTTGGTGCCATTAGTTCAAGGGTGCAGAAATATTAGGCTGCCGAATTGTAGATACATTTAGAAATAAAATCAATGGAGCAATAATTGAATATTCTGTGAGTTGTCTCAGCATGAACACCACCACAGCAGATAAGGATTAACCATAGATGGAGTTCAAATGGGCCAATTTTTATTAGGATCTTGTTCTCTTTATGCCTTGCCTGTAAGGGAGATTTTGTGGGAGATGCAACAAATTTGGCCGCCAATGTTTAGACTATCAAGTGGCAGGCCACCTACTAACAAAATACGTTATCAGTATCAATTTTTAGGTAACTTCTAAACAATTCATAACATAAATTAACGTATCTTTTTCACTTGACGTTTCTATGGTATAGAACGGCATTCCACGCACTTCCAGAAGCGTTATCTTCCCATGAGTCCAGGAAAATTTAAAAGTTGTCGTTTGGGGCGCTTCAATTCCTATTGGCAACTCAAGTCCACGAATAAAAGCAGCGGAAGTTTGAGAGAAATGTTTGTTTAGTAGTCGGAATGTTTAAATCTTCAATTTGTATTTTGGCAGTTAAATCATTGCATTACTTTTGGAATGGAGTTTACTTTATTGTGGCTGGGATCATTATTGTCACTATTCATTAGATGGACCGTGTCTCTGTATCCATATTCAGGTTGGTTTGATTTGACAAACCTGACGGTTATTGATGCGCGAATCCCGGCAGTTTTAAAATCTATTAATAGAATAGTTATTTAATCATTTGGCATCTAAGTATACTAAACAGTGATTGAAACGAGATTGATATTGATAAGATTTTAAGTACCAAAAAATGACATCTGATTTAATAGATAAAGGTCAGTCATGTTATTTGGATGTTACTTTCAGGTCAAGGAAAGCCGCCCATGTATGGAGATGTGGAGGGATTTAGACATTGGATGGAAATAGCCACAAATTTACCGGTGGAAGAATGGTAATGTAATGAATAAATATTTTGGGCGCCATATTTCGTACTTTATGTCGATGTAAAGGTAATGTTAAAAAAATATATGACTCTTATAGTTCGTATATATTAATAGATATTAATAGTTGGGACTCCGATGTATCATTGGGTGGGGTTAACAGCGCGTGTGGCAAGTTTATTTTTGACATATTATATAATATATTGTCACTTAAAAGTTAAACGTCGTGGAAAGCTCAGATTTAGGGTTCCTGTAGACGCATCTTTATTATTGTAGGATAGCGAGCAAGTAGATTATTGTGTTTATGGTTGAAATTTTGAACCAGCATCACCCCTAACCCTTCCCGCCTCTGGCGTCGGTACTGTATTTCTCGAGTTATAAGTTGAACGCAATCCACGTGCATTTAAGGGGCCATAGACTTGAAAGTGGGCAGAATCGAAGTTGTATGTAAAGTTGGCATGTAAGCAATACGGCAAGTAATACGGTAAATGATAATCACTACTGATAGTTAGACATCAAATAACTAACCAGATAAACCAATCTGAGCCTCGTCATTAAGACAGTCCATCAAAGAAATAATGGGACTTGCATTTTGTTTTCTTAATAAATTACTTCAAATCCATAGAGTGAATTATAGGGAGAGGAGGTATAACTTCCTATCGCTTTTAAGTATCTGTTTATTAACTTACAAATTTAAATTTCTTCACTTACAGGTATGTAAATTCTAGTCGTAATGACCTTCAATATTGGGGATTCGATTATCCGCCTTTGGCAGCTTATCATAGTTATGTAAATGGGCATATGTAAGTTTACTTAAACTCTTTGTATTAATTTTGACGATAAAATTTGTATTGGAGGTTATTACAAACTGCTTGTTCTTGTTAGTATGATAATTTTTATTCCTGTTTGATGATATTTTAGTGCAAAATCGATTAATCCATCATGGGTTGCTTTTGGATCATCTCGGGGATTTGAAGGCTACTATTTTAAGCTCTTTATGCGTTACTCTGGTATTTTAAGTATCTATGCGTCCCTTAAGAAATATTGAGAATTTTGGCTTAATTACATATCCTTTTTTTATAGTTGTTGTTGCTGATTTACTGATTTTTTACCCTGCTATTATTTTGTACTTTTATAAAGCCTATTACAAAGAACGAATTAAGGTAAATATGAAAATGTGGTTTATCATTGGCAAAGATTTTGATTCTTGATAATACTTCTTAGGCATGTGCGGCTGTTGCCACGTTATTATACCCAGGATTAATTCTTGTAGATCATGGACACTTTCAGTATCCTTTATTGTTGTTGATATTATTATTATGTCAATATCTACTGTATGTCGTCATTGTTATTTGTTTTTCTTAATTATCCCTTCAGATTTAACTGCATTAGTTTGGGATTTCTTATTTGGTCTTTAGTAGGATTTCGTTCACAACATGATGTACTTGGATCAATAGCATTCTGTTTGGCTTTAAATTATAAGCAAATGGAGCTGTATCATTCAATTCCGATATTCTTTTACTTGCTGGGAACTTGCATTCACCATCGCAGCAAAGCCATTGGGTAGTTATTGTTTGATGCTGGGTATTTAGTTCGCCCACATTCTTAATTCCTCTTACACTTATTCCTTGGTCATTTTAAGTTAGGACTACCGGTATATAAACATTTAACACTACTAGTCCTTTTGGAGCGATTGACTGTGTAGTCTCTTTAATTTCAGATTATAGTCTGTTGTAAGTTTAGACGAGAGAAAACACAAACATTTCTTTAGTTGAGTCATTGGCATAAATGTACAAAATTTATGTCAAATAAAATGCCTCATCGACTCCGGTCATCCTTAAAATCTGGTCTGATCTTTTAGGTTCATTAAACTTTTGAAATTGGGACTAGTAGTGGTAGGCACTTTTGCCGTCTGTTGGCTACCGTTTATTCATGACAAGGAGGCAACATTTGCAGTTGTGCATCGATTATTCCCATTTGCGAGAGGATTATTTGAGGTAAAGATGTTTTCATTTTGTGCACCTTTCAATATTAAGACTTAAGAAAGTAAAATTAATTTTTATGTATTTTACTGTATTTCTAGGATAAAGTTGCTAACGTATGGTGCACTTTATCTGTCTTTTTGAAGTTCAAAGAAATGTTTTCTATTACGATGTTGCTTAGAATTAGTGGTGCTGTAACTATGTTATCATTGTTACCTCTGAGTTGGAATGTAATTCAAAGTCCGTCATATCAAAGATTGCAGTTGGCTTTGGTAAGTTTAGTTTATTAAAAAATTCTGTTGCAAATCTATTGGAACTTATATGATCATATTTTTGTTTTCAGGTTAATTCTTCCTTATTATTCTTCCTGTTTTCATTTCAAGTTCACGAAAAGTCCATTTTATTAGCTGCGATGTGAGAATCTCTATGCGTACATGTTGATTAACTTGAATTCTTCATTAATCTTATAATAACTTGTTATTGTGATAGAATTGTTTGCCTTATTTTGTCTGAATATCCACTACCTTCGTTGTGGTTTTTGTTGATCTCGGTCTTTAGGTAAGTGTTTCACTTGTTCATTGTATGTAACTACTAGGTTTGATATGAGATTGTTGTTGACAATTTCTACTCATTTCAGCATGTACCCGTTGTTTATCAAAGATGGATTGATCATACCATATTTTGCCACCCTCGTTATTTACATATTTATTGTAACACGTGCATTTATTCATAAAGATCTCAAGCAAATGAAACTCGCTTCACGACTGCCTATCAGATACCTAGTAAGTATATTGTTAAATGTGCAATCGTTCTCAACAGTATGATAAAGTTGGTACAGTTATTTCTCTACTCGAAATGTTATACATTCTGTATTTATTTTTAGTTTTTTGCTTCGATATTTGGGACTGTGTTGCTTAGTGTTGCAGCAATTTCCATTCCACCTCCTGCCCGGTATCCAGATATTCATGCTGTATTGTGTAGCATGTACAGTTGTGGACACTTTATTATTTTTGCTGCCTATTTTCATTGGATTCAATTCAGGATGAAAGATAGTACTTTAAAATCTCAAGATAGTGCATACACCAAATTAAAAAACAGTTAATTAGTGTAACGTTTTCATCTGTTCTACTCTAAACCTTGATACTGTATGTAACTGTAACATATGCAACTTGGCTCCAATTGCTCAAGGATATTAATGTTGGACCTAATTGAAAATATCAATAAAGATCATGATTTAATTTTTAATACATACTGGTGAAAATGAAAGTTGATCTGTCTGTGCAGGTACAATTACAGTATTAATTTTTCAAAACCAAAAGTGACTATCGATGTATACAAGCTAACATTACAGGGTTTTAGTAACGGTGTTTCCGCGCCACCTAGCGGAGACTTGCTTCAGTACTGCCTCATCTTTAATCTGCATTATACCAGATCGGATGCTGACGTTTTGTGAATGGGTCAATTAACCACACCTCCGCACACGATGATGAAAGGCGCACTTTACCTCTTCTCTTTACTAGAGATTAAAGCCTCTGACAGGGGCGAACCTGTGTACGGATTGGAACACCTCCAGAGCATCCAGGACCACCTGAACGCAATTTGTGCATGGAGGCGCTGAAAGCAGTATTCCCAGCACCCTGTAGCTCTCCACTCCTATGTATCACTACTTGTACGTATTATATTGTGCCCGTTGGGCGTTCGAAATAAAATACAGTAAATGTGCCGTTACAGTCACGTTACAGGTGCCTTACTGTGTTACTGTTTCAAAGACTAGTCTTTCTGAACTGCCCTTCACGTAACGTCACGTGTTATACGCGCTTAAAAGCAAGACGCTTGTAGCTAGTTTGAGTGTCGTTTGAACTTAGTGTGGCGGGCGTCCTGCACTCTATTAAAAACGAAAAAAATAAAGTTTTTAAAGTAAGTTTAAAATTAATGTATTATAAAATTACTTAAGATGCATGTAATAATATGGAAAAGGAGTGTATATATGAACTAAAAAGTTAAACATTATGTTTAACGTTCGGTTTCGATTGAAAAGTTCTTTCAAAGTGTTTTGAACCTTGATTTTATTGAATTGGCATTCCATCGTCTATGTTCTTCAAGTTTGTGTTCTGTTTTGGGATAAAATACTTTTCAAGTCAGACCCAGACTTTTTTTCCAGACAGTTTTTTCTAGTTTCATATTGATTTTCTGAATTGTCAAATCCATGATTGTTTATTACTATTGACAGCTTTGAAAGGTCGTAGGTTCGATTCCCTCACTTCTAGAATTTGGAAGACGCCATCAGAACTTAAATTACGATTTACTTGTAATGAAATCATTGACAGCTAAAAGTAATTGAAACTTTAATTATTTAGCAGAATCAATCGAGGATCCTGACAACACGGGCAGGCGCAGGGACGTCTATCAAACGTATGTGTGTGTGTGTGTGTGTGTGCATAATAGAGGAAGTTTGTGATTATAAATGGGGGAAAAATTAAGTAAAAGTTGTAAAGTTAAGTTAATTTAGAATCTACCTAAAATCAACTTGCGCGAAGTTCCAGGAATTAGATTCGTAAGCGGGGGGGGGGGGGGGGAACAGCAACTTCATCCCCTTTTTAAACGATAGTAGCGCCTTTGAAGGTCCTCCCATCCGAGGTCAGTTATGGTCTTGATTAAGGACTCCAATTTTTTATCCAATAATGTTTTCATGCTTATCATGCTGATACAGCAGCTGCTATGCACCTTTTTCGAGTATGATAAGCTAGGGACCCCATCCCTCCCGCCGATATCAGGAACACAAGCAAATAGTGTTTATATGTATGTTAAACCCCTGTTAAACCTTCGAACCCCAGCTAGCACTAAGATGGGTGACCGCTTGGGAACACTGGATACTGCTAATACCCAAAATCGTCGTAACAGCGTAGTATTTGTGCAGACTCTGCATTAGAACGACGCAGTGGACGGGGCTCTAATGACCATTGTAGTTGAAGGGTCCTAAAACACCAACAAAACAAGCAATACATCTTCGTGCATACGTTATTCAGGCTCTAATGTACAAGCCATTAACTTACGAAGCCATTGACTGAGCCATTGACACCGAAGGCTCGAGATGGTATAGGTCCCAAGTCTAAGGACAAAATGATGTGATTCTTTGTGGGTTAAAACATTACTGTATATTAAGGTTGTGACAAACGTGAAATTCTAAGGCGATTCCAAGAAAGGGAAATATAAATAAAGGAATACAAATAAATTTTGATACTAAAGTTACTCACTGAAAATTCAGATAAGGAAATTTGAAGGAAGTTGTTCTCTTTTCTTAAAGCATGGGCTTAGAATGATTTGTTAGTTACCTTCTTTTGACATCATGACATACAATTGAATATAAACTATGTTTCTGAAAAGAAATCAATTGGTAGACTTGTAGGTAGAATAAAAGTAGAATAAGAGGTTCAAATGTAAATACGGATATGATATAATCTATTACTTTTAATAAATTCAAGTAGAACACAAATAAACGTGACGTTTTACGATGTTCATGTTTTGTTTGTAGGCTTGTTGTGAAGGTGGGTTTATTCGGAGGCTCATGTCGGGGTAGAGCTGTTATTATTCTTACATAAAACACATGAAGAAACAAGGAAGTATTTTAAGACAGTTTGTACAGTGGATAAAGTCGATTGGGATTTGCTCACCTACTAAATAATCTCGAAGTACCTTTTTTGAGTAGTGAAATATGTGCTATTATTCGTCACTCTTTTACTAACCCTTTAATTAAATGCAGTTCGGTGTATAATTGATTGAAGGTGATTTTATTACTACATTGTTTTCTTGTTCACTTTATTAGCATTTAACGTCATCATAATTAAAAACAATTTAATTGGAAAAAGTGACTGTGGCTGTTTTGATACGTTTATTTTGCTGTTGAATTAAATCCTACTGAAGGATTTTGATCAAGAAAAGTTGGTAAGCTTTAAGTTGAATTATGACTTTTGGAGAGGTATAAAATATAAAAGCGCTGCCCGTGTAGCTGTAAAACTGTTGTTGATTATCTTCCTTTCTGGATGTTGAAAACATGGAAAAGTTCAGCACCCTTTAGATACTAAATTTTGCATCCAGAAGAGCGACTTATTCATACTCTTATTTTATATCTTTTGCTTTACATACCAGCAGTAAGTTACTTTAAAATATTTTTTTACTCGAGACTCCTGTTGCTATAATTAAGAAACTGAGCTAACTTCGTATGTCTTCGACTCATCCTGTTCAAAATTTTTCCACTCTAAGAACGTTGACATCCTTTGGGGTTTTTTTTCTTAAGCAGAAAAAAATATCACTTGTGTGACTCCTATTGCCCGGCGTGGGACAAGCATGTAGTAAATAATTGCGCAGTTATTAAATCCACCCTTGTGTTCATCAACCTTTTGTTTTATTGTTGGATCGCCTGTAGATGATGCACGCCACCAAATAAAATACTATTTTTTCTTATATATTTCTTCTCCATTTAAAACGTGTCGCGTGTCATCCCACGTCCAACATGCAATTCAAACAGTCATTTCATTATAATTTCTGATTATGTAGAAAACCTGCCTTTGGTGGAATTGTTTGTGGGATGTCAGGACATTTGACGGCTGTTCCTGCGAATTGCTTCATGTTATTCAAATTTCCAATTTAGGAGTTAAAAGTTTTCACTGAGAGTTTCGTTTGCCAAATTTATGTTTTCATTGAACTTTCGGAGAACGTGTTGATCCTCGGTTCCCTTACAGTTAAGGTGAAGTAGGAGTATATCCACGCGAATTTTTGTTGTTTCATTGGTATTTAAGGGCCCGTCAATTACAAGGTCATTAGAGTCCCGTTCATCGCATAGTTCTAATGCAAGAACTGCACAGACCACACTCTAAGGCGACGATTTTTTGGTATTAACGGTACCCAGTGTTCCCAAGCGGCCGCCCATGTTGGTATTAGCTGG
The DNA here is from genome assembly GCA_013389805.1 of Trigoniulus corallinus. Lineage (NCBI taxonomy): Eukaryota > Metazoa > Arthropoda > Diplopoda > Spirobolida > Trigoniulidae > Trigoniulus > Trigoniulus corallinus. The sequence goes on from JAAFCE010006949.1 coordinate 14,061,093, forward strand.
GATTGCGTTGCTTAACTTTAGTGGTCATACGAGGACTGGTGTGTCCAACGCAAAAAGCCTCTCCCTCTTGTCTGACCACTGCTCACGTCTGGCGGCCTGATGTGGAGAGAAATCCGTTTTCACATAACCATATATATGTTCTGTGATCTAACCCTTTTCACACTTAAGCAGGATATGGTGCCCACTTGTCCCGGGATCATACGGGCGAACTGTTGGACCATATTTTTATGTAGGCAGCTGTCAACCTAATGTCGCAACCCCGTTCTTAATGCCCACTTGTCCATTTTTTTCTTCTGGTGGCATTTTCTCCTACTGATGCCAGTGGGAGAGCTACACCTGGGAGTGTTGTCTCTCTATACGTGCTGTATATTTTACTCTATGTAGGAAGACTTTTTTTAGGCCTACACATTGCCTAGGGGTACTCGTGTAGTCCGTTTCAGGATGGAAGACGCACTTGGGGCTTCCGTCCCTTTCGGTCTAAAGAAGTCACAAGCTTTGGCAAGGTTTGAGACTGGCAGCTAGTGAGTCGCGCAGGTAGACTTTTTCCACATGAGTACTCGTGCGTACCAAATATCTCTAGGAAATAAATGAAATTGGAACGGAAAAGAAAAAAAAATTTAGCCAGAAAGAGTAACAAAAGATGAAAATCCATTTCCTTGTATTCTGAGTTAGGTCCCTGTTCCTCTCACACGTTGGCATGCCCCGCCATGTCTTGTATATTCAAAGAAACTCTGTATCCGAATATTCAACCTTGGAACATACAACGAAGATTCATATCTTGTGGACATGCATACAACATTGCACATTAGTTTACCTTTTAAGCCATTACAAAATAATTTGATTACAACTACTGTATAACCGGAAATGCAAAGAATCCGTGGTACTTTCTAAACAGTTTTGCTACGCATTGCCCGGGTCTTGGTCCCCTACAGACGGTGTATTCGTCATATGTACTGTAAATAAAATGCAGTAGAGGTGTATGCTGTTTAAACTAACTAAAAGTGAGGTGTGTCGGACATTTTTTGGGGGTATCCTTATTGAAGGTTTTTATTGTTAAATAGTCACATCCTTTTTTTCACTTCCTCTTATCTCTAAAAGTTCATGTATTAAAACATTTCTTGCAAACTACTTAGGTGCGCCAATGAATGCACTAATGACCTAGTCTATAAAATGCAGCGTTATTGGGAGATTCACATTTATGCTGTTATATATATACAGTATGCACTCTGTAATTCTACTTGTGAATCAGTAATTTATTAACTACGTTTTATCTAATTTCTTAATTTATTTCAAAAGGGTTCATAATAATGAAAAGCGTGCTATATGGTGAGGCAAAACGGAAGAAGTGCTCAACAGGATTTAAAAAATATAGGAAATTAACAGACAGAAACGTGCACAGGTAGTAGTATATCAGCTCTGCGTCAGTTATAATATTAAATATTATAGTTATGGGTGGTAAAGTATATTTACTTCCTCGATTACCCCTTCCCCTTTTGACCCTTTTGTTGCTCTTTAAGTTAGGAGCATGTGTGAAGAACTAGCAAAGTAATTTTTTTTAAACCACTTGTCAAGTGCCTGTAATTATGCGCTACATACAGTCTCGTTATGGTGCGAAATGTTGTTAAACTATAAGCTGCATCAAAAATAATGAATTTGTGCTATAGCTGCAGGCAGTAATCAAGTGTCTGAAAATTGAGCTACATTCTGACTGCGACGTTTGGCTGAACATTACGTCTACATTTCGTCGCAAGTAAGGAACATGTTAATTTATAAACAAGTTTCGTCATTCCCCGTTTTAGTAGTAGGCTGACATCAGTTTGTTCTTCCAGTTTTTTCACAAACAAGTTCGTCCAAAAACATTTTAAAATGATTTGTTTTGCATTGTAATTTATTCAAGCTTTATTAGAAATTTGACGCCGAAATCTTAACATTTCATGATAGAGTGCTGTATACAGTATATGTCGAAGTTCGGAGGCTCGGTAGGTTGCAATGTGCCCCTTTGTTCCTAGGATCAAATAGGTACCAAACCCTGTCATTCAAGCCATCGCGTCGGTCGGAAAGAAAGTGAAGCCGTGGTCTAGTGCGGGGTACTGTCTAGTTATGGCCCACGGTCGCGGGCCATAACTATTATATGTATTATTATACTTGTTATGTCACATCTAACCATTACCTTCCTCCGAGCGGTCCAGATTACCAGAAAGGTTGGACAACCCTGGTGTAGTCCGCAGTGGCGTCACCCGGTGCGGTGACACCATGGTGTCACCCCCCCCTCTCCCGAAAAAAACCGCTTCATCTGCTTTGGTTTTGTTTGTTTGTTGGTGTTTTAGGGCCCTTCAACTACAAGGTCATTAGAGCCTCGTCCACAGTGTAATTCTTATGCAGAGACTGCACAGACAGTACACTAATGCGACGATTTTTGGGTATTAGCGGCACCCAATGTTCCCAAGCGGCCACCCATGTCAATACTAGCTGGGGTTGCGCTGCTTAACTTCAGTGATCAGACGAGAACTGGTGTGTCCAACGCAATTCGCCGCTCCCTCTGCTTTGGTGTCACCCGGTGCGGCCCGCACCCCCTCTAGTGACGCCACTGGTAGTCCGTAAAACAGTGTTCCCAGGTGTAGAAGCTCTCCTCCCGCTGGCGTCGGTTCGTCAGAATGAAGGTAGACCGACGTTAAGTATGCAATTCACCAGGATCAAATAGGCACCAAACCCTATCATAGGCAGAAATTCACCTTAACAGTTTTTTGCAGATTACTCTTGAAAATTAAAGGTCATGTCGTGGATAAACTTACGGGAAGGCAGGTGGTTGGAAGTAACCGGGGCAGGGGAAGACCAAAGCAGACGTGGGAGCAGGTTGTACGTAAGGATATGGTGGTGTGAGGGGTGGACGGGGACCTGGTGGGCGATAGGCGTGAGTGGAGGGCTAGAACTCGCAAAACCGACCCTGCCACAGGCGGGATAAGGGTATGATGATGACGATGTGGATAAACTTGAAACATTGTTTGGCTGTTGTAATTGGTGAAAGGGTTTCTGACTAGTTTTAGAGGCAGGAAAAGGTACTCGCCCTCCACACTAATTTCCTCTATCCTTTTTTTTGGGGGGGCCTTCTATACTGTGCACCTAAAATTTTTGGGTACACACATCTACCCTTGTCATAGGCTGAAAGTAAGAGTAGGTCAACAGTAGTAGTATTTTTGAATTTCTAACGTGTATATTTTTTTAAAGTTTACTCTTTAATGGACTATTTTCCAAATATGTTTAGCGCCAAGGCCACCCTCATAACGTATTTAAAAATACGTAGTGCAATAATTTGAAAAAAAAAAAAAAACACTCCTCTTTTTTGCAGGAATGTTATCGGCGTACTCATCTTCTAATGAACATTCATATTGTTCTGCTAATGGAAAGCTATGTGTAAATGGAAGTTGTGCTTCTGACAAATCTCAGACTGCGGTCACGAATGAAACGAATCAATCAAGTAAGCCATTGAGTGAGGATTACAATTGGCATCAATTGTGTAAAGGGAGCTACCTTGGAGTGAAGTCGAGTATAGCTGATGACCTGACTACAAAAGAAGATTTGACTAAAGGTTTACTGAAATAACTATTGTGTATTTCAGTGTATACAGTATTTCCTTCCCCGCATCTCTTGTTATTTACTTTCCAATCACGTATTTTGTTTATTATTCTTAGTCTTACAACACATTGGTCTAAATCCTTCTAAACAGTTGGTGAAGCAGTACTGGTCAACTTATAATGGTATGATGATGCATAGAATTAATAATTATAAAAATTTAACACCAGAATAAAACGTGAAAGACACTATGGCATAAAATAGTTTCTTTTTTCATCACACCTTAATTGAATAACGTGATTTTTACTTTTCAGCATCCATTACATTTGCTCAGTTTTGCGACATTACTGAAAGTGAAAAAAACAAAAGTCATATAACGGCATTGGAGGCGTTTAAAAGGTTGGATAAGGAAGCAACAGGAACATTGGCTTATGATCATTTGAAACAAATTATGATGACGGTACAATTTTTTTTTCATTTTATGTATATTTTTAATACCGGATATTCAATTTACATCTATTGTAGCCTAATCGACTCCTATATGATGAAATCTAATTCTGTTTTTTTCTTAGAAAGGAGAAAAAATGTCTGAAGAGGAGTTTGATAATATTTTTGGTCTGTCACCTTTTATGAAGAATGGACATTTCCACTATGTTGATGTAGGCAAATGAGATATCTCTTTTAATAGCATTTTATTTTTGAGTATGACTGATTGGGCAGGGCTTGAGTTTAAGAGCTCCTTCAAGTAATCTTATATCTCTTTGCAAATTTTGTGGTCACAAACGGGACAGTACAATTCTCTAGTTTTAGAGGGCCAATGTTGCATCTATCTTTAGTTTTTTTTTCATAGCATAATTAATTGATCTCGAGTGTCTTAGTGATCTTAAGACAAATAAATTACTTTACAGAATGTTAATTTATTTATGGTTGTTATGTAGTTTTGTGAGAGTGTTACGAAAACGTCACAAATGTGCCAAAAGGTTTCTTTGGAACGGGTTAATGAACAAGAAAAGTTATATAAAAGGAATTCTCACACTTATGTTGTGAAGAAAAAAAGTAAGACAAGAAGATATTAACTTAACACAGTAATGTCTATTATTATTATTTTAAAAGTTGTTTCTTTTTTTGCAATGTATTTGTAATCGCATGATGCAGTGCTACATTAACCACCAAAAAGAAAAATAACATTTGTGTAATAAGTATTAATAATTAGTAAGATAGTAATTTAACGCAGTAACTCCAATTACTATTATTTCAGAAGTTATCCCTTTTTTCATGATATTTTTGTAATTGCATGATGTGGAGTGCTACATTGACCAACACATATAAATAACACTTACCCTATTTATTTCTACTATTGCACTTAATAATTTTTTCCATTAATCGTATTTTGTGTGTTTCTAGCTGGGAAAACTGATAACTGTTCTTCAAATGTCCCTTCTCAGGTTTCACCAGCACTGGATTTAATTGGCGACAATTATAAGGTTAGTGAATATAAATGTGCTAGAGTGGAACAAGCCGCATTTTGTGGGTTTTGCAATCTAAAATGAATAAGAGTCAATTGAGAGTTCAATTGTATTTGCCAGAATTGGTCCAGTTGTCAAAGCAAAGGTTGTTTCTACTTTGAGAAGGACAGAGAAGTTATAAATCACCAATTCGTTTTGAATATCCCTGCCGACACAAATATTTGGTTAACTATAGAACCAATAAGTGAGTAAGTACTGCTCTTTGTTTTAATATGTGTTATAAATATTATAAATTTGTTGATATTTATTTATTTAGAAAACTTGTTGCATGGGAGTGGACTTGATACATCTGTATTTGTTCTGAAGGAAGGTGACAGTACAGCACGACAACTAATTTCATTTACAGAGCATAAGGATGAAAATGTGCTTGTCTAGTATTGAACCACTAAGTGTCATTGTGCATATGAATATTTGAGTAAGAGATCGCATTTTTGGATATGTGTAGGGCCGTGCTTTCCTGGGAACTCGTTTATTAGCTGGAAAATACGTTCTTTTACCCTTCACAAGTGGGTGTCACTTACAAACGAACACAGTCAGTTACTCAAATAAAAGACTCAGACTAGTCAAAGAAAAGAAAGAACCCAGTGATCAAGTGGAACTTACGATTGAATATCAAAATGCACTGAAGGAAATTTTTGATTTAGTAGATCTAGATAATAATGGAAAACTAAGTCGAGAAGAATTTACTTTATTTCAATGGCAAGCATGTGGCGAGGAAGTGCAAGATGAGGAATGGGCAGCTCTTGAAGGTATGCAGGCCAGTGTCGTCATATTATTTCTTGATGAGATTACGTCTTTTAGATTCTAGAATCTGTGATAAACAGGCATGTATTTCTTTCAAGCTACTTTTGAGTTGGAAGATAATGAATTAACTTTGAATGGATTTATGGATGCACATCTTTTGGAAGCAGAAAACCATGATGGGAAAGAAGAAGAACTTTGGGTGACGCTATACGCAATGGGTTACAACAGCAACCTACAGTTAGAAAATGTAAGTGATGTAATCAACGGAACTTGTTACTTGAATTCAATGCCATTTAATGCCATTTGTCACAGTTGAATTTTCGTGAAAAATAGGCAGTTCCATTCGTAGTTCAAGTGTATTCAGAAGAAGTAGGGTCTAGTCTTCATATATCAGCCCTGAAAACAGGAGGAGCCCTTCTAGAGAAAGTAATTTGTCGTTGTGCAGTTGACAGAGGACATGCATCGAAAGTTAGAAATTTAAATGACTTAATAATGTACACATATGTATCACAGCACCATGCAGTAATTACCGTCCATAACAAGGTATTTCTTGAAATTATCCATAACCAAAATGAGTGTGTTGTGTTAGAAGAGAACTACATGTATATATTTTCGGGGCATACTTGATTTGTTAAAATTGATCATTTTTAGGCCCATAGTACAGTAATGGTTCGCCTTGATTGTAGTTCGAGTCAGAATTGCAAAAGTCATCGAGGAAACCTTGATTTTACGTTGAAGTGCTTGCCTAAGAGCGTTATGGTAAACTTTATTGTGTTAACATATTTTCAGTTTGAATAAGTCTATTAATGGTATGCTGTTTTATCAATATGTTTAGGTTGGGCATTATCTCATCCCTGCTGTTGATAAGCAGCCTTGGCAGGTTAATTGTACCGAGTCTGTAGTAAAGTAATGCCAATTTAAAGCCTCACCTTGATTTTTCAGAAGAATTCTTCAAATTATTATTTCACTTTAAATTTCCTAAAAGCAATTGTATCATAGTATATTTTAAAATGATGGTATTAAGTTTGTTAAGTATGAAATTCTAATTCACTACACTGCAAGCAGCCTCATTTGGCCAATTTAGCAGTGGAGAGACAAACTCTGTGCCTAAAACCCTAAGCCAGTGGTCTTCAAACTTTGTCGACTCACGGAACCCTTAGAACTATAAGATGTATTGGGGGAACCCCCAACCCACCTTTAGAAAAGTACATCTTGTCGCAGCTAACGAATTTTCCTTTTGACTCGCGGAACCCCCAGAGATGTATTGCGGAACACAGTTTGAAGACCGCTGCCCTAAGCTATATTGTTGTATCCCCTTACAATACTTGCAATAGTGGCCTTTCCTTTCAGGAAGCCCTCCACTTTATCCTCTCCAAGGGTATTCCATTGCCGAACGGTCCTTGGGGGAAAAAGACCAGTAGTATGAATCTGTGCCTTTATCTCTTTCAATTTGTATGAACTATCCTTTTTCCCCTTATACTCTGCCAGGGATATACTTCCAACCAGAGGTCCATTGCACCCCATCAGCAGCAGTCTGATAAAAAGACTAATGCTGTGGGATACATGCCTCTGGCTTAGTGTGTCCCACCCTAATTCCCTAATCATGGGGGACAAATTAATAATGCAATGCATTTCCATGGAGAAAACGAAGCACAGCAAATTAATGGGACGATCTTGTAATATCGTGTTTTTTAAATAATTCATAAGCATAGAATTTTTATCTATTTGCATTATGGTTTTTTAAAAACAAATGCTAGAATACAAATACACAAATACGTAACTGTTTGTCTTAGAGAAGTAATTTCTTGATGAAGATGACAAAGTTATGGTTTTCTATTTCACTACATAAGGAAATCTGTACTGCCGAAGAAGTGCTTTCACCGTCCCTCCCTCATCATCACTACTATTTAAAAGATGTCCTGACATACAGCATACAGTATGTCAGCTTTTGAGTGCCATTCAAATGATTATTTGTACATTGTATGTGCCAAGACTTATAAAGAGATCTGAAACAATTTAATATACAGTCTCACATTTTCTATTCATTTAATAACAGTAATAAATATTAGCCTATGATTTATTTTACTAGGTTTGGCAATTCCTTGTTAGTACTGGTAATCTTTGTGGCAAATTTGAGCCAATGTGCCAGGTTAATCATGTGTGCCAATTGATATATTTGATGATTTATTAAGGCTGTACAAAACTGTACTGTTAATTAATTATTGATCATTAACTTAAATAAAATACCAGTTAATATAACAAAAAGGTATGTCACAACAACAATGGCATTGAAGGTGTGATAATGTGAAAGTGGATAATTCTCTGAAATGGTCTTCAGGAAGGTCACAAACATCTCTTGGCCATGATACTTGTTACGGAATACAAATTCATGAAAGTATGAAGGGCACACAGTTCACATGATGTTGTAAACAGGCAGTGAAGTCTGTGCTTTGAACGTATTGATGTTAAACCCCCCCTTGGGCTTCGAATATAACGAAGAGGTATACACCCTATCAAGTCATATCCCCCCTCAGAAAATCCTGGTTCATGCTATCGACAGTCATATCCCCCTTCAGAAAATCCTGGCTACGCCACTGGTGTGTATATACCATTGGCAATTTGGTCAATGTTTGCATATGCTGCCCATCCATCAGGGATTATATGTGTACCACGGAGTATGTGCATATAGTCGAATTATTGACTCCAGTGTAGTAGTTGTGCGGTTGGGAACCTCGATGAGGAAGCATTTACGCGTGCCACGTTCAATGCCGCCAAACACCCAGTAGCCATCTCGCCACTGGCCTCTGTGACACTTATGATGAAAACACTTGGATTCAAAAATTTCCATTACTCTTGGTAATCAATCCACTGTTGCCCATGCCTCTAACTTGATCCGCATTATCTTCCAGCCACACAGCACACTCGTCACGCATAAAGCTGCACCAATCTATACATCTTTTCCTACCTGTGGCAGAGTCGAGTTTGCGGGTTCTAGCCCTCCACTCCCGCCTATTTCCCACCAGTTCCCCAACCACCACCACACACTACCACATCCTTACGGGTAACCTGCTCCCACGTCTGCTTTGGTCTCCTCCTGCCCCGCGTGCTTCCAACCACCAGCTTTCCTGTAATGCATTTAACGAGCTCCTCCCCCTCCTCATTACATCCCTTTAATCGTATTACATCTCACTACATCCCTCTAATATACTCATTCCTAATTCAATCAGCTCTTGACACGCCACTCATGCACCGCAGCATTCGCATCTCGGCTACTTGCATTCTATTGACGTAGCTCTTCCTCACTGACCAACACTGATCCGCATAGCTGGCCTAACCACTGCCAAGGAGTCTCCTTGCCACTGCCCTGTAAAACTTTACTTTCAATTTGATTGGGACCCTCCTATCACACAGGACTTCATTTGCCTGTCTCCACTTCAACGATCCCCCATTGATTCTATGGGTCACATCACAGTCTATCTCCCCATTGCTTTGGAATGTTGATCCTAAGTAGTAACCTCATGCACCTTTTTCAGCAGTTCGCCCCTAGAGAGTGCGTCACCATTATTTTTCTGTCCTTCCCAATTGAAAGCTAAATACTCTGCTTTCTTCTGTCTTCTTCCCACCGTAACCGAATGGGCGGTTGTCGACTACCGTAGTTTTAACAGCTGTTCGGAATTTTTGTAGAGCAGCCTGTTTTAATGGCGACTGGTCCCGATGGTTTTATGTTTTCAGGATCAACATTTAGTCGAAATTCATTAAAAAACAATCGAGCAGACGTAAGTATGTTCTTTGACAGCATAGCCCCAATGTTAACTAAAATAAATATTAATAAAAAAAACAGCATTAGCCATATAGTATGTTGTCGTATGCAAGGGAGAAAAGCACTTTCACTGTCAAGCAGTTAAAATAATGAGTTTTTTGTATTAGTTTTACACCTAAATATTGGCCCAGGCTGGTGTAACTGTGGTTAACATCATTGTATGATGTCCGATTTTATTCTCTAGGTATTAGAATGTCGAATTTGTGAAGATGTCTATGCATTCCGTGGTGACAAAGTTCCGCGGCTTTTACTATGTGGACACACTTTGTGCCACAGCTGTTTGTTACACCTGCCAATTCATGAAGACATTTTGTTATGTCCATTTGACCGACAACCAACTCCATTGGGAGATGCTGGCGTTTGGGGATTAAAGAAGAATTTTGCATTGTTAGAACTTCTTGAAAGACTACAGAGTTCCCCGGAAAAGGAATCATTTCGTTCTGCGGACTTTTATGACAAGGAAAGACAGGTAAAGCCTATTAATCAATGAGTTTCTTACGATCTACAAAGCAGACAAGTGTCATGGTTCATAATTTATGACTTTTTTTGTGTTGATGTCACATTTATATTGCAGTTAGCTGTGTCTTGTGATGAAAATGAAGAACACATTGCAGTTGTGTATTGCATGGTGTGCAGCACAAATTTGTGTTTCGAATGCTCAGAAAGAACCCATTCCATGCGCACTTTGTCCAAGCATAAAAGGGTGCCTTTGTCCGAAAAACCGAAAGCCAAACCAAAGTGTGCTACACATCCGTCTCATACTGTAGAGTTTATTTGCTTGGAAGAAGAGTGTCAACGATCACCTCTTATGTGTTTCATCTGCAAAGATTATGGACGGCATGTTCAACACAGAGTAGGCCCTTATATTTTTTGTTATAGTAATAACGTAAAACTGTGAAGTTGAGAATTTCTAACTTTGATTGATCCAGCATGCCCTTCTAGAAACAGAAGCAGAAAAAATGAGAAATCAAGTGTTGGCTGCGCTGCAACATGTCCAGAAATTTGTGGAAGAGGTGAGAGAAACGTCACACAAATTGGAATTTGTGATTCAACAAATCGAGGGCTATTCGCAGTTGGTATCTGATGGACAAGGTGGCACCATGCAACAAATGGTAATACTGTAATTATTAGCAACAGTTTTTAAATGTGGAACGGTAGAAATGGTAATTGCTACGCTTCAAACAATTTCTGTAGACATGTGGCACAGCGGAAGATGCAAGAAACAAGATACGAGCTTATTTTTTTGAATTACGAGAAACTTTAAATCGACAAGAAATAGCAGCTATGACCGTTATTGATACTTACATTCGGGAACGGCTTTGTTGTCTGAAACAGCATCAAGAAGATTTAATGGTGTTGCTTTCCCAAGTAGCCACCATATGTCAACAATGTGAGAAAACAATTCAACAAGTAAATGCTTTAGGTTATTATATAATAATTAGAGCGGTCACCAAGAGTCATTTGTTAAATTTTTTGTTGCTGATGTCAGTTGCAAAAACGTTCGTTGTTTTTTTCGTTATTTAGTGTAAAACTCATTCGTAATTATGTATCAGACATTATATCAGTTTGAAATTCCTTAGTGTCATCGAATTTGTTTTCTTGAGATAAATTTGATCATAATAGCTAATATTTGTATAAACACATTTTTGCACTGACTCTTAGACTAAGTTTTTATGTATTTTGACTGATTATTAGTTTATAATGTAAATATTTTTAATGTGGTTACAGGATGATGCCAGAGTCAAGTTGGCCAGTAGTGAAATTAAAATGATGTTAGAAACGATTGAAACGCAACAGCAACAGTTTGCTGAATTACCAGATCAACTCCAACTTGACCCTTCCATTCCACTAACATTTACCAAAGTAAGTACGCTTTGAATGCCTTCGCAGACTCGGGAAAAAGTTATTGGTGGGGTCCTGAAATATTTGCAAAGGACATTTTTTTACTGAAAAATCATATACAACCTTTGTCAATGCCTTTTAACATTGTTGGAGCGTGGTCCCGGCAACAAACCCTATGCTTATTTGTCGTCGGCCTGCTGTTTGTTGGGGCACTCCACCAACGCCAGGGGGCAAATTCCTATACCTGGAAATTTTTTCCTCATCTACCGTTTTACATGCAAATGGCATCGTACATCACACGGGGCCGTGACTTTACTTCCCATCCGACGCAAGGCGTGCTCGGGCCCATCTTGATCCAGTTTCGAACTTGGAAACACTGACGCAGTAATTGCACCGATGCGAGTTTTTAAACAACACATCCTATTCGTTAAATTGTCCTAGAAATTTAGAAGTGCGGGGCCTCTACCTGAAGCCTAAGAAACTGTCGTCCTAGAGGACTTCCTCACAGGACATTGAAAGAATTGTTCTGGGGACATCCCCCTGACTGTCGTCGTAGCCTTCCGCTGTGCTTCAATGAATACTTCTGTCGGTTTGTTCACCTTTGACGCTTCCTGCACCTTGTTACGCAAGGATTAATCTTAATTGATAAACACTTTACAATGAAAACCACAGATAACAATCACTAGCCAAAGAAGGATAATTCCTGTCTGGGTAGAGAAGGACTAGTGTCCGGGAAAGCGTTAGAGTACCCTTACCGTTACAAATGATGACTTCAGACGGGTTGAAGACGATCGAAGAACAATTCAGTCCTTTGGCTTCCCGGGACATTCAGTGCTATAGGATGATTGTTATCTTCCAAACCCTCCTGGTGATCCAAGCCTGATCCTCTCAAAATGGGAGGCTCAAGGTCAAACCACCCTTTTTTAGTCTTCCTTGTTGCAAGGATTCCCTAACACCCTGTTTCCCATCCATTTTGGTCATGCCCAACCTAAGCTCGTCAAAAATCCTGATGCCCCCATGATTACATATAGATATTTAATATTATCCAAAAGTGAACTCTTTTTTTTTTCACTGGATGAAGCTAAAATGACAACTTGTTCAGCGCACAAGAACAGGACAAAGAAAAACGGAAGTTAATAACTCATTCTTGAATCCCCCCTCTTAAACATCAAATGCCCCACGTTGGAAACCACTGCCGTAGTGATTTTTTTTCACTCGATTCCTGGCATCTGGGAATTTTTTTCACTTGATTTCTGACATATGGGATGCTGCACATCTTATTGTACATTTTATTCTGGTAGGATAACAGAGTTCATATTGGGCCAAAAATGGAGATGAAGATTGTTACTTTGGGCTTGGATAATGCTGGCAAGACGAGCATTCTCTTCAAATTGAAGCAAAATGAATTTGTGCAAACCATTCCAACAATAGGTAATACCAGTGGCGGATCCAGGATTTTCGTTGGGGGGGGGTTGAGCTAAAGCTCGCATATATTATGCGCAAAAGTTTATATGTGTATAGGGGGGTTGCAACCCCAAAAACCCCACCCTGGATCCGCGCGTGGGTAATACCCACGGCAGTTTACCTAAATTAACGAGGAGACACTTTACTGAACACGTTACCCTTATCAGGTTTCAATGTGGAGGTTGTAGAATACAAGAACCTGAAGTTTACAATATGGGACGTTGGTGGACAGCCAAAATTAAGACCTCTTTGGAAACATTACTATTTAAACACTCAAGGTAATATATAATTTAATTTCTTTCTGCTTTCTTAGCAGCAACGGAATGTGTTACGGATGAAAACTAATGTTAGTGATGTAATTTATTTTGCAGCCATTGTGTTCGTGGTTGATAGTACCAACTGTGAACGTCTTGAAGAAGCTCATGCAGAACTGACCAAATTAATGCTCGAAAAGGAATTAAAAGAGGCGGTTGTCCTCATATTTGCCAACAAACAGGTATTGCTAAGGGTGGTTATAGGACAAGGTGATTAAGTAATGTACTGTGGAGAGGGAGCGCACTTTGGTGGAGTAATAGTAGTGTGCTTACTTTGAGTAGGTGGATGCAGGTTCGATTCTGGTCGAGGTGGGTAGCTTTAGGGAGAAGGGAAGTAGTTGTAGAGCCCCGCGTAAAAACACTTTCTACTTGGAGTAAAATATGCGTGTAGAGGTGGTTAATTTCTCTGGAAAAAGATCAGCCCCCACCCGTGAAAGACCTTTACGAGTTTTGTTTCGTTGGCATTTTAGAGCCTTTCAACTACAGCGGTCATTAGAGCCCCGTCCACTGAGTAGTTCTAATACAGAGGCTGCACACAGACACCACGCTGTTACGACGATTTTCGGGTGTTACCAGTACCCAGTGTTCCTAAGCGGTCACCCAGGCTAGTAGGTGGGGTTACGTTGCTTAACTTCAGTTATCAGACGAAAACTGGTATCAAACGCAATAACAGCCGCTCCTACCATGGTGCCCCCCCATGGTTTAGCAAGATCAATGCCAGAGGCGGGCAAACAGGTTTCAATCCCTTGAAACTAAATTTGTGGTAATGTTCATGAAGAAACTGGTTCCCCATTTCTATCAGGGTGGGATACCCCAGAGGTAAAGAGGAAGACAACGGGCGATAGCTTCCCCCCTAGGCGAGATGGATAAGAGAAACTGGGAAGGATGGTTACTACTGGTAATGAAATATGTAGCGATTTAGATCTTTGAGAAGGCTTTGGAAACTATTGTACACAGGCCATGAAGTTCGTTGGATTTCAGGTGTTGATTGATGTTCTTTGTTTAATTTTAGGATTTGCCTAGTTGTCAAAGCATCGAAGAAGTCACTGAAAAACTATCCTTGCATAAGCTGTGCTGTGGTCGGAGTTGGCACATTCAAGCATGTGATGCTCAGAGTGGTATGGGATTACACGATGGCTTAGAGTGGTTGGCCAGGCAGTTAGTTGCTGCCGGAGTTACAGACGTAGTCTAGTTGCAAAACTTAAGATGTCCTCTCTTGTATTTATCTGCGTGCTCCAGTTTAAATTTATATAAAGTATTAGAAATTGTGCTGTACTCTTCCATGGGCTCTTAATCTTTATTACATTCGTACATGACAAAAAAATCATTTTCTGCACTAACCCAACATCCCCCCAATGAAGTTGCTGTTCAAACATCAAACCTAACAGCTTTCCCACCACGTACGCTTTATACAACAAACGTGAATTATGTTGGAAAAAAAATGTGTCGAGACTTGACAATGGCATAGAAGATGGAATGAGATGAAGATGATTGCTAGGGATAAAGGTTGAAGAGTGATCGCTGGAGCGTAATCGCCAAATCCCACGACGTCGTTTATAGAGCTGTGTGAAGTTCTCATTGCATTTGCGCAAAATTTACAATTCCTCATGATCATGGTCATGATCGTGTGCGTCTTCTTCTTTCTCCTGCGATTATTTTCTCGTTAGGGCATACAATATATCACTTTCTGTTAAACTAAAACAAAGTTCCTTACATCTTGCTCTTCTTCTTCGTCATCATCAGCTTCATCCGTTGTGGCCTTGTTAGCCTTTTCATCCTCTTCTCGTTTCTTCCGCTCTTCTTCTTCTTGCTGTTCTTTCATTTTCTTTTCTTCTTCCTATTATACAAGTCTTCTTGAGAAACGGTACTAGACCAGAGGTAGTCTAGGGCTCTTTCTTAAAGTAGGAACTTACTTTTGTTTTGCCCCATGTATCCTCAGCTTGTTTCTTCGCATGTTCAACATCGTCAGTAATCAGGATATTGTCAAAAATTGTACCAGATTTCACCTTAGAAAGAAGATAGCATAATTAGTAGAGTTAAACAGAAGTGTACAATGTCCATGGCAGACTTTGTTACCTGCCACAAGTCAAAACCAATTTGACAGATCTCGCTATATTTGTACAAGTTAGGATCTGCTACGTATTCTGGATTATCAATTTCCGGATGAACCCATGGTCCTTTGTAGTCGGGATTGTCGATTTGTTTGGGTTTCCATTCTCCTTTGTATTCTGGGTTTTCTATCATCGGTGGTTCCCATTCACCATCCATTTCGTCATCCCAGTCTTCTGGTTTGACAGCATCAGGATCAGCGATATGTTCAGGTTTATCCCAATCCTAGATCATCATCAAGATCAGAAACTGGCATTTTCTTAAGATTTAGTCTTAAGTCTTCACTTACTTCGGGTTTGGTGTCTTCAGGATCATCAATTTTAGGCCTGTCATCCCAATCCTCTGGTTTCTTGGATTCTGGATCTTTTATTTTCTTAGGTGGAAGGAAACTCCAACTAGATTCCAAGTCTCCAGATTCTACCTTCTCATTATCAATTTTAACTTCGAAGGTATTATCGGGATGGACAATAAGGGTATAGACGTGTGTGTAGACGTCATCCTAGAATGAAAAGTTTTAGGTTTTAAAAATAAAGTATGCTAACCGTGAGTGGCAAGTCAAAGTTAGCTTCTTACTTTGCAACGAATATCTTTGTTTATAAGTAAATTCTTTCCCTTATAGTTAAAGATGACGTGGACTTTCTTGGTACCTGGTCCACAGATATCTGGGCCTAAATAAAATCTTTTAATCAGCAAGTGAACAAAACGCTATTGTCTACTTTTATCTACAGATTTCAGTTACCAAACATTATTAGATATGGAGATTCTCCATGCATATCCTTAGGGTCCAAACTGCAATCAAACAGTTTAACATATCCACCACCACAGTCTATGTTTTGCTCGTGTTTGACCGTGAACTGTATCACCAAATCCTTTCCTTCATTGCTAAAAGGCTCAAATTTGGAGGAGAGTGCATAGAATCTGGCATCTTGGGACGTCTGAATACCTAAAAAGAAAGTAAAATTTCAATTCCTCCATAATATCACGACTTTATACCAGCATCACGTGTACGTTACCTCTGCTTATTTTTTCATCTCCGTAGAATTTACCGGCGGTAACAACAAACTTCCCTCTTTCACTACTGTCTTTATGGGTAGAATCTACCCATCGATTTCTCCAACTGTCGTCTGCAACAAAAATAAAAACGGTAAAGTTTTTCACCGTCTTTGTTATAGTATCGAATGTTGCATTGTAAGGAACAACCATTAGAAGTTCAGCAAATCAACATTCATCTTTAGCATCATTAGCATATAGTATCTTCCGACGCGCGAGACAGTTTTTACATTTCAACTATTGAAACACCAAGAACAAGTTGTTTCTATCAAATCTTAAGAAATAAAGAATGTTCGGACTAATAGGAATTTATGAATAATAGGCTTCTATTATGGTAACATTTTATCTATTTGAATGGGACGTTAATTCGATAAATGCTGAACGAGAACAAGACAGTTCTGTCACTACAAGTTTCATCACTGAAGAGAAAAATAAATATATTTACCATCAAATGACTCTTCGAAGTAAACTTTCGCCTGAATAGCGTTAAACACAAGAAAAGCACAAATTACTAACAAGCAACGCATCTTGAAAAATCGTGACTCGTACCAGACAGAATTCAATAACACGTCCACAAACTGTTCGACCGGCCTCCCGGTTACATATTATAAGGATGCCACGTGACGAGCGTCCAGATGGAAGCTCGCCATTGGTTGTCTAACATCCAACCAATCAGAAGCTACCACGCTCTAGAAGGCATTCGAGACGTGCTAGAGACGTTGGGTTCGTTGTGTTAGTCGAATGAGTAGTTAATGTATTGAGTCATGTTTCTTTACTTTCCTGTAATTTTCTTCGATACCGTTAATTAACAACCTTTTTGATTAAATACCATGCATCACATTACAGTTGTATCATTTACTTAATCCTGAGTGGCTAAACAGCCCTCAAAATTCTTAGGGACAAGATTCAAGTATAGACTATGCTCTGTTAGGTCCTAATTGTAGGATAAATTATTGTTATTCAATTGCTGCTTTGGACCATATATTTTTCTCTCCATTTTTATGTAGGATGTTGTGACTGGGACACTGCTGGAACATTACTACCTTTTGGGAATTTCAGCAGCCCTCCATTTCTGCTTCACCTACAGCATGTTGCCCCGGTTCGTAATCATGAAAACATTGAATGACAAATAGTCTTAATGGAACAATGCAAACTTTTATTAATTAATAGCAGGAATTGCAGTCACCTTTATAGACATCACAAATGTCAATGTGACGTTCACTCCCACATTTACATGCCACGGCTGCACTTTCATTTTACCGATCCGACTTCTGGAGCGTTATAGAACCAGTATTTACCGCTAGGTGTGTGTGTGTTAACAAGTGTTCCCATTAAGGTTCTATAAATAATGTAGCTTCAGTTTTTCGTAATACATAACGATAAGAAATAATATGTCATTGGAAAGAGTACAGATTCAACCTCTGCAATGAGCGATAACGTTCACTTATCAGAATTTTTTCCGGCAAAAATGTATGAAGTTCCGAGAAAAATGTGGTCCAATTGAAAGTCACCAATAGTCATTTGCATTATGGCTTTTGCTCAGTATTTGGCACATGATATTGTTATGAAACGTTATTGCTAGTAGTAGATGGGACGATGAAGGGAAGTTTAAGAATCCGAAAAATTAACTGCATCAGAGAAGAAATTTATGGAATAGATTGTAAGTAACAGGCGATTCATTTATCTGCGGACTAATAGAGTCAAGTCGATTCTAGAACACTAATAAATGGCTGACTGTCGTACTATCCACATCAGCGACAGCACGCACATTTAGTGCATTTTTCTGGTCCTTCTTGGTAAGTAGTTTTATAAAAAGAGTTCAGATTTTTTTTTGTTCGTGCTTTAGGGCCCTTCAACCACAAGGTCATTAGAGCCCCGTCCATGGTTAGTTCTAATGCAGTTTCTGCACAGACACTACGCTAATGAGACGATTTTTGGGTATTAGCGGTACCCAGTTTTCCCAAGCGACCACCCATATCAGTACTAGCTGGGGTTTGCGTTGCTTAACTTCAGTGATCAGACGAGAACTGGTGTTTCCAACGCAGTTTGCCGCTCCAAGCAGACGTGGGAGCACGTTGTCCGTAAGGATATGGTAGTGTGTGGGTTGGACTGGGACCTGGTGGGGCAGTAGGCATGGACTAAAACTTTTAATTTGTTTGGATTTCAGATATACACCTATTGGGCTAGGACACGGTAGCATCATTTTGGGAAGATTTACTTGACTAACTTACACCTGCAGAATGGATTGACAAACGATTAAAAGTTGCTATGAGCTCTGCTGCAATTCTTCGCTTTAGATGAGTTTCTCAATGATGCGTACTTGGACATATTAGCATTCCAAAAAAATTTAAATTTCTTTATCGAGTAGCATGAAATACAGTGGAAGGCCAAGTGGATCTTCCATTGATAAAGCTACGACTACTGCATGAAATGACCGTGGGATTACTGCTTACAAACTTGAAATTATTTCATCGTTGAAATTGGTATTGATGATTAACCTGTTGGTTAGACACCCACACACTATAGAAATAGGTATAGTACTTTAGCATTTTATTTATTTTAAATCATACTGCATCGACATGTTTGGAAATGGAAATCTGGTGAAAAGCTAAAAGAGTCACAGCCATTAAACATGATCAATAATACAAGCGACGAATACGGAATTATTTCAATGAAAATAAACGAATTTCCAAATAACAGTATTTTGTATTATTCTTATTAAATTTATTACTTTTTAACAGCGGCCTGCTAGCCTTTGAAGAGTAATGGTTCACTGGGGGAAAGACCAGTCTAATTCTACACACTACTGAACAGTCTGAAACGTCGTCATAGTTTATATACGATGAATTTAAAAACATTTGTTCAGCATTATTTGTTCAATTGTAGGTATCTTACGTGTGGTGGCATGTTGACTGCTGATCAACTAATGATTGAAACTCTGTGACTGGCTTTTGTATCCATACTGTTAAACACTTAGCCTCACAGTCACGTAAAAGGGTTTTATATTAACAACAGAGTGCATTCCCTAATTTATATTACCTCTTATGCTCCCCTCAGTGTTTTAAAGTTAAATTTCGATATACACGTTGTGCAATCTTAAAATTTAGGAGTGCAACAATGGTCCTACAAGGAATTATTTAAGCCAGGAACTACGAAAACTTTAAGACTAGTTATAAATTACTATCCATTACCCCTCTCTACCCCTCTGGCTCTTAAAAGTAACCCTGTTAGGATGAGTCCCAAACTAGGCGAAGGCGCAGGAGTAATAATAATAGTAATTAACAAAACAATTGCACTGAAACAACAAGGTACTTAGGCTACAGCGACAAAGCAGTGAGCGACGCTAAACCTGACCATCTTCCTCAAGTGACAATGGGAAATCTTTAATCGTTTGTTTTGGAGTCCTTCAATAACAATGGTCGTTAGAACTCCATCCACTGCACAAGTGATCGGACGAGAACTGGTGTGCCCAACGCAGTACAACCGCTCGGAAATCCCTGGGATGGAGGTATTTAAATATCTCTGTAGTGGGCGGTTGATAGGGAACTTGCCTTTCGCTCTTCTTGTCCCATTTAGGACCGCACCTGCAGCCATAGACTTACGAATAATCGCCCACTGTTGCTGACGCAGACCTGGTAACTGATCTCAGGACTCATGTACATTATTACTACATGTATTGAGACCTGAAGAGTTTATCTTTATTATGGTTATATCTGTTGATATTTTACAACCATAAGGCTTTACAGGATTTATTAATCATGATTTATGGGAGGGAAATTGGGACAAAAGCAATTCAACACCTTGTGGTTTATGAACATAATTTTGACGTTGACAGTTGACCTACAAGGTGGGGTAGGCCGGCATCCCCCCCACAGGCAACTCAACCAATAAATATTTCCTGCGGGTTCCAGACGCCTGGCTGGGGGTGCCCCCAGCCAGAGCATGTTCAATGGACCCGCAGACCCGACCCTGCCACAGGCGGGATAAGGGGATGATGATGATGATGACGACAGGGGACCTCCAAGAAAATCCCCTGTGAAATATGGGATGCTTCGCTAATTCCACGAACGCTCGGGAGATGGCACCTCGGAAGCACTGAGTATTGCGCAAGTGCCTGTGCTTCTCTTTGCCATTTCTCTCTGCTTCAAAGGCTCCTTTTTATTTTCTGATTTTATATCAAAGGTTTTTTTTAAAAAAACAATAATTCTCTTTTCCATCATGGATCCCGAAGCATTTTTAGATTTAGCGAATCAAGTTACAAAACTTAAAATGTATCCATTTTTTGATCTTGCCCACTGTGTGGTAACGTGTATGTATATTCGAGAAGATCTAGCTGGAGGTAAGTTGGATGTAGTGCTTTCGCATTTGTCGTGTATGTGTGTGGTTGGTTGGCATGTGGGAGACTAGGGATATGATTCCCTTTTGGAAGGTGATTTGATAGCTCCTCAAGCGGATGCTGCATTCAGACCTCCTCGTAACAACTATTCTTCTGGATTTTGTACTTTTTCACCCCTCACTCGGATGCATTCAGGATGATGCGCATACAAAGATGCTGTCTCAGGCGAACGTCTATTTCTAATTTTGGTGCTTTAGTGATAACCTCGGGGAGAATAGCTGTGCTTCTAGAAAGTTAAACGTTTATTTAGAAATTTGTGCTTTGTGGTTTATTTATACTATGCTTGGTTTATGATATGACAAAGTAAATTAACAAACAACCATAGTATTTATGGTATCTGAACTGTAATGTTGTAACGTAATTTAGAATTCGAAATTAATTCTTTAGAATTTAGAACATTCTGGTGAACGTTCGAATTTCGAATAATCATTTCTTGGAGAGTCGTTGAAAAATTTCAGTGCTATTGTTGTAATTTTAGTTAGGAGTTCTTCAGTCATGATCTGTTTACAGCAGCCCAATTTTTATGATTGAGGTTCAAAGTTAAATTCTGTTAATTATCCCAAGCTGGTGTCTACATGATTTGAGCATTCGTTTGGCACGCAGATGAGTCAGAGTTCCAACCCAGTTTTGGTGATGAACCACTCTTGGACTCCTTGAAAATACTGATGTTCACTGTGTCCAAAGTAAAACCAAATTGTAACCAACATGCATTGTAGGGACACTTGAGTCTCGAAGCAGAATATATTAGTGTTCTTACATGGCTACCTACTGCGCCTCCGACTCCTGTGTCAATCATTCTAGGTTCGATACCGTATCGAGGTGGGTTGGCTTCTTTCGGATGAGAGAGAATTCCCGATTGTGCTTTCCTTCGGATGGGAAGTAAGTCCGTGGCCCCGTGTGATGTACGATGTCATTTGTATGATAAGCATAGGGGTTGCAGCTTCGGTTAGCAGCCGGCTACGTAAAAATTCCGTCCAACAAATCGCCCTTGTGCCAATCCAGAGGAACAAAGATGGGTACCCGACCCTACCATAGGTGAGAAAAGGCTAGAGATCACGTACCTACTCACAATTAGGATAATAGAGTCCTAATTTGGAAACGACCCTATTTGCGCTTTTCTTTTTCGTATAAAACGGGTTCTTCTTCATGTACAGTAGAGCAGTAGGTGACGTCGTACCTCCTACATCAATTCAAATAGTTCACCAGCATACTTTAAATTTCGCTTTGGTCCGAAAGAAGCCACCAGTCTCGGCCAGGATTGAACTAAGATCCTATGACATTTAACATTACACAACTCGAGTCATTAAAATTTTAGTATGAGAAATAAAGTCATTTTCACCCTATCCTAATTCCTAATGAACAGCATAATGCATCATCAAAAATCTTTTAAAAAAAACAAAACAGGTGTGAATTAGAAGGAATAATTTCGGATAGCATTCCTGATTACCTTGCCACATAAATCTTAAAAAGTAAAAAATTAATTTTTCCGTGTTTTTATTTGTAACAGGTGCACAGTTATTCTCTCGAAAACATCCTTTTGCATGCTGGCTCTCATCAATGTTTTCGGTATTTGCTGGTGGGATTTTGTCGAGTTTTCTTCTGGGAGAACCAATCTTAGCAAATTTCAAGACACCAAATTTGTTAATTATGGCTACAGCTGTTTGGTAAGTGCAAATAATCGATATTTCTAATGCATGCTTAAAAACTCTTTTAAACCATTATTTTAAATCGGATTCTTTTTAAAGGTATTTAGTATTTTATTCGCCTTTTGATGTCGTCTATAAAATTTGCAAATTTCTTCCTGTTAAACTTGTAATGGCAACTTTAAAGGAAGTATTGCGCTGCAAGAAAGTTCATGATGGTGTGGTTCATGCTGCGAAACTTTATCCAAATGCTTATCTTATAATGGTCATCATTGGAACTATTAAAGGTGGGCGATTCAGTTGTTGAGTGATATGAAATATTTTAGCACTTGTTTCTTTTGAATTACTTAAATATGAAATAGTAATGAATTTTGATAACATTAATACTCATAATTTCATTTATAACAGGCAATGGAGCTAGTTTTGGAAAATTGTTTGAGCGATTACTTCGTGGTCTTTGGACACCACAGTCCATTGAATTCATGCAGCCTAGCTTGTAAGTAAAAAAGTGATCTTTTCTTTACTTCAATCTTAGCAAACTGTTAAGACGTAAAGATAATTCGACGCCGGAGTGGACTACTAACCTAGGAATGAATTTACGAACCCTGACACCATATTTATTTAAAGAATGGGTAAGCCTGGGAATCTTTACTCCTATGTGAGGTTTTAAGATGTCACTACACGTTCTGAGTATCGCAGGGCCATTTCCTGGATATCCCTGTCCTACATTCAAGCTTTTACGTAGGAAAGTTAACTCAAGTGAGAATAATTTCCTCGTATGACAAGTAGACAGAGTTTATGCAGTATTTCTGCCTGGAGACTATTGGGTGAAAACAGAACCCCGCCTCAGTGACATAGAGGTAACATGCTCGCCTACTGCGTCAGTGGTTCCAGGTGCGATACCGGATTGAGGTGGGTTAGCTTCTTTCGGGCGAGAGGCCACGAGTGTGCCTTCCAGCTGTTGGAAAATAAAAACTGTAGCCCCGTATGATGTATGATGTCGTTTGGACCTGAAATAATTAGGCATATTGCCCAGGTGTAGGATCTCGCCCCCTGTCGTCGGTGGTTACCCCAGCGAACAGTAAGCCGACGATAAATAAGCATAGGAGTCGCAGCTTAGGTCGGCAGCCGGCTGTGTAAAGATAGTGTCTAACAGTTCGCTCATGTGTCCGAGAGGGACAAGAATGGATACCCAACCCTGCAATAGGCGGGAAAAGGGTTTTTAGTTGCTTGCTTTGCTGTTATTGGCTGGGAAGTGAAACTTTAATAATATGGTAATAAATGGATTTACTCTTTTTGGGGGGGTTTACAGCGCAACAAAAGCATCTCTTGTTGCATCTGTCATTTTTGTGCTGGACAAGAAGACTGATTTGATTTCTGCACCTCATTCATTGGTGTATTTCGGCATCGTGATCTTTTTTGTTTATTTTAAACTATCAGCTATTCTGCTAGGTATACACGATCCATTTGCACCATTTGAAAATCTCTTTTGTGCAGTATTTATGGGTGGCTTCTGGGATGCTGTTAGTCGCGCCATTTCTGGAGGCAAAGGTGGAGATGGAAGTTCAAAATCTGATGCGGTTAAAAATGGTAAAACTGAAATTTCCAAGAAGAAAGATTGAGAAACGTATGGCAGCTGTCGTTGGGTTTTTTTTGTTTTTTTTTGGATATCGAATCGATATTACGAACGATTACTGTAAATACTTAACAGTAACAAGATTATAATTTTTATTACCTATTCATCGGATCATGATTTTTAAATATGGCATGGATATACATAAATTAAAATGCCTATACGTGATTCATAAACCACTCGTCATCATTCGTTAATTACCACTTCATGTTGTTTTATTTTATTATTTTCAATACATGTAAAATCTTGAGTTAACACTTTGTAGGCATTTTAGATTTAAGTTTGATTCCAGCCATAATTTAATAATTAGATTTTCAAAGGACAACAACATTTTTTTCTTTATATTTGTAATTTTAGGGCTGTTAAGTAACGAAGCCTGTTATTATTATTTTTTGAGTGCCATACCTAGTCTTGTCAATAGTGTCGACTTGCAAAACGTTTTTTCCCCTTCTGAGCGGAGAGGGGAGAGGGAAAGTATTGACGTCCTTGAAAACTAGATACTCTCCCTATCCCGCCATTAGAAAGGTTTCTCTCCAGGTTTATTCGTTCAGTTTGTTATAAATTTCAATGTGCACCTTTCAAGTGGGTTTTCAGAAAAGAAATCACAGTTTTAAATTTTGATTTCGTAAGTAATCATATGATTATATAAGAAATTAATGACCTAAAAGATATGTGAAGAAAGGGATTTTTTTTCTTCCGAATGAGAAGGCTGGAGAAGGTGCAATTTACACCACCCAAAAATGTTTTATGTTGAGTTAATTTTGGGGAAGGGTGTTGTATCCAAACTTACAGTAAATATTAATATAAATAGTGTAAGTTTGTGTTACCTAATCACTACGTGTTCCACCTCCATGACGATGTTGTCAGTTTCAAAGTACACATCCGATTTTTTTATTTTGCAATTTGTAACTTAAATTTCTGTGCTGTGAATTGCGTAATTAATGAATTTGATCGTCTTTGGCTGATCTAAAAATATTTTAAACGAATCAGATTTAGATAAAAATGATAGAAAAAATTCAGTGACTTTAAAATTGACAATATAAATTCGTTGTCTAGTCTCAGTTTGTGACAAGAAAGGAATGTTTTTATTTAAGAAATAATTTAGTTGAATTTATTTCATTATTATGTACACAAAATTTGGATAAAATAATTTTGGAAAGTACATTACATGAAAATAAAATGATATACCCTCCCCTACTTTTTTAAATGTTCATCTTAAAAATATGAAGTTGAAAAAAGTTGATGTAATTCAAAAGACAACTGCTCCAGCTTCACTACATCCAACTGGCATTGGTTCCCCCATTGTCCAAGTATCTGTACGAGGATTATAATATTCCATGGATCTTTGTGTCACAGCTGGTGAAAGTTCTGCCGATGTGTGGCCACCGACAACGTATAAAAAGCCATTTATGCTAACTGAACACGAACCAGCACGACAGATATTCATTGGAGATACTTTTTCCCAAATATTCTACAAGAGAGGAAAAAAAACCACATTATATTTTCATGAAAATATCACATATATGTATCCGTTTTTGTAATTATAGTAATAACCTTTTCAAAATCGTATCTTTCAACTAAATTTAATTCTTTAGAGCAATCACAGCCACCTACTGCGTACATATAATTGTCCAAAACTACTAATCCGAAATAAGATCGTCTAGTTCGCATGTCTGCAACCCTTTTCCAGTCCTCCTTTACTGGGTCGTACACCTCTACCAAGTTCAAGTCACCATCTACGTGACATCGGCCACCAGCAACGTACACTAGTCCTGAAATGATGGTTCAAGTTATTCGCATCTAAATTATCACTGATGACATTCAAGAACTACGAAGAAGTCGGAAGCACCATCAGTGAGGCTATACGTTATTATCTTGGCTGCTAGTTTATTTCAGACCATAACGACTTAAGCAATCGGATCGGCCGCCAGTTATGCAAAAGTTGAGTCTTCATCAAGTACGAAAATATTTGAAGACGTTTGCGAGACGGAAGCCAGTCGTAAAACAAGTTTTCTACCATCAGACCTTAGGACTCTTTGTCTTGCAACACATAATTCAATGATATAACCAACATCCAAAGATGGATTTTTTTGTTTCGTTGGTGTTTTTATTATCCTTCAACTATAAGGTCATTAGAGCCCCGTCCACTGCGTAGTTCTAGTGCGGAGACTGCAGACACTACACTAAGGCAAGGCGCAAAATGAGGCTGCAGGGTGACGCAGTATGACGTAGCCCTGCGAAATTCTGCTAGCAGGCAATCACCGTTACGTTGAAAGCCATTTTAGTTGACGCAAATTGCAAACCAGTATGTTGAAAAACAGCGATTCAATGTGTGATGATTGCCTGCTAGCAGAACTTCGCAGGGCTGCGTTACGCTGCGTCACCCTGCGGCCTCATTTTGCGCCTTGCCTAATGCGACGATTTTTTGGGTATTAGCGGTACCCAGTTTTCCCAAGCGGGCACCCATGTTAGTACTAGCTGCCACTGGCGTCATTAGGGGGGTGCGGGCCGCACCGGGTGACACCACTCGCACCATGCCAAATGGGGTGACACCAAAACAGAAGAAGGGAAAGAGCGGCTTTTTTCGGGGGACGCCAACCCTAGCAACACCCCTGCTAGCTGGGGTGTCGCAAGTGGTGTTTCCATTATAAACCGCTTGCCCAAAGATGACTGACAGAACAGAGAGAAAAAAAGTTGGATTTCTTACCTTGATGAAGAGCAACACCCATCGCATATCGACCTCTTGTCATTCTGCCTATGCGAGTCCATTGTCGCCTGACGGGATCATATCTTTCTATTGAGTCACTATCTCCTTCAGCAACACCACCCATGACATAGACGTATCCCTCGTAAGTGAAAGTTCCCATTTGACACCTTGGAGTCAAAAGATTCCTCACTGATATCCAACAATCGGTCACTATGCTATAAACACAAACATCATCAAAGAGTAGTCCTTGGTTCTCACCACCTATAACGAATAGCAGTTCATTTGAAATCGTAACACCATGTCCACTACGTGGTGTTTTGAGAGACGTCACTGCGTGCCACTTTTTTTCATACGTATTATATCTATGAACTGTGCACAATGTACGGCTATCACTCCAACGCTGACCTGGATCTCTCTTAAATCCACCGACTACGTACAAACTCTTTTGAGCCCATTTTCGCGGTTGTAATTTTTGAGTTGATGGTTGAAAAAGTCTGACTTCTAATGAAGATAATCTCAATTCTAGTTTGTAGTCTTGAAGGAGTTTAGTCAATGCTGCTTTTAAACTGATATCTTTAAGCGAAGAAATGAAACTATCCAACTCTCGGTAAGAAATCAATAACATGCGAACAAAACTCATGATGTCGTAGACAAACCTCCTCCTTTGTGAAGAATCGTGTAACAGCCAGCGAATGGCAGCTTCAAACACTTGAAATTCGTTATCAACTTTAAGATACTCACTTTGTAATATTGTTTTAAGAAGTTCAATAGGAAGATCATAAAATTCTTCACTCTTACTAACTTCGACGAAATTTGTGTGTATAAAAGTTGTGGCTGCATCCATCAAGTCTGGACACATATATGCTTCTGCTAAGTGATAAATTCCTATAATTAAAACAACAAAATAAAAATGGTAACTATGTTTAAAAATTAATTTCTTAGTGATTTGTGTATATATACTTTACCAATACAATTATCAGGTTGCAACTCTCTTTTAAGAAATGTACTGCAAGCGTTCAGCACATCTGTCAACTGCAGCATATCGGATGCTGTTAGCAATTCTTGTACATTATCTTGATTAATATCTACCTTTCCTATTACAAAATTTCATGTTTATATCGGATTTTTTTAAAAATATTTTTGTGTAAGAAGGTGATAGTTTTTACCTGTATATATAAAATCCAGTAATGCTTCAAACGTCTTTGCACTAACACTTTGAAGGTTAATATTGTCCTGAAATTTCTCAACCATTCCACCAGAAAACATTGCTTGAAAGTATGGACTACTGGCAGAAAGTAATGCTCGATGTGCCTAGATTAAATAATAAATAAATAAATTTATTTTGTCATCGTCTCTAGAACAACTGTCATCTAGAACAGGGGTTTTCAAACTTTTTCAGGCTGTGGAGTTTGCAGTTTGTGGAGTGTGGAGAGTTTGATATTGAAAACCTTGAATCATCATTCATCATAACCTTGTCCCCCTGTGGCAGGATCGGGTCTGCGGGTTCTAGCCCTCCACTCCCGCCTATCTCCGACCAGGTCCCCGTCCACCCCCAAGCACTACCATATCCTTATGGACAACCTGATCCCACGTCTCCTGCTTTTTCTGTAAGGCTCCCCACATTCCACATCCCTCATCTAAGAGTAGCCCCCTTCTCTTTTTTTTGTTGGTGTTTTAGGCCCTTCAACTACAAGGTCATTAGAGCTCCGTCCACTGCATAGCTCTAAAATGCAGAGACTTCACAGACACTACGCTAATGGGACGATTTTTGGGTATTAGCAGTACCCAGTTTTCCCAAGCGGCCACCCAAAATAGTACTAGCTGGGGTTGCGTTGCTTGACTTCCGTGATCAGACGAGAACTGGTGTGTCC
The DNA here is from genome assembly GCA_013389805.1 of Trigoniulus corallinus. Classification (NCBI taxonomy): domain Eukaryota; kingdom Metazoa; phylum Arthropoda; class Diplopoda; order Spirobolida; family Trigoniulidae; genus Trigoniulus; species Trigoniulus corallinus. The sequence continues at coordinate 14,089,782 of JAAFCE010006949.1, forward strand.
AACGGAATAAGCCGCTCCCGCCTCTTCTCTAGATGAGACTGCTCTGACTGGTGGCACGCCAGCCAGGCGTCTGGAACCAGCAGAAATATTCGCCGGGTTGTCTGTGAAGAGATGCCGGCCTACCCCAATGTCAATGAAAACCTTGCAAATATACTATTTTTATTGTTGTTTTTTTTTTGGACCTGCTGGCGGACCCCTTGGCAACATGCGACGAACCCCAGTTTGAAAACCACTGATCTAGAAACCTATTAAGAAAATGATGGTTGACGTCCAATACACTTAAGAAAATTGTTAGATAACATGAATGAATTTCAATAGTTAATTTTTGTATTATAAAATTTTGTCAGGATCTTACCATGAAACACTGTAATTCAACAGTTATTTGAACGTCACACAAGATTGCATTTCGTTGCAACTGTCTTAAATTTTCTAGCACTTTACTTGAATAATTTGGGGCACAGAAGGAAAGTGCGTCTTCACTAGAAACAGTAGAAGCCATTCTCGAATTTCATATAGCAATATTTAAACCATATTAGGATTCCAATAACGATATGCCAGCATATGGAGTTACTTATATGAATGTGTGATAAAATATAAGAAATATAGCGATGTGGTTTCACAATTTCAACAAATGGTTTTGAAGATTGTCGTGCATTACATACATCGTATATCATTCAATCCTTGAAATTTGCAGTATAAAATGACCACGTCCTTTAAAGAATAAAATCTTTTTCCCCTTTCTTTGCTTTTGTATATCTTATAAACTATTTCAAATTTAAAATTATTACATAAGTGAATTGCAGGTTGACGACTTGACACAGTTGGAAGTTACTACTAGCTTGCTTGACATGCATAAGCGCAGATCGTCACGTATATAATGCGTTTCGTGTTAATGTCCGCATGCCAGAATGGTTGCAATAACCAGTTAAAGAACTTGAATTACATAGTCGTTATACTATCAAAGATAACACTATTACAATAGTTCGAAACCACTTTACTAAACCAACATCGACTTCCTACAAGTCAGGCTGCCTACAGCACATCTCCGAGGAACGAGCTACTCGTGAAACGAAATTGACAAGGAAGAGACGAGTTTATCCAGTTGGGGCGTCACTTCAATGGGAGCACCTGATTCCTTATTTGTAATTCGTATTCTTGACTGTGGTAGCGCTGTGGTCATTATCTCGTCAATTCCATCGTTTCAGATTTTGTTTCGTTTCGTTGGTGTTGTAGGGCCCTTCACCTACAACGGTCGTCAGAGCCCTGTCCACTGCATAGTCCTAGTGTATAGACACTACACTAATGCGACGATTATTGGGTATTAGCAGTGCACAGTGTTCCTAAGTGGCCACCCATGTCAGTACTGTCCGGGGTTGCGTTGCTTAACTTCAGTGATCAGACGAGAACTGATGTGTCCAACGTGCATCGTATCAGAGGTATCGTGTCGAGAGTTGTCCAGGCCCCAAAGTCAGCCTGTGCTACACTTTGTCAAAGCCCAAAGCCGACCTGGCCCCGATCCTGGGGCCGGGACGAAAAATAAGCCCACGATAAATGAGCCATAGGTTCACCTAGGTAGCACAAGAGAGCACGCTTGTTAACTGCGTCAGTAGGTCTAGGTTTGATACTGGAGTGCAGTTCACCACTCCAACGCCCCGGGCTTGTTTTTCGGAGCCCCAAGAAGGTCATAGAAGCACTTGGGACTTCTCTCTCGCCCAAAAGAAGTCAACCCACCTCGATCCTGTATTGGACGTGGAACCATCTGACTTTGTAAATTGAGCACGCTACCGATTGTGCGAGAAGGGCCTGTATTGCGTTGGACACACCACTTCTCGTCTGATCACTGAAGTTAAGCAACGCAACCCCAGCTAGTGCTAGCATTGGTGACTGCTTGGAAACACTGGCTACTGCTTGGAAACACTGGCTACTGCTAATTCCGAAGTGGGATGTACCAATTACAGAGGTGACTTTCTGAAAATGCTACCAGATATTAGGAGTACCAGTAGAGTGGTGTTTCCATTATAGAGGTGTGCCGTTTAGAGGGGGCAGTAATCGCATAAAGCCTATGGGTGAATAATCGGTTGTTGAAGAATTTTTACAGATATGAGGGGTGTACCCTTTAGAGGAGTGCACCCATTGAGGGGTTTTACTGTATTAAAAAAATTCGAAACATATCAGCTGGGATTTGATCCCACGACACACTATGGTGTAGTCACTACACTACACCATTTGTGTTACATGCGGTTTTCGCGGGGAAAAAAATTGGAGGTTTTAACCATAATCATGTGTTTAGTTCCAATTCTCGACGGTGGCGGCGCTCATTTTTTTTCTATCTCCATGTTTTGAAAGTGCCCCCTGGTAAGGATCTGAGCGGCGTGGAAAGAGCATAGAAACCGGTAGCGTTCGAAGTTACTCCAGTTTGACATTTGGTCCTCTTTTTGTTTTTCGAGAAATGTTGGAGATAGATGGTGGAGCATTGGAAGGCGTAAGTTCTAGTCACTTAGTTTTTAAAGGAACAATATGTAGTTAGAATCTGCGATCAATTTAAATTGCAGTGGAATGGTGCAATCGTGGCCTTGCCTTAGACCGAGTTGAATTTGTTTCACTGCTGTCTATAATGCAGTTATTCTTGCAACAATAATGCTAAAGACAATCATGTTTTGAGTCACGGCATCCCATTTATGACGTTGACAACTCTGTTAGAACAACTGCCAACTTTATGCAGTACTAACCATATAGTGATCTGAGACAACTCAGCCAGTATTTCCTGCGGGTTCCAGGCGCCTGGCTGGGGTGCCCCAATCAGAGCATGTTCAGTGGACCCGCAAACCCGACCCTGCCACAGGCGGGATAAGAATGAAACCATATAGTGGCAATTTCATTTTTAATGTTACTTCAATCATTGAATACTAGATCGTATTTGAAATTATGAAGTTGCTGTTGCATATGTACTGAAAAAAATTTTATTTTAGGGAGGTCAGATATTGCGCATCGCATCTGCCGTTAGTGCATTACTGAAAATGGCAGTAAAAGTTTACAACATCAGAGCCGGAAGAAATAAACCTGGCTTAAGGTACGTACATTGGATGTTGTCGATCGTGACTATATGCCTGTATTGAATTTGACTTCATGCGTATGGTACGGTATACAAAGTGGCCCTAGGTCGCATGCTAAGCATTTAAAATTTTTTTAGCTGCTATTGTGTGTAGTACGTACAGAGCAGCATTCAATCACCATCCTCACCAACTAAGTACTGCAGTCACACATTAATACCGAAAAACATAGTTATAACAGGATAAGCTAACCCTGAAGATGTGAACATGGTGTATTCGGACTAGTTGAGATGTGCATTTATTTTATAGTCATTCTCATCATCTTATACATCATAATGTTTTATAGGCCTCAACATTTAAACGGTATACAGTTAGTGAGTAATATATGCAGTGGGACTTTAAAAGGCAATTCCATTGGTTCGACTGAAATTTCATTGGTACCAGCAAAAATCAGTGGCGGAGATTATTTGGCCGATACTGGAACTGCAGGGTACCTATTGTTAATATACTATTATATTTTGCAATATGTCAGTAATAAGCATCTCTTTTTTTTCTTTGGAAAAAAACAGAAGTGTAGTTCTACTTCTTCAGGTCTCATTACCTTGTTTGATATTTGCAAACGGTGAATCACAATTACTTATGAAAGGAGGCACAGATGCTGAGAGTGCACCTCCAATTGACTATACTAAGATGGTGCGTAGCGAAAACAGTTCATTGTTTTAAAGGTTAATATTTATGAAATGAGATAATTTTCTTACTTTTCATGAATTTCAGATTTTGCAACCGGCATTAGAAAAGTTTGGAATTAAATGTAACTTGAATATTGAAAGGCGGTAATTAATTTTCTATACGAGTATGTTACAGGTGTATTAAAGAGAACCAGAATGTCAGTTTACATACTAACTAAATCTCAACCACATAGTTTATGGTAATTACAATTTTTTTAACAGAGGATTTTACCCTAAAGGGGGAGGAATAGTCAAAGCATTTATCACTCCAGTGAGGTGCCTGAACCCCGTAGAAATAGTTAATCGAGGGGATGTCGTGAAAATATTTGGACGGTCTTTTGTGGCTGGAAGCCTCCCGTTAGGCGTGGCACACAAAATGGCAGATTCAGCCGTAAGATGCCTTAAACAACATGGCGTAACCGTTAACATTGATATTGAACGACTTAAAGAGAACTCGGAAACTGCATTTGGAAATGGATGTGGCATTATGTAAGTTTAATAGCACGACATCCATAATAATTTGTATGTATATCCATAAGTATTTTAGTCATACTCAATAAAAAAATAGTTAATTAAATTGTGATACATTGACTTTTAGCGTGGTGGCAGAAACTTCAACTGGTTGTCGATTTGCCGGTACAGCTATTGGAAAGAGAGGTAAGATTTTAAATACTATATGGGGGCTTGCGTCATAATTTGTTGTGGTATGTACTTTCACCGTGATATTTACAGGTGTTCCTGGTGAAAATGTGGGCCGTGAAGCTGCAAACATGTTATTTCAGAATTTGGAACATGGTGGCTGTGTAGATGATTATTTGCAAGACCAAGTATAATTTAGTGTTTATCAACTATTATTCATAGAAAATTATAAAAAAGAAGCTTGGGATGGTTTCTAACATGAAATATTTTTTAGCTCATCATATTTATGGCCTTGGCAGAAGGGAAATCTCGAGTATCCTGTGGGCCAATTACGCTACATACTGAAACGGCCATACACGTTATCCATCAAATGACGAAGGTATGACGTGCACGTTATTTATACATCGAATCTTTAATTTGATTGTTATGATAATGATTAAGAGTTACCAATCCTTAGAGTGTCATTTCCGAGTGTCCAACTTTGAATAGTATGGATCTCTGAAAGGAACCAAGCTTATGAACTAAATTATATTTGAAATTTGAAAAAAATCATGGATTCCTGAAGTTTAAAAGTCTTGATTACATATTTGGTTGCTTATATTAAAGGCATTATTTTCGTTACAGTTGTCGGTTACGACATAAATAATGATTTATTTATTATTTTAGGCGAAGTTCGAAATTATCAAGGATTCTTCAAACCGCTGTATAATTGAATGCGATGGTCTTGGGGTCAGATCTTGAAATTTGATCGGCATTATTGCTAATGTCCATAATTTAATTATGTGAGTAATATTATTTTTTTCGTTTTTGTTGCTAAATCATAAGTTAAAATATATCGACACTAAGTTAAAGTGGCTAGCAACACATTAATTAACAATAAACTAAGAATCTGCATCATGTTTTGCATTACGTATTTGTATTCACGTGCAACTGATTAAAAAGTGTATCACTTAAGTATTGTGCGTTCAACCGTCTTTAGTGCAGGACCCGGGATAAGCCCCTGTTTAGGCTCGTGGAGCTGTGGGGTGATATGTTGGACGGTATTTTCCCCTTTGCGTATCTATCGTCGGTCTGGTGGTCGTTGGTGTACTCCACGGAGGTCGTAAGCTGGGTTTACACTGTGTGCAACATACTCACCTCAACTGTTCCGACAGTCTCGCCCTCCCTATTTGCATTGAGGGAAACACTGCGTGAAACAAGCATGAAACGCGTATCGCTATGGTAACACTATACGAAGTGGGAGTGGCGAGGCTCTTTGATGCGCGTCCAAAAACCGACAGTGAGGTGGCTCACCACGAGGCTGCCTCGCGCAACACATTTTGGGGCGAGCTCCCTGTCTGCACTACGCGAGTCTTGCCTCGTGAAACAGTCGCACGCAGTGTAAATCCAGCTTTACACGTGGGAATTTTGTCTCGTCTACCCGTTGCATAGCAGAGAGGGTTCTTTTACCCGCAAATGACATCGTACACTACACGGCGCCACTGCTTTACTTCGAATCGAAAGGAAGGCGCACTCTGTCGTGCGAAAGAAACTAACCCACCTCGATCCTGTATCGAACCTGGAACCATTGACGCAATAGTTGAGCACGCTACCATCGAGGTGGATCCGCTAGCAGAGTGCTAAGAACTTATAGCATTCGCAGCGACATCTCAGGCGAAGAGTGCTATTACAGGTGCTCGCCTTGAAGTTTCGAAGGACGATGTTTAACGCGACGTGATTAATCGAATTTTGAATCCTGTCATTTTGTATATCATTGTATTGTGTAATTGTTAGTAGTTTGGGGTTTTTATTTATTAATAGGTAGTTATTTATGCATCAGACGATTTTATTTAGGTGTTTGTAGTTTTATTTTAAAAACATTTAGAATTGACACTAGTTTAGCATTGTAATTGCCTGGTGTGCCGAGACGCCCATGTGACAGTTGTGATAGGTAAGTTAACATGGTGTTCTACGTGGCTGTTGCTGTCTTGGTAAAAGCCGATGATGAGTTAGTTGTTAGTCAACTTTGCTTGTAAACTCGGTGCATAATTCAAAGTTTACGTTAAGGATGTCCAAGTGGTATGTTACATACGTGATATATATTACTTTGAATAGAAGTTTAAAAAATTTTAAAAGTTCTTTTATTCATTAGTTTTTAGAAATCATGATTATTAAGTAGTTTGGCGCTCAGGACAAGAATTGCTGTAAATCCTTTGCTGCCAAACGTGTTATCAGCAAATTTCTTGATTAGTGTAACTCACTATTCTTGCATATGAGATAAAAAATCGTATACCATTTTGTGTTTTGCAAACTTACCAGTGACATTAATTGAAGCTCGAAGCAACTGACATACAGCTTTTCTGGGGACTTTTCTGCATCCATTGCAAAATTTGTGAGGTAGGCCCTAATTGCGAGAGCAGGTTGCACTTTGGAAATCTTAGGAATAGGCTTCGAAAGCAGCCCTTTTCAAAAACTTGAAATCCTATATCTGAATTATAGCATAACCGTAAAGAGCTTCATGTGCATGTTACCCAAATAAATTCAGTGATTTGTTTTTAAACTTTATAATACGCGCAGTAAAGCATAATGTGATTGATGTTTGTATTTCAGTTTCCAAATGGTTCATACTGAGTTGCTAAACTCTTCAAGTTTCGCATTTCACACAAAAACTTATTGCTATTCCATACCCCACCTGTAGTTCAATTGCTGTCGTGTTAAAAACGTAGAGTTTGATTTTGGCCAACGTGGGTGGTTTCTTTTCGAGAGAGGAGGACCGCCTCCCCCTAAGTGCACCTAACTTTCAGATAATAATTGTAGTTGTTGTCATATACTCGTATAAATAACGGTGTACTGTACTTCTGGCAAAGTTCCTAGATGCTCTCCCCCACGTCCCGGAGTCGGTAAACGGCCATCGGCTCACCAACATCTTGCCCTTATCCCACCCATGACGGGATCGCGTCTGCGAGTTCTGTTCCTCCTCTCACATTCTGTTTTGAACCACATTCCCCCTCATCCCGCACCCTTCCATGTCCCTTGTAATTACCTACTCCCAGGTAGTTTTAGGCCTACCTCTGCTCCGTTTGTGACCCACCATCGGCTCAACAACAGCCAAACCATAAAGTTAAAAGTAGAAATAGAAAGCAGCCTCCATCATATCCCTCATCGTCGATGAATCCTTTTTCTCTCACCTTTATCTTTCAATTCAACTTTTATCTTTTCTGTTGTTTGTTACCTTAATATCGCCTCGATGACTGGATTTGAGTGTCGATGGTTCCAGTTTTGATTCTAGACCGAGGCGGGTGGACTCTTTCGGGCTTCTTTCAGCTCCCCAGTGCACATTAGCCATGGAGCTCGTGTAGCTCTGCTAAATTCCCAAATGTGAGAGTTTGTCCACTAACGTCGATGGAGGAAGGTTTCATAAGGAAGAAAAGTAGGCCGCGATAAATAAACATAGTGGCTGCAGCCGTCTGTGTAAAACACTGAGCAGATCGCTTTCGTCATGTACCTCGAAGAGATAAAATTGTTTGTCGGTATCTGCCATAGGCGGAAGAGGGCTGTTGATTATTTGTTGTTAACCCTTCAATTTCCTGAACTCATGGGCCAATTCTACTACCAAGAACTCGCATCAGCGGCCTTGTTTGCTTTGAAAATATGGTGTCAGGGTAAAGACAAGGCGGAGATTGAAATGGGACATCTGAAAAAGAGAAAACAAACTCGAATCCCAACCTCGCGTTTTTAGTCATACGTGTCATATGTCTATTCACTTAATAAATAATCAGAAATTCATGATTGTGGCATTACTCCGTGATCAGGCTAAATGCCATCAACCCTTTATGACAGAGTAGTAGTTTCTTCTCCAACCTTGCAACTTTAAGTACGAAGAAACAGGTTCTCGTAAATGTGGATTTACTGCACCTTTCTCATATTGTTGCTGTGGAGAGCAGAGTAATAGACTTTTGATTTAAATCCTGCGGGTTGAAATCGGTAAATATTTAACTTCAAACTGTCGGTAATGGCGATTTAAGTTTTTAGAGTACCGTAGCATACCTACGCTAGCACAAGTCCATCAAAAACTGTAACTGCAGTGTGTACTGGTATGAAGTAATTTTAAAGTGCCCAAATCTAAAGCAAGTATCATCATTCATCACATGACAATATTCCAATATGCTTTATCGCACCTTATCACAGCAACAAAAGGTTCATTGTTTGAAGGATCTAATAAGCCATAAATTTAAACTCTGGTCAATTATTTTAGAATAAAACTTCCAAAGTTAGATTCTCCATGCAAAAAAGTGTTTGACGTATGGCTTTTTTCTATTTAGAGCAATTTGCATTTCATATAAGCGACATCTCATGAAGATTTCCTTTAAGCGTACCCGGGTCATCAAAGTGACCGTGGTTGCTTTATTATTGGTAGTTGCCATTCCGTTCTTCATTTCTAAGCCAAAAGGGTACGATGCTAAACGTCACCTCGATTCCACAGTAAGCCCGGTAAGTAGCTTAGAGGTACATAATTAAAATAATAAATTATCCTACTTGGAAGTAATGATACTTTAGCTTCTGGCATAGGTCGTCTTGTAGGTTCTTTACATGCACCAGATTTCAAATATAAGTAGCTCTTTTCAGCTGTTGAGTACCAAAGTGTCAACCATCATAGGATTCATGGTGCCTCTGCCCCCTCTAGTGCGGTGTTGCTTAACCCATTTCTTTGCGTTGGCGATGCATAATGTAAACCAGTGTTCCGCAACCTTTTTGGTGCCGCTGGCCTCTGAAAGTCTGTTTAGTTTTGTGGACCCCCATGATAAAAATTGTTATTAAAACCAGACTTTTCAAAATTTAACCTTTTCCTCAAATTTTATATAAATATATAGGGATGTAAACACATTAAAAATATGACATACTCGCGGACCCCCGAGACAAAATACGCGGACCCAAAGGGGCCCACGGGCCACCGGTTGCGGAACACTGATTTAAACGATTGTATCCTTTGCGACATGTCGTGAAATAGATAAGTCAGTTTTTATAGCCCGTCAGGCATGGGACCTACTGAGAATGGGTCACCAAAACTCTTTCGTACGTGTTGTAAACATTTGAGAAAATTAAAATATAAGAAAAAGTTTGATTACTTATTGTAAGTTTTCGCGAGACCGGTTGAAAAACACTGGCGACCAGTTGGCCCACGGTTGGCCTACCGGCGAAAGCCTCAGTGTCCCATGCATACCAATCCAACCCTGATACATACACCAGTTCTCATCAGATCACTGGAGTTAAGCCACGCAGACGTTGGGTGCTGCTAATTTCCCCTCTCCTAATCCTCTACACCTACCTCCTCACTCGCGAGCAGCCTCCTTAGGGTTCGGCCTGTTATGGCTGCTTTTCTTACTCCCCAACCCAGTGTTTTTCAACCAGGGTTCCGTGAAGTCCGCCCAAGGGTTCCGCCAATGACAAGGTAAAATAACAATGAAAACACAAGAAACGAGAACGACTTTTGTCTGTCGAAGATGAACTTCGGGTGTCTCTCTCAAACATTAGGCCACGAATTCAACTGCTTATGCTAACACACGCACACCTGTATCAATTAATGTTTTTTTTCTGTCACTATGGGGTTCTGCGAAAGGCCTAGATGTTCCAAAGGGTTCCGTTCCAATAAAAAAGTTGAAAAACGCTGCCCCAACCCCCTTACCATAACATACCATTAGAAATAAGAAGTATCTTTTTGTATCATAGCAACAGCTATTGAACATGTGTGAACATGTGTGGTGTGCGTACGTATTCTATGATGAGTAGCATAAAGGTGACTTGCTTTCATCATTCATCATCTTCTTACCCTTATCGCACTCATGATGGTGTCGGGTCTGCGAGTTCTGTTTCTCCACTCACTTCTAGTTTGAGTCAGATTCTCCCTCACCCCACACGTTTCCATATCCTGTTTAATGACCTGCTTCCAGGTAGTTTTAGGCTTACCTCTACTTCGTTTTTGACCCACCACCTACATTTCCCTTATTGATCTATTAAAGGTGACTTGCCTGTAGTTTGCTTAAATTTTTAACGCCGGCTATTTATATATTTTACCAGCCTATGCTATTGATACGTTTTTCTATGTTTTCAAAGTCTACTTTGTTTATTGTCGTTCCCTCAACATTGAGCACAAATATGAGCCCATTGTTAATAGCATCCTAGATCGTATTTTTTGACCAAGTGTTTTCAGCACAATGCGTTTTTCCAAGTGAAAATTACATTGTGACTTGTTTTATGATACCTTAGTGACCCATTTTAGTTTACTTAGTATATTTCACATAATGTTTTTTTATCTGAACAATTGTATTTAATACTGCTATGTAAGTTTTTCCTTTCAATTTTTCACCTGTTGTTCACCCTTCATCCACTAAATTTTGTTTCACACTGACTAGTTTAGTGTATCAACAGGCACGCTGCGTCATCAACACGGTAGCTGACAGGTGGCGAGTTATCCTAGGTTTAAAAAACGCCAACAATTTCGGTTTATTAATAATTCTTCCACAAATTCTTCAAGTTTTGTGATTGGCTCTTATAAATATATATCACAGTTTTGTCGTAAATGTTAGGCTGTCGTTAAGTAATAAAGCTTGAATGTGCAGCATGTAAATGTTTACTTTTAAGTGACAAATATCACAAATTACAGAATTATTGTGTTGATTTCTAAATAGAAACGCCCTGGCGCTGTTTTTACAGACGGCATAAAGGGTAACTTTGAAGCTATAAGTGACGAGAAACGAGAGGGCCCTGGAGAAAATGGAAAGCCTCACCGTCCTTCAGCAGATAAGCAGAATGAAGTATCCGAAAAGATGATGGAATTTGGTATAAACGTTGTAGCTAGCGATGAAATATCTTTGGACCGCAGCATTCCTGACCTTCGCCTAGCAGAGTAAGATATTTTATTAACTTTCTTAAACTTTGACTCACTATGCCACATTTCATTTTTTAATACAGTCTAATGGATGCTTTAATTATTTATTTGTTATGGTTTTTAGATGTAAATATTGGCACTATCCTACTGATCTTCCGAAAACTAGCGTTATTATTGTTTTTCATAACGAAGGCTGGTCGCCTTTGTTGCGGACTGTCCACAGCGTACTTAACCGATCCCCGCCCCAGTTCCTTGAAGAAGTTTTATTGGTGGATGATTTTAGCGATAAAGGTAATCTTGTTGTCCTTACGTTTTCGGAGATCTGAAGATGAAGCTGACCGTATTAATGCTTAAAATCGCCAGACCATCTCAAGAGTCCACTGGACGAATATATCACTCGCTTTAATGGTAGAGTTAGACTGATACGCAATGCAAAACGGGAAGGATTGATTCGGACTCGATCGCGAGGGGCAGAAGAAGCTCGTGGAGAAGTTATATTATTTTTAGATGCTCACTGTGAAGTAGGACCTAATTGGTTGCCTCCATTGTTAACTCCAATTTATCAGGATAAGTTCGTATTGTTTTTAAGTAGAGATGGTGCGTTGCCATATTTGACCGTATTAATGCTAATGTTGAATTTTTTGTAGTACCGTAATGACAGTTCCACTTATTGATGGCATTGATCGCGATAACTTGGAGTATCGGCCAGTCTATACTGGACATGTGCATTTCAGAGGAATTTTTGAATGGGGGATGTTTTATAAGGAAAATGAATTGCCTGATAAAGAAGCTAAAAAAAGAAAATATCACAGTGAACCATATCCGTATGTTATGCGATTCAACTTGAATTTAATGTTGACGTTTTCATATTGTAACCGTTATTTCTAGGTCCCCGACTCATGCTGGAGGATTATTCGCTATGAATCGGAAATATTTTCTTAAATTAGGTGGTTATGATCCAGGTCTATTAGTATGGGGAGGTGAAAATTTTGAGTTGTCATTTAAGGTTTGTGTCCCAATTGGTTTCCTGTAACTTATATTGGAAATGTTGGTTTCATTTTTTTGATTAGCAAGTGATCATACTTCCGAAGATAATAATATAGTGATGATTTTTGTTTTTCGTACAAAATGAAAGTAATATGTTTAAGCTTAAATAATTATAAGTTCTTTTAATTATTGCTTTTTTATTTAAAAAAAAAGATATGGCAATGTGGTGGCAGTATTGTATGGGTGCCTTGCTCCAGAGTGGGACATATTTATCGTGCCTTTATGCCATATAAATTTGGAAAATTGGCTGAAGAAAAGAAAGGCCCACTTATTACTCTAGTAAGTCGATGTTGTCTTTTTAAAATAGATCTCTATGAATTTTTTTTCATTCTTTTATTATAAATTACAGAATTACAAGCGTGTGGTTGATGTCTGGATGGACGAGTACAAGGAATACTTTTACACCAGAGAACCAATGGCCAAATTTCTAGATGCTGGTGATATCAGCGAACAGTTAGAATTAAGAGAGAGACTCAAGTGTAAAAATTTCGATTGGTTTATGCAAAATGTTGCATATGATGTTTTTGCGAAATATCCAAAACTTCCACCCAACCTGTTTTGGGGAGAGGTAAGTCCAGACATAAATAAATCTGTTAATTATTGCGTTGCTTTACCCGAGTGAATGTGCCCCCCGTCATCTGCATGTTTTTCTTTCGTTGCATAATATGGTTATAATAGGAATCACATCAATTTTAAGCTGCACATTTGGTTATTTTATTAAATACTAACTTTGCATGAAACTGGTGATTTGGTTAAGTTTCACCGTCTTTAGTTTTCTGTTTTCCATTAAAAGGTAATGCTGATGTCCTAGATTATTTTGTCCCTTCTACCCTTTCCCAGATACAACATGTGGGAAGCAAACTGTGCTGGGACAATATGGGGGATATTGAGGATCCAGAAGCAAAGCATCTTATTGAATTGGTTCCATGTGTAACTGAAGACGGGTGGGGGGAACAGGTAATATATTGGTTATTTTTTTATTGCATTATCAAACATTTGGTTTTCAGGTTAGGAATTTGGCTACTGGCACCTGTTTGGATAATATGGGATCACAACCGCCTCATGTTATTGGAGTCAGTCCTTGTCATGGTCAAGGTACTAATCAGGTAAAGCAGTTCACTAAATATGAGCCTAAAGATCATTGGTAAGATATCGTAGCTGTTTTTATACAGAACATGCGGTTTTTTAACATGGACGACAGTGCATTATGGCGGAGTCAAATATTATCTGTTTTGCATTTTAAAGTAATTTTATTAGTGAACTAGAAACCGAACTAACTACTTCACTTAGTAATATCTACGATAGAGTAATGAGAACAATAGGAATTGGTCGTAAATGACTCTGTGTGTCGTTTTGCTCAATGCATTTGTACTGAGCATTTTCGATAGATGGTGTGGAATTTCTTACGTAGTAGGGACAATTCTAAATTGAAAGTTCATTCGTGTCATTAAATAATTGGTGTATTGTGATATTCACATTTGATGTCAAATTCTAGTGTTGCTAGTAGTCTCAGTATTTTGTCTTGATTTAGTTATTTAGGTTGAATTCAGAAGGACAGATGGGTGTTGGTGAAAGATGTGTTGACGCTGATAAAGATGGTGTTAAGCTGATATTTTGCAAACTCGGGACTGCTGATGGACCATGGGAATATAGAGAGGTAAACACAATTATCTGTTTGAGAAATTTGCTATTATTTATCATCATGCAATTTTTCAGACCTCTAAGCAACTATATCACGTAAAACAAAGCAAATGTGTGACTTACGACCAGTCAGACGGATCACTAAAACTTCAAACTTGCAATGATGATGACAAAGCAATGAAATGGCACTTTAATGAGATTAGGCCCAAGACATAAAAGAATTTTAACAATTATTGGTAAATAATTTGCACTGGCCATTGAAAAAACAGTTATTAATGTTTTATGTTATGGTCATAAAATAAAAATGCATCACATATTTGTCCATTACCATGATGCATTGATTTTTGTTAGGTTATTTATGGTTGATGGCTTCATGTGATGCATGAATTTGTTCGAATTTAAAATTTATTGAATTGTAGTTAAGATTTTGATGTTGGATCCGAAGATTTGCATAATAATTTTATAAAAGTATTACTATTGGTATTGGTATGTTTTGATATTTTAGGAGCATTCTTGGTAAAATAATATGTCTTTGAATAAAATGAACGAAATGGGGTACTGTATTTCGTTGTATAATGTTGTGAGAAAAACTGATCACAGGGTTCAGACTGTCGCTGAAATAATTAGTGAACCTCTTTTGGATTGCATGAATTTTTCATGTCTGTTACTGTCACTCCTAAAATATCCCACAGTTTGAAATTAGAGATTGCATATCAAGAAAAAGTAGGAGAATGCAATGTAAGAATGGTAATTGAAATTGCTAGTTTTCAAATAGGCCAATATAATCATCATACCCTTATCCAGCCTGTGGCAGGGTCGGGTCTTCGAGTCCACCGAACATGCTGTGACTGGGGGCACCCCAACCAGGCGTTTGGAACCTGCAGGAAATATTGGCTGAGTTGTCTGTGGGGGGATGCCGGCCTACCCCACTGTTCCAACACCGCCATTACACAACCACAATAGAAGTTTTTGGCCGGTAAATGAATGCTTTGTTGGTTATAATATTGCATGGTGTCTGACCTTTTGCAAAATAACAGGGACCTTCTAGAAAATAGGCCTATATAATGAATGTACTAATTGGTGGAGTGCGCTTTCTAGGAAAGACGGTAACAGAAGCTTTGTCTTAATTTTTGTTCAGGGGTGCTTTCCACCAAAATTCCACATTAACTTATTAGTCCTTAGCAGTAACTACCTGCCTTCCATTAGTAGCTGGAGTAGTGGAAGGAATGCAAAATTAGTTTTTCAGCTTTAATTAAAAAGCAACAGCGCTGCAACAATTTTGAAAATAAATTTTGTGGACTCCCTGTATGGCGTTTTGCTGTACAACCGGTAGGTAGGTAGCTCGATGATTGGAGATCAGTAGAAGTTTCAAAATGGCTGATGAACAGACGACGACTTTCTCTGGCGATCCTTCATTCGAGTACAATTCAGGTAATATCATGCAACTAAAGGCACATTTTAACGATATTCCATTGAGTTAGTAAGTTCTATGAAATATTTTACGGTTATCATTAGATAAAATTCGTTTTCGTGTTGACGCGAATAGCAGGAGCAAGTTTGATAGAATGGCAGTGTCTTAGAACAATGCACTTGTATAAGGATCACCCTTCAATAATATGAATTGGGCGTTCTATTTTAGATATTTGCTTCATTACAGATCTCAATCAAGATGAATTAATAATTGCTCAGGAAAAACAAATTGAACGAGAGGTGTGATATTTGTTTTCAACTTCCTAAACCGAATGGCGTTTTTATGTGGATGACTGTAATCGTATACTTCACAAATAATTTTCGAATAGATAGCAGAAAGCACTCCGTTAGTTGGTTGTAAGACAGACATGCTGTCATTGCAGAATGAGTATGCTGTCGACGATTTAATTTATCAACAAAAAGTTAAGGTAAATATCATATTATTTATAATATCATATTCACGTTATTCATAATTTGTAATTCGTACGTGTCATTTGCAGTGGTATTGCTAAGTAATGTGAATAGCTAATGGAAACTCGTTGAAATATAAATGAGCGTGTATATTTCAGTGAATAATAAATGTTACTGAAATTCTTTTTTAGGATCTAAGAAGTAAATATCAGTCCGTCAGGAGAACAAGAGGAGACGGTAACTGTTTCTTTCGAGCATTTACATTTGCCTACTTAGAAAGTTTATTAGAAGACAAACAAGAGTACAATAGGTAATGTAAGAAGCAATAAATTTTATATTGTAATTTATATGACTTTTTGACAAAATCGTTTTGTGAAAAAAAAAAAAAGATTTAAGGGTTTGGCAGCTCAAAGCAAAGACGAGTTGGTTCAACTTGGATATTCACAATTTACGATTGAAGACTTCTATGATACAGTGAGTTATTAATAAACTTGCTAACGTTGGTGAAGTGATAATGTGTACAGTTTGAAATATTCTCTAGTTTATGGAAGTGGTTAATAAAGTGGGGGATGGAACGACCGTTGAGCATTTACTAGAAATTTTTAATGACCAAAGCTACTCTGATTATCTTGTAGTGTACATGAGGTAAACTAGTGACATCTTTTTCTTAATTGTTAAACGGTTTGTATTGGAAAGTAATAGGTATTACTTTTTGATATTTATAGGTTAATAACATCAGGGCATCTTCAAAGAGAGTCAGATTTTTATGCCAACTTTGTTGAAGGGAATAGAACTGTTAAAGAATTTTGTCAACAGGTAGTGGGTATTTAGTTTCAGAGGTCAGTTGAAATGTTAGTAATATCTTTGTTAGTAATGTGTTTGTTATTACCAATCTACAGGAAGTGGAACCCATGTTCAAAGAAAGTGACCACATACATATAATCGCGCTGACATCAGCAATTGGTGTGGGTGTGCGACTTCAGTACATGGACCGTGGGGAAGGTGACAAAGTGAATGCTCATGACTTTCCAGATGGATCCCAACCTAGAGTTCATCTTTTGTACCGACCTGGTCATTATGACATACTTTATCCCTAGTTCAGTTCGTCCACATTATTTATGCCTTTTTTTAAGATCTTATAATGCAACAAAGAAATCGACTCGTTAATGAAAGACATTTTGTTTAATTGTATTAGGATTATACTTGTTAGTGTATCAATGATATGGCAACCAACAAAATTACATTGTTCTCTAGTTATCAGCATTCGCTGTTATAATGATTACAAGTTACTTTATTAATGAAGCAGTTGAAAACGTATTTGAGAATTTTTCCAAGGAACATGTAAGCAAATTAATTTTGTTGCATTTAATTACTGTGATTACCATTTTGAAATAAAACATACGAATTGTGACAAGGTTTTTCAAGTTTTAGACTATCCATTGCTGGACCTAATGTTGCTTCGTGTGGGCTCAGAGGAAGATTCCTGTATGTTGAACAAGGCGATTTAACCTTCACTCCCGGGTGTCTTTTCTACATTACTCTACTTTAACTGACATCGTTCTAGGCCGGAAGAGGTTAGGGAAGGATGACATACGACATTACTGGATCTAATGTTTATCAGCCATTATATTGCAAGCTGTTTCAAGAATGACTGACCTACTACTCAAACATTCATGGTTCTTATCTCCATTATAGTTTTACATCTCATTTAAAAAAGCAGCTGTAAGTTTGGCCTACCAATTGCGGTGACTGGGTAGTTTGAGCCCCATTTATTGCTCAATATTGAACTTTAATGTCATGTGAAGTAGGGTTGTGCAACGAGTCTCGAAAAAGCAGACATGTTCGGGCTCGCTTGCTCGCGGTGTAACGAGCGAGTTAGCATAGTATTTTTTAAGTAAACGAGCCGAGAGTGAGTCTCTGCTCACATTGTGGGCGAGAATGCGAGCGAGAGTCATTAACTAAATATGTTTAATTCAGTCATGCTTTTATAATTATTTTGTTTTTCTCAATAAACTCAATACGAGAGCAGCCGAGTCCGAGCCTTAATTTTTGTTAATTGGTAAGAAGGTCGAGCGAGACTCATTCACAAAAAAGTCCCCGAGCGAGAGTATTCCTGATACCCCTACTACGCTATGAGCAAGCGAGCTTCGAGCATACGTTCATTTTGAAATATGCACAACTCTAATGTAAAGTCAATTTATGGCTTTAATAAACCCTACATTTCTATAACCCGCTTCCGTAGCATTCTACAGCCATGTAGTGCAGTAGTATATACAATGTCAACTGCATATTAAAGAACCCTTTCTATAAGCAGAAAAACACATGCGTAGGTTGGGCAAAATCCACAGTGTAAGAGCTTGGTTTCCTCAGGTACCGGTAAATAACCTCATGTGTAGACATGCCGATGCTAAAGTATTAAATAAACGAAACCCAACTCCATATGTACCAACAAGCAGTGTAAATCGGTGAATGTACTGACTGTTAGAGCATGGAATTTCATTCTCATGTACTTTTACTGTAATATCAATTCTTCTGACACAATTGTAACAATTAGTGATTCATGTGTTTAATCGTTAAACTTACAAAGGAAATATTGCAATGTACAGCTAACACTAGCAATATTTAACTACATTTTAAGCATCTTCTCTTGCGAATTCAGTGATGTTCTAATAAAATTATAATGCAATTAATTTAATATATAGACGTAAGCACCAATAAGTATACCAAAAAGTACCTTTCGCTGCTTGTTTCTCTAAAAATGCTTTATGATTAGCAATTGCTTGTGGAGAATTCACTGTAGCGAAAAAAGGAATAGAAATATTTTAATTAAAATGCATAATTTTTATTCATGGTCAGAATATGATATAGTACTAAGTGTGCGTGTCGACATTAGTACTAACCTTTTCTGTGAATCCAAAGGATCACTGGTAAAGAAGCTACAACGCTATATAAATAATAACGATAAATCCAATTCGTTTTAAACATATACTTATACGGAAACTGAGCAAGTTGTGCTGAAAGTGTATATGGAAATTTCATCGGTCGTCCAGACATGGTTATATAGAAGTACTGTAATTCTATAGAAGGAAGAAATTTAAGATGTTATGAACCATTCCGGGAGATAAATGCTAGTTATCAAGCTTTCAGTACTAAAATATGATAAATACATCTCATCGATGAATATGACGACTAAATGAGAGGTCTAAAAACATTCAACTACTGGAATTATACACAAAAACAAGAAAAATTACCACAAGATATAAATTTCTCAAGGCTCTTCAATAGTCTCTTAAATTATTCAATATTCACTATTGAGAAGGTGTCTCTCGTTAGGTGGCGCAGTGGCGGAAGTGCACTCAGCTGCGGAAATTTCGTCAATAAACAACAGGAGAATATATTTTTAAATTACAGGTGCTTTGTTGAAGGAGTCATTTTTTTTGAAAATGTCCCGTGGTGGTATTCCTGACAGCCTAGTCAATGACTGGTTTAACATTGGGAAATCTATTAGTAAATGTGAGATACTAACTCACACGGCTAAATTACAAGCACGAAAGAGATACGAAGATGATGACATTCGATCAGAACTTAGGTAAAATGTTTTTTTATAAAAGCCTTTGTAAGCTTCATTGATGTGTTTGACAATGTAGTACATTAATAATTACTTAAACTATTGCGTGACTAATTATTCATATAACCAAAATTAAATTGGACGGCTACACCTGTACATTGATATCAACTGACACTAGTTTTCTGGGAGACGATGGAATTTAATTCCCCCCCAGGCCCCCGTCCCCTTTACCTCTGCCTCTCTTCTCCCGTCCTCTCAACCATCTTTTGGGATTTCCCCGTTAGGTTGAGCCCTTGGCGTTGGCAACGATTAAGGCATGGAGCAAACTAGACTCTTACGGCAGTCTATGTGCTCTGAGGTTGTTAATCAGTTTTATCTAATAGGCTCCTTATTTCAAGTGTGCAGCTACCCAGTGGCGTCTCAAGGGTTGGCGTCACCCCCTCTCCCGAAAAAAAAGCCGCTTCTACTGCTTTGGCGTCACCCCATTTGTCATGGTGCGAGTGGTGTCACCCGGTGTGGCCCGCACCCCCTTGTGACGCCGCTGGGGCTACCCATTGGTTTTTACAACCCTAGCAGAGCACATTGACTATAGTGTGCTCCTAGCCTAAAATAGAATTGGAGTGCCATATAAGCTTTTAATAAATAAATTTGGCATTTGCATAGCATAACACCACACCAACGACAAGGGACTCAACCAGTTGAACTTTTAAGAAGCTGAGTGGGAAAGGAAGAGGGAATGGGACGACGATACAAAATGCTCTCAGTTTCAACCATGAGTAATGTCTCCACTAGTGGGAGGCCACCAATTTACCCATTCCCCAAGCTTGGTGGTAATAAGATAGTAACGTGTTGTCTGCTTAATGACATTAGGCACGTGTTGTTATTCTGGGTTGTACCATAGATTGACATGCAGTATATACTGGTACTTGTTCGTGAAATGAAATAATCAGATTTTCATAAAGACGTCATGGGAGACGAATAAATCTGTGAAGTCACAAATTCTTTCATAAGCTCAGAAGTGCACCAATAATAACAAAACATGAATACCATGTGTTAGGAACATTGTTTCAAACCTCCCGATATACAAGTTTTCCTTCCTGACAATCATATAGGCGAAACTTTTAATGTCTTATATCTAATTAGTTTTAGAACTCAAGCCTCAGATCAGTCATATGCACAGCACTATCAAGAAGCTGAAACTAAGGAAGCGCTACTGGTAAGCTTAGTCTGCTCAATTAGCAATTCCAGTGTTCACCATGTGTCTTCTCATGTAGGTTATGTGTAAAATGAATGAAGGAACGAATGGATGAGTGGTACTTCAGATACCGAAAAATCACCGTTTGTTCTCAAATGACTTAGTTAATTAAAAACCATTTTGAGGTTAGAACATGTACGGCAGGGGTGGCCAACACGAGGCCCGCCGGGAGTTATGTTGCGGCCCGCGGAGCTAGGCCAAATGAACATAAAATTATTGTGCATATCACCGAAACAACATTACATTATGAGTCGGCATGAACTAGGCAAGCGTTTGACAGTGATCTCGCATACTGGGAAGCGACGATGTCGTCGAAGCTGCAACATGCTTGCTTGTTTACTTTAATTCAACTAAAAAAATTAGGTGCGTAGCCCGGCAGAAAATATTACTTCTTAAATTTGGCCCGCCTGCAGAAAAGGTTGGCCATCCCTGATGTACGAGAACTTTCAGCATTGCACCCTACTTCGCATTTCGTCTTAGTTACATAGCACTTTCCCCACTATGGCAAGGTCGCATATCAATGAATCCGGGACTTCATAATAGAGTAGGGGAAACTCATGATTGGTCTGGTCTGTTGGGCGATTGTTTTACACTTACTACAGGTGGGATAAGGGGACGGTGGTGATCGCCACATGACCTTTTGTACACATATGTAATTCTTTTGTAGGGTGCTGTGGCCAATGCAGAAGCAGGCCTCACACGTAGAAGTGAAAAACATGATTCAGCTTTGCGAAGCCTCGATGAGGAAGAACTGTTAACAGCCACTACAGGAACATTTCCAAATGTAAACGAATTAAGAAGTGAAGATGCTGCTCGTTTGTATAAAACCTATAACTTTGGTGGTCGTATTGATAATGATCTGCCTATCAAAAGCTATAAAGAAAAGGTAAGTAAAGATCCTCTGCTTGCAAAATATATATTCCGTATACACCTGTTGTGTATATGATGAACGAGTAGTTTGTAGATTTAAATGTATTAAAACGAAAACTCTGGAACTTATTGAAAATAATTATCTAACATCACCTCATTTTTGAATAACGTTCTGAAGTTAGACAAGTGGCTATATTTTTCAGTCTAATAAGGGGAGGGTTTTCAGAATTTTCCGAATGATGCGTTTAGTAAGTGAAGCTATTATCTGTATGCATGATAAGCAAGTGATAAGTCTGAAGAATGCCTACAGTGTCATCTGTTTACTTCCCCTACGACAGCTTCTCTTAACATAAGTGGTGGTCATGGAAATAATTTATTTCTCAAAAGATATCCTTAATATTGATGGTCAAAACTCCTGTAATCTTTGATGCATGTAATTTTCTTCAGAGCGACCTATTCTGTTATCGTTCTCACTAAGCTTTCTATCACTTTACGTTGAACTTGTGTAAATAAGGCTGACTGCATTTTTCAGATATTAAATATGATAGAATCCAGTCGTGTTACAGTTATTCAAGGCGCCACAGGATCTGGCAAAACCACCCAAGTACCTCAATACATCTTGGACAAATATGCAAGCGAACAACGTTATTGCAACATAATTGTCACTCAGCCACGGCGAATTGCAGCTATTAGTATAGCGAGAAGAGTGTGTGCAGAAAGAAATTGGGAACTGGGTCAATTAGTTGGGTATCAAATCGGATTAGAAAAAAGAATCTCCAATGATACTCGTTTAGCCTACGTCACTACAGGTGTCCTTTTGCAGAAGTTGGTAGCAGCAAAAAGCATGTCCGAATATACTCATGTTATCTTGGATGAAGTGAGTGCTTATAATGCTCATGTTCACGACTTTAATTTTAAAAAAGTGACTAACGTCTTCCTCATATTTTAGATTCACGAACGCGACATGGAATCTGATTTCTTGATGCTTATCGTGAGGAAATTAACTCGTACTGTATCAAAAGATACGAAGGTAATCTGATAGCTTACTGTTGAGTTTCAAAATTCATCACTTGGGATATTGCAAGTTAATGTCTATATTGCATTGTAAGGTCGTACTGATGTCGGCAACTGTTGACATAGATTTACATGCCGATTACTTCTCTGTTCCTGTTGCTAATAGGATGATTAGTGCTTCAAGAATTATGATGGAAGTAAAATCCCATAAAATATTCGATTTTTATATTGACCAAATTTTGGAAGTTGTAAGTAACTAGTTGTATTTAATTTTACTTAGTTTAGTAATTCTTAATTGTTTGATATAATGATTGTAGGTTCCCGATTCTGATCCTGATCACCCTTGTATAGCGCCTGAAGCAGTTGATGCTGCCAGAAGAGTAATTCTAAAACTAGATGGTGTGGAACCTAGGTACCTATAATTGATATAAAATTAGCGGTTATTATTCTTTTGTCATTTTAATTGCTTTTCACACTTAGAGGAAATATGGAATTTCCTTCGGAAAGAGGCACTGTTTTGGTGTTCCTCCCAGGTAATTAATCTTGTTTACTAGCTTCCCAACTTCAAATGTAGTAGTTGTGAATATCAAATGATTTTTATTTTCTTGTCTTCTTATATCTATCTCCGAGATTACTTTTTTAATATAAACTTAAATGATAGCTATGGCAATAGTATAAATATAATTAGAATTTTTGATTCCTAAAATGTGTTATTAATTTAGGCATAGAAGAGATTGCCGAGATGTTGACGCTTCTTGAATCTGACTCAATTGCAAAGAAATGGAATATAATTCCTTTGCATTCGTCAATTAGCTGGGAAGAACAGATCTGCATATTCAAAGTTGCAGAACCTGGCTATAGAAAAGTGGGATTTTTATTTAAAATTGTTTAGAACTCGTTCCTTATAGTTCTGTTTTTGACATGTGTATCTAATTTTTTATAGATCATTTTAGCTACAAATATAGCAGAAAGCTCAATTACTGTTTCTGATATTAGATATGGTAAGTTAAATGGGAACTCCACACTCTTCGATACTCTTTACTCTATCATCAACCTCTGATCCTGATATCACTGTGGATGGGCGGTGACATTCTATACATACCGCACGGATTCGTAGATTTCACTTTCTATATTACAAAACGTACAATTTAAATCTTCCACTTGTAAAGCATACCATCAGTCTGTTAGGGGGGATTTTACGTATGTTGGACTCCAGACCCATTATATAGTCATTGCCGACTCTGTGATATTCTCATACTTACATTACTATTATAAATTTTGATATTTGCAGTTATCGATTTCTGTCTGACAAAAAACTTGGTGTGTGATCCATCCTCAAATTACACGTATTTACAGTTGGAATGGGCGTCAAAAGCAAGTTGTACTCAACGTAGAGGTAAATGCAAGGTTATTGCTCATCACTTACAAAATTGTAAAAAGCGATAATCAAATTGCTTAAAATATAAGAAGCGAATTTTTCCTACCTGTAATGTGTTACTGCATGCTGCATTAAAACGCTTTAGGTCGGGCGGGTCGTGTAGCTAATGGCAGAGTTTATAGAATGGTAACAAGAAAGTTTTATGATACTTTACCTGATTATGGTGTCCCAGAAATGAAGGTAATTAATTGTCATGGAATCATGTAATTTATGTATTGCCCAATCTCATCGTTTATTTTTGTAGAGGTGCGCTTTGGATAAAGCTGTTTTAAATGCAAAACGTTTTGACTTCGGGGAACCCAAAGCTATCTTAGCATTGGCTTTGGATCCTCCTGATCTATCAGACATAGAGAGAACAATCCTGGTACTGTTGGAAGTGGGTGCAATGACTCCAAAGTATGATAAACGAGGAATATTATCGACTCAAGATGGAGATCTTACCTTTGTTGGGAAGGTAGTTGCAAGCCTACCAATCGATATTCATCTTGGCAAGCTCATCCTTCTTGGTTATGTATTTGGTTGTTTGGAAGACTGCATTATCATCGGTAAGCTTTCTAATATTTGTTTTGTTTATTATCGACTTTTTATAAGCAATTTATTTGACTAGCGGCTGGGTTGACGCAAAGAAATATTTTCATGAAGAATTATCGAAGTTTGCTTGATAGCTACAAGTAAGTGGCGATTCTTAAACGTGATTTAAATATTTTTCTTAAGGTAAGGGGTTGGTGTTACTTGCTGTATTTCATTTTTAATAGAAGAAAGATGGAATGGGCTGATGGAACATTCAGCGACTGCATTGCCATTACGAATATGTATGAGGTAAATCTAGAAATAAAAAGAAAATAAGGTTTACAAGAAGTTATTGTGCAGGAGCAGTTAGTTGTATGTCTGAAGATGCTTTTCTTAGTGTTGAAAATATCTGAAAATCTGTTATACTTCCCTTTAATTACAGTATTTGTCGTGTTTTCCTACCATTTTGCTCTATTTAGACTTAAAAATATTTAAGTTTAATGCGCCCTATAAGATGTTATATTTTGGTAGACCTGTAGGTGGTGAAACTTTCAGTTTCCTTTGCTTCTTTCACCTAACAAAATGATCGTGTTAACTTTTTTTCTATCAAAATATCTTCACTGAATGATCAGTACTTTTATGATAATGAAATGTGTGTTTGAAAAGCATCAGAATAGCAAGTAACTGGCATGACCTGCACATACATTTTAAGTAAATTTGTCGTATAACCCGTTATATTTCCAGGTTTGGCAAAAGCACAAAAAGCGAAACCAATTTAATCGTCCTGGTAAATCAGAAGAGTTGTGGTCTTCAAGAAGTTGTGTTCGAATAACTCGGTTAAGGGAGGTAGAACGTTTAGTAGGTGAATTGAAACTCAGGTTGACGGCATTAGGAATCCCGATTCCTCAAAAGCCATGGGCTGAACGAAATTCATATAATTCGCGGTTAATTTTAAAGGTATAAACAACTATAGCAATTGAGGCAAAGTGGTATTTATAAGGCGACTCATGACAGTTCTCGACGTCGGTCATTTTTAGATTGTGATAGCTGGAGCTTTTTATCCTAATTACTTCACCCAAGGAGTTCATGATGAAAAGGAGGTTATACGGGAAGTTGGTGGTTACGACCCAAACACTACTGTAATGGTAATTACCGTTAAGTATGATTTTTAACGTGAATGAAAGCACATGTTATTAACTTGTTAAAAAAACTATATTTCAGCTCAGTGGCATACCTCCAGGTCATGGTATTTTGTATTCCAATTGCATTAAAGATATGTTGCAGGAATGTGGAACAAAAATGAATATACATTTCAGTTTTTCTCGGTAAAAATCCAATGATTGGTTTTGTTTTTTTTTTTTTGTCTTAAACTACTAATGCTTTAAAACTTTTTGATTAGCGCATACGTAGAATTTGATAGAATGAGCACAAATGAGACATCACGTCATTCGTCGATTCCTCCAGAGATGTATTTGGCTGTTAAAATGAGGTATATTTACTAAGCGATGAAACTTGAGTTAAGAAATGCATTAATATCTTGTTCATTTTATGTATCTGGTACATTGTGGCGTTGTTTGCTAGGGCACTACGTATGCCTCTTCAGTTGTATCTTCTTCCAGAAGAAATCGTCACTAGACAGTTAGAACGACTTGCATTAACAAAAAGTGATGAGGGTTTTAAGTTTAAGCAACTTGGAACTGATAGGTGAGTTGTATTCTGATACATTTATACTAGTGTTAGTGGAAAGAAGTGGATTAATGAATGCAATTTGTTTTCAGAATCAGCACGATTTCTTATTGTCCATTGCAGCAGGTTAAGCTACCCGATTTACAAACAGCCGCCATAGAAATTTACGTTTCTGAAATAATTGACTGTGGACATTTTTGGGCCATTTATGCTTCAGACGTGTACAGCACAAAGTTGAGGCATATTAGTGATTTAATTAAGCAAAATATAGAACTGCATAAACTGGTAAGTTTCAAATTTTATTTGTTGACACTTTGTAATGCTATCACTATTAATTAGCTTCGTAATTTTACTTGTTCTGTCAGTGGAAAAGGCATAGAAAGGTATGTAATAAACCGGTGTTTACTCGTGTGTGCATGTCTGTGTAGGCACTGCATTTTAGGTGGTTCATCCAGATTGGGACAAAGTTGGTTATAAATGTTAATTATAGTACTCCACATATAACTAGATGGGATTTGGACTGCTTTTTTTTTGCACGTTATAGTCGTTATACGCGAGTTTCCACGAACTATGATTACAATAGCTTTAATTGTGATTATTGCTTGGGGCAACACTCGATTTTCATGATTTTTTATACGTAAGGTCAAAAGGTAGGGTAGGTTTTGAGGGTAATTTGAGTCCATAGCAAGTGGGCTTGATAGATTAATAATCTGACAACTTTGCATATGACTACTTATATTTAACGTTTATGTTGAAATACGTGTATGCGTAAATGTGTAACTTTTGTTTTTATTATAAATTTCAGGCCGTTAATATACCGTTCACACCAGGGATGTTGGTTTTGGCTCCCTTTGGTTCTCCAGTTGAGTATTATCGTGCTCGCGTTGAGACTGTAGATGCTGAGGACATCCATGTATTCTTTGTCGATTATGGAACAATGGCTAAAATGAAAAAAACAGATCTGTTTATGATCGATGAAAGAGTATATCCAGAATTGATGACATTCCCAATGCAGGTCAGCTCTAACTTTAATCCAGGTTTTTTTTCTATTTCACGCTTTAATTTGAATGTGAATTATGTCAAGGCGTTTGAATGCATTTTGGCTGGCATTCGCCCATCGCCTGTGAAATGCCCTTCAGGAGTTTGGACAGCGAAAGCCAATAGTTATACGAAAGATGTTATAGGACACGCAAAAGTACATGGACGAGTAAGTGTGCATTACTAAATAATTTCTTTTATGTTAAAGAGCTGGTAGCTTATTACTGGGTTTCTTTTTATGTAGATATATTCAGTTGTTCACAGAGTTGTACATCTTGAAGTGATCTATGAAAAATCTAAAGGTGTTAGGACTTCTTTTAATGAAGAATTAAAACGAATTGGATATGCAGAATTTGCCGAGGAGGATCAGCTGTCACAGGTTTGATGATAATGATCAAATGTTGTCGCCTTTTATATTTACTGATTCGGAATAATAATTTGGTCGATGCCATATAGCAAAACTTTAAGTTACGATGCCAAGCGCAAAATGACAGAGCTGTCAGAGAAGATTACGCAACACCTGAAGTACAATTTAGTAACTTGCCTAATTCAAGGCAGCTACGGGAGTGGACTGCTGGTTGTAGTAGAGTAAGATGATGTTTGTGCATAGATTCTGTTTTGGCGCTGATAAAAAAGCCAACTCATCAAAATTATTGTTTCATGATAGAAAACTTTACATGGGCCGTTCAGCTCTCTGGAAATGTCTTTCACTGGACTTTGCAGAGCTTCATCGATGTGTGCTGTTCGAATTGAACAAGATAGCGTTAACTCTGTTGCATTGGATTCAGATCATCGTGATACTCACGCTCGCCTGCTTGTAGCAAGTGATATTAGTCTAAATGCTTCTGGAAGTTCTGTTGTAGCTCGAAATACAACTTTACTACCCAATATTCATGGTCTTCTGTCTTTAATTGTTCTCGTATTTACTCCAAGAGCAGAATTCAGGTGCGTAGTGTTGATAACTAATAAACATACGAGACTAGTTGTGTCATATTATAACAGTACTTTTCTCCCGTGATGTAGGACTGATGCGTACAGGAAGCGATATACGGGAGCGATATGTGGTCTTGGATCATTGCCCGGGACTTCGTCTCTGTTTCCTGACCATGACATTGAATTGGTATTTGATACGGAACTAACACAAGATGATATTATAAAGGTTTCCTTTCATTTTATTGTTCTTATCTCGTGCTGTTTGTGATTTAAAGAAATGGCTTTGTTTTTGATCAAACCTCAGTTACTGTTCTGTGCTATCCTCAATAGATAAATTGCATTCGTATCTGCATTAATTTGATTCTTGGATCGGTAGAAGAAACTGCTCCAGGAAGTAATTCAAACAACTTTAGGATTCAGGAACAACTTCTAAAAGATGTTATAGAGTAGGTCCACAAATGAGTACTTTTTGATGTCGTTCCAACTACCTGTTTAAATGTTAATAGCTAACTATGTATAATTTGTAGGTTGGTCCATAGCCCTAAAGTTTCGATAGCTCCAATGTCTTTCATGGCTCCTTATAAATGGAACAAGGCCAAACCGGAATTCTTACTGCAGCCGCAACTGAGAGGCATGGCTGCTGATGTTTTGCAAGTTCTACCTCTCCATTGTGGTATTGCTCTTGTGAAATCAGATGACGATGGGCACCAGAGTTACGTTAGCGAAAAGGATTTGAGTAGAAACTCCAGTGGAAGAAAATAAAAGAAATCTTGGTTACATGATAAAGGTTTTACTTTTAGCGTTTATTGCCCTGAGTGATATGAAATTTACGTTTTGTATCTTTCACCCAATATATGTCAAGAATCAAAAAAATTTCATATCGTGCTCTTTATGACAATGGGCAGTTTTATGGCAGTGAATGATTACATAAAGTATTGTTTTTTTACTGGGAAACTGCTGCATTAAGTAGTTTTCCGTTCAAATTTTTTACTTTGTATTTGTTTTTATCCAAAAGTGACAAGAGTGAGTCCAAGTGAGACCAAATAATTTATTGTATGGTTCTACTACCATGAGTCTGCTCTATTAAATATATAAAGATCTTTGAGTTATTAATCTCAACTGCCGAAAAAGAAAACGTTGGTTACTCGATCACTTCATTGCCTACTCCAGCGATTCTCAACCTTTTTTTCGTCACGGTATACTTTTAATCAAAAATTTGGCGGCACACTGACAATGGCACAGTTTGGGGCACACAAACGCCAAAAAAATATATACAGTATATATAAGATGTAACCTAACCCTAAGCAAAGAAACAAATACTGGACTGAGGTGGGTTGGCTGTTTTCGGGCGACAGAGAACCCTGAGTGCGCCTTCTTTCGGATGAGACGTAAAACCGAGGTCCCGTGTAGTACACTATACGATGGTATCTGCAAGTGAAAGAACCCTCTATTATGGAAAGGGTAGAGGGAGCAAAGTTTCCAGGTGTAGGAACTCGCCCCCTGGTTTAGGTGGAATGTCCCAACGAACGGTATAAAGACGATAAATAGCATAAGGGGTTGCAGCTTTGGTCGGCAACCGGCTGTGGGAAAACACTGTCCAATAATATATCGCCCTTATGTCCAATCAGAGGGACAAGATGGGTACCCGACCCTGCCAAAGGCAGGAAGAGGGTTAGAAGTTACTTGTAACCTAGCCCTATGCACACATCAAGTGGGTTACTAGTAGACTAAACCACTACATAGCTTTGTTAGCCAATAGTGAGAACTGTAATATTCATGTCCATTGGTTTAGCCAGTCCCTTCTAGGAAGGCAGAACTGATTGAACTACTTGTCTGACGTCACTCACGTATGGGTATTTGCAGTGCGGCACATTTCATGAATCTTGCGGCACAGTGGTTGAGAATCGCTGGTCTACTCATTAAATTTATCACATGACACATTATTAATGTCTTTTATTCGACATTTATTTTACACACATTTGGAGCAACGGTGTTAGGATGGCATGAGTTATCAGAAGAAGCAGTCGAAATTGATGCATAAAATAGGCGCTCAAACAAGAAAACCGTTAGTAAAAAAAATTCAGGAACATTATTGGCAAGTCCTAAATATAACAATGATGAACAAGACATCCTGATGATTGTCATTTAGGTAGATGAGTGGTAGGTAAAATCAGTCATTTTCATCGATCTGTAAAGAAATTTTTTTTTAAACTTTCAATCTATGTAGTAACCAAAAAGTGTGATTATGATGTATAATGATAGAACCAAACAACTTACAATGACAGACTGATATCGATAACCGTCTGTAACATCATCGTATTTGACAGTTTCTTCATCAGGTTCTTGAATATGTGGTTCTACATTTAAATCTGAAATTTAAACACATTTTTTTATTACAGTATTTAACGTAAAAGCCAGTTTGGCAATGGAAACAAAAAAGGGATGGCGAATATACAGTTATTAACCATGCATGCCATATGTGGTTTGTAGGGCTTCGTCTAGAATGTGTTCATCGTCAGCAGCAAGACTTTCAGCATCAATACTTAAAGGACGGCCGTTAGCTGACAACGTTTCATCGTCATTACCTCCTGAGATAGCCGAATCTGCTTCGGCATGATTATCATTTGTAGATGCTGAAATATCTAGGATGTCGTCACCACCAGTTACTGAGCCCACTCGCTCCACAATTAAACTGCTAGGGTCAACGCCATCTCCTTTGTTGATCATCATTGATTCCATACCTTCTATCTCTGAACGATCTTTGGTGGTGATGGTTTCTTTCTCCTCATCCACTTGCTTTTCTTTTCGTAAAGGAATAGCATCATCTGATGCTGATAATATGATTTTCTTAGTGGGTTCTTTCTGTGGGCTTTCTATATCGACGGACTCGTTATCATCCCACTCAGATGGGTCACAGGCGTCACCCTCATGACATGATGCTATACTTATTAAACGTCGAACGGCAGAGGATTGGTCTGCGTCTTCCGCTTGTTGGTCATCATTAACTTTGGTTACTGATGCCGAGTCTAGTATCTCGGAAGGTTCTACGTCTTCATCATGCCTGAGGCTTTCAACTTCTGTAGGCTTATTGGAGTGAGGTTCTTCGGATTCTGTTTCATTAATTGACGATTGAGTCTTATATGTGAATTCTGCAGTTTGGGATAATTCGTATTCCGCGTGCAACTCTGTTGTTTTTCGCTCGAAACTTTCTTCAACTGATATTTGTGATTTCGTAAGTGCTGGAGATTTGATGGTCTCTGAAACTTCATTTAAGTTCTCCTCTAGTCCTTCTGTAACGCTAACATCTTTTAAAGACTCTACTGTTTCTGATTCTGGCACGTCCCTCTTTCCTTTAGTGACATTGAATTTAAATTCTACGTCTACATCTACCTCCACCTCCGTAGAAGGTTCTGTGGAGGCTTTGTCTTCAATTTCCTCACTTGATTCAATTACAAATGTATCTTCAGTAAGTGGTTCCGTGATCTGCGCGGATATTCCAATCGTAGGCGCCTCCTCTTTAGGGAATCTTTCAGTTATTACTTCTTCGTTCACAGCAGGAGGCTCTGGAATCGTTTGTTCCTCTGCAGGTGGTTCTGTAATCTTTTCCTCCTCTGCAGGGGGTTCTATAACCTTTTGCTCTTCAGTTAAAGGCTCTGACGCCTTTTGTTCTTCTACAAATGGCTCTGAGATCTTTTCTTCCTCGACAGGAAGATCTGAAATCTTTTGCTCCTTATCAGGAAGCACTACAATTGCTTCCTCTTTGACAGACTCTGAAATCGGTTCTGGCGTTTCCGGAATTTCAACTACTTGTTCTTTCTCAGCTGGTGGTGGTGGTGGCGGTTCAGCTACTTTTTCTGCTTTGCGCGTATATGGTTCGCGTTTCGGTTTCTCGGGTGCAGCGTCCTGTACAACTTTTTTTTCTTCCTTGCGTTTCTTCTCTTTATGAATATCATATTTGCGCTCCTTTTTAGGCTTTATGTCTTTTTCAATTTCAACTTCGAGTTGTTCAATTGGGGCCTTCTGTTCCGTCTGTGGTTCAACAGCAGGTTCTGGTGGTGGTGGTGGTGATGGTGGTGGCAGTGGTTGTTGTTGATCCACAGAAAAAGTTGACTTTATTTCCTTTAAAAATGTCATAAATTGCAAAAAAACTATCATTGGGGTGATTTGCAAGAAAAAAAAGTTTTTTTTTGTTTGGAGAATTTGCTGCTAGTTAGTCCTATGATGTTGTGACGATGTAATTCCTATATTAGATTTGGCTTGGTTTTTTGGTCAATAGTTGGTAGTAGACAAATTAGTACGCTAAATTGAACGCACTAAAGATTAGTGTTGTTGAGTTTTTGCGTTTGTCTATGTTTGTCGTTAGCAATTGCGTTTAGAGGATGTGACTAGATTAATATGCATTGATGGAGCACACATTATTTTTAGAGGTTATAAACCAGTGTAAATAGTTCATATTTACATTGGTGATATTCTTGTCAATACTCAGTAAACTGTGACTAAGATTTCAGGACTTCAATTTAAATAGAGTAAGTTTTGGCACATAAATTCCTAAAACATGCCTTTTCTCTCCACCGTCTCTCTTCTCAATTAATTAATTACTGTAATTCACGGTGACATGTCTTCTTCGAAAGGTGATTCGTTTTAGTGATGCTCATGTCATGGATTTTGGCTACCTTAGTCACAGTTTTAAAGAAAGTGGGAAATGAGAAATGGTTCAATTACACTGGTTTCATCTGCTGCAGCCCCTGAGGTATCGTTGACAATATGGGCACTATCCTGTCTGTGAGTGTGCCGTACAGGCTCATCGGGAGTTTTAATTTCTAAATAAATTCAAGATGTTCTGCGTTATCATTTTTACAATTAATTTTTGTTCTCGGTCTTATAACCAACCGCTTTCAGTACGAACGACGTGCGCAGGCTCATCAGGCGTTTTTCTTCCAGCGTCTTGATGTCCAAGAGCTCCCTTATGATAATTGATCAACACTTTATGACGAGTTCCCAGAGATGTTCCAGGGCTACTGAAAATTGGGGCTAGCATTCTTGCATTGTCGACTCGCCTATAAAGAAATGTTTTTTTTTTATATATTTGATACATATATTTTTAAATACAAAGGAATATTATCAAACCGTAATTGATTTCGGAGTCTGTTGCGTTCCTTGCAGAGTCTAATGGCTCTGTCCGTGATTTCGGATTGCCACAAAGCACTCTGAATTCTTTTAGCTTCGTGTTGAGCCTGAATTCGCGCCTCATCTGCTTCAATTTCCAACGTCAGTTCATCCAGGCTTTGATCAGGCATTGGAATACAGCGAGAAGATAATGGTGCTATTTGCACCATTCGTATGGGTTTCACTGGGTAACGGCTAAATAGACATGGCCATGATGAAATGAAAACGTATTCCAGATTAGATTGTAATTTTAAATAATATTGTGTACGTAGTGGATTATATAAGCTTACCTTATCACTGTCGGATATAAATAAGAATACCTATACGTATCATCATCGCGTAAGTAGTATTTCCTTGGAGTAATGTGGGTCAAATACGAGGACCATGAATCATACGGCTGCAATGGATAACAAAATTATTGTAATTTAGTTCAGGCACAAATGGCCCATATGTCATTATCCACTCTGAGGAATGTTATTACATTATATGATATTATTTTAGCAATTTACTAATAAGTTATTGAGATGTCTCCTCTTTATAATGTTTGATCAATGCTGCATATATTATTGTAAGAGTGGTTTACTCCATAACATCAGTGTATGAAACAATTTTGTAATTACCAAAACTTTAATCGAACTTTTGGACTTAAAAGGAAATCAAGCATACTGTAATTTTGATCAAACATATGGCCGTGCTTTATATAATCTAAATTTTGATTTTCTTTAGACTTTTTTTAAAATTTACACATATTGATATTTAAAGGAGGACCTCTGGACACAGTGGTCAAAATTTGAATCCAAAATAAATAGGAAAGGAAACTGCATTTACCAATAAGCCAAAATCCAGTGCTTCCAGTCGCCGTTTCGATTTCAGTCGATTTATTTCTGCCCTCCGCTGTCAAAAAAATAACATAACGGTTAAATAGTGTTTGACAGAAATCCAATTTCACCCTTTTTTTTGATATGACATTTTGCTGAAACATTAAGCAAATCTCTGCAGTGAAGTCAAGACCACTAAATTAGCTATATTTCATTAATATTCTGGAAAATAAGATGGGAAGACGTTAATAACATTTTAATGCTTTGTAGGAACAGCGGGTTTACATTAGCCCTTCAAGTAGACAGCATATGGAATATGAAAATACGTGAAGTAGTTAATTGACGTATTGTTGAAGCCTCGGGTTTCTGTATTCTGGCGTTAACATTGTGTCCCTGACATTGAATTTCTCTTTGCTCTTGTAGTCATTTTTAAGGCTATAGTGAATAGCTTGACAGTTCCGGAAAATACGTCGTTTCCTAATTATAGTAAGGAATTTGATGACCTTCAAGGT
Source organism: Trigoniulus corallinus (assembly GCA_013389805.1). Lineage (NCBI taxonomy): Eukaryota > Metazoa > Arthropoda > Diplopoda > Spirobolida > Trigoniulidae > Trigoniulus > Trigoniulus corallinus. Next base: position 14,124,441 of record JAAFCE010006949.1, read on the forward strand.
TTTGGCATTACTTACATGTAAATATTATGTCGTTTCGTTTCTTTCCTTCACAACTGTGTAACTATTATATCATTTTGTCGAAAGATATTGGCACAAATTCATATCATACCCATAAGAATAATTTCCTTTTGAAGCCTAATATGGGGAAGTCAGAGTAGCCCTTACTTGAAAGGCGGGAGAAGATGAAGTGCCTCACATTTTCGCATACCAAGAATGAAGCAACTCCTTCATTTTAGGTTTTACCACACATTTACCTGTTTGTCAGCGTAATCTGTTCCAGACTAAGTGTGTAACAGACTCAGTTGTGACCCATAAGCTTACTGTAAGATGGATGTAGCTGGAGACAAGTAAGAGGGGTTCTGTGAGATCGGAGGGTCCCAATTAAAGTCAAGGGGAAGCATAGGGGCATCTTGTTAGGAGCTATCCTGCATGGATCCTACGAAAGGTCGAATGCTGCGGTGTGTGGGATGAAAGGGCAGGTAGTGAGAAGTGACTATACTAGAGGTACTATACGAGAGGAAGACATTGCGGAAAAGATGAGGAAAAAGACTGAGTTGGTGTGGGAGAGGGTAGGCCAAAATAAAAATGGGAGTGGGGTTGCTCGGTGGAATGTGGATCTAGTTGGAAAGAGGACAGAAGGGAAGCCTGGGAAGGGCGTAACTTGCAAAGTCGACTCTAGGATAATACAGTAATATATCAATCTGATTCTCTTGTATGTGTTCGTAAGGGGCAACTAAATGGATTGTGAAATCGGGTTGGCATCCAGTCATGTAAAAACCACTGCCAACTATTGTATTTTGGAATTTTATATGCCTGCCTACTAATTTCATCCATTAGTGTCTGTCTGCATGCCATCTTGTCTCTTGCTCGACATTAGAATTCAAAAGGTACTACCCCTCCTCCACATGTGGAAGGGGAACTCCTGTCCACTCGTACATCTCTGAACTGTTTTTTGAAAATTTGTTTGTTTTTTTTAACATTAAGACATATTCATTCACCAGTTCGAATAGCTGGATGCCGTTCAAATGTTCGTCAAAAATGCAGACTGCCTACGATGTCAAATTGCTGCCTAGGTTATTAATTACACTAACAAAAATATTGGGTGTAAACAAAAGAAGTGCGTAGGTCAATGTTTTATGTATTTGCCAGTCAAAACATGAGCTCGCCATCGGCTTAGAAAATCTATTAGCATATTAATGCCAACATGTTGATGGCAATATGACTCTTGTTATGGCTTTTACAGCATATACACGCTGATCCCTGAGGCCGCGGCACAGGCCCAGGCAGTTTCCCTGTTATAAAGCTACTAATTCACAGAGAATTTAAGACGTTCGCTCAGACAATAAACTGATCAACTATTAGGTGTGCTAGAGTAATGGAAAAACACAAAAAAGTGGTGATTACATGGAATCCTCGTTATCTTGGTGGGAAAAGTGCTATTTATAAGTAATTTTATATTGTACCGCAAATTTGTTAGGGAAATCGTTGTCTAAGTCCAGCAGTCGTGCGCCTGCGGATCGAGATGACGCTCCAGTTGTACCCAATGGCACTCCATGAGGAAATGGTTTGGCAAGTGGCTTACGATACACCTATAAAAATGATAAAAGACGTCACTTGTTAAATATAGGTAAGTTTGTGCTATTAGTTTGAGAAAGAATTGAGATCAGTACTTAATAAAAAACCGATTGCTTTTTTTCTTCAAGTCAACATTTAAATGCTGCCTCTAGGTTTGGCCGGTATCCGCCATCCATCTTCCGGATTGGCCATATATGTAGGGGGCATCTGTTTGTGTTAGTTTATAACCCGATTATAGTACATTTTAAAGGTGCGTAAAAATAACGAAGGTGGGAGAAATATGCCTACATACAGTATTTGGGACTATATATGGACCGTTAAGTGACATCCAAGAAAATCGATGATGGTCTGCCAATTAGTGACCCTGCACTAGGCCATATAAGTGGTTAAATCCAAATAAAAAAAAATCTTTTGTCTACTAGTAAACAGCATTTGGTCATAGCAGTTAAATGAAGTACGGTACTATGTTTGAAAGCGGTTACTCAGATTTCAAGTATTTTTAGACAACCTTTTTTACTCCATATCTGTAAAATTGGAAATACTGTAGTTGGTGTACATACACGTCACGCTCCAATGCAGTCATCGTCCGTGTCACGTGATTTCTAGTGGCTTGTGGGTAATTTTAATTATTTTGTCGCTCATGTTATGTGATCATTTACACTAACAGTAGGAATGTTACATAATTAACGCATTACGTTTGAGGTTATTTAGATACCGCGCGCATGGTAGTTAAAATTGAAATTATGACGTTAGACATGAAGGAAGTGTTTCTCTTATTCAATATGAAAATAGAGATAAATGAAACAGACATTGTAGAACACAAACTAAAGGATTAGGCTTAAAGCTGTGTGGTAGATCATTCCAGTTGACAGTTTGATGCTATGATATTGTATGTCGGTGCTTGTTGCAAAAGTTTTTTTTTGTTGTTGTTAAGTTGTTAATTGGATATAACATCAAGCATAATATTGTTAGCTAACCTGGGGCTCATAAAATGCACGATGCGATCGAGCAACATAGAACGATTCCTCTTTTCCGGAAATGTTTGGGACCGGAAGTATCGCATGGTTTAGAATATTTGAATAAATTTACAGGCCCTATATCTACAGATTTATAACGGATCAAATTAGAAATGCTGGGGGTCCGAATTTAGATATGAAATTCAGTTTTATTTATCACAGAATTGAGTACTATACCTTACGAGAAATTTGTTGTGATAACAAGTGTCCTCTATCGAGAAGAAATTAAGATACGTAATTTGTCGACGAAAAGTTTATTTTGAATTGAACCAACTATAAAATAATGCTTAAATTGATACTTAAATCGGGTTTTAAATATTTTTGAGATGTTGATAAAAAATATTTTGATTGAGTTTGGAAATGTTTTTTGAAATATTAATGATTAAAGTGAAGAATATCAGTTACATAAATAATAAGCCACAAAAATTCCTTTTAATGCCCAATTTAGCGCATTAATACTGTGCATAAATTTTATTACAGAATGATTTCTTTAACTGAGGAAGTGAGAGACAAGAAAAGGCTGGACAAGAATGACGGACAGTTGAAGTAGTTTAGAGACATAGAGGAGCAAGCAAAGTTATCCCATTGTGGGAGATTACCGGTTAGAGAACAAACATCAGAAGGAAGAAGAACACTTCCGGTATGTCAGACGACAACCGTATGAGGTACTTATTTTTCTCCAAAAGAATGGGATAAATTGAGTCCCAAGTGACATCATCATATTCATACTCGTATCCCGCCTGTGGAAGGGTCGGATTTGCGGGTTCTGGCCCTCCACTCCTGCCTATCACCCACCAGGTTCCCATCCACCCACACACTCATCACCCGCATCACGTCCTTAGGTCTTCCCCTGCCCCGGTGCTTCCAGATTGAATCCGCAGTGACGGTCGTTTTAATTCTCCAACAGTCACTTATAATAACCACGGAAGTTATTATCATTTAAGACGAGCAATTCATACAGCCACTTCGGCCTGTTCATTTATCTTGATATTGCTCTGTAAAATAGTGAACTCGTCAAGAAACTTGAAAATATTTAGTCATTTGCAAATAAACATATTGGAAGAGGGGTAATTAAGTGTAAACAATGTAAAATATAGGTTTTCATACTGTCCGAAACCGGTGAAGTGAATGTGTTTATTAACGTCTGTCTGTTTACCTGTGAGTAATGTAGATTAGCTTAGGGAATTAACGGGCCAGAAAATATAGGTAGGGCCTACAGGTAGTTTTATTAACTGAAAGAGGATATCGCTGGAGAAATTAAAATCAATTTTTGGGTTAAAGTGTTTTTGACAGGGCTGGTGAGGTGAATTATAAATAGCACGACCATATCCAGAAAATTTCGGATATTAGATGCACAAAAATTGCTGACATTCAAGTTTAAGGATAAGGCAGTAAAGTGTCTATTCAGTTGAAGTTGGTGCGCAATAATACGTTTTTTTGACAGCTAGGGCTTTTAAAGGAAACTATAATGGCGAGTTTGACGATATCTACACATATGTGACCACACAAATACCGAATTAGGTCTAGCTCTAGAGTAGATAATGGAAATCTCTAACAGTTTTAAATAAGGAATATACAGTATGCTGATCTGTCATTTCACATACTCTATACAAACACTCTGTTATTTAAAATCAGACTGTGAACAATTTTTATTAGGATAATTTCAAACGGCAGCCATCTGGTATGTTCAAGTAATCTATGGAGATGTTCTGTCATAAAAGAAAGACGAACTTCAAAGTTTGAACCACTATTTATAAACTGTTACAGCAGTTGCTACCTAGTTGATTTCTTCAGAGGATCGCGATAAACAGTTGTAATCTATTTAGAGGGTGGGTGCTATAAATGGAGTCTGTTGTTTCTCTGCACCAAAATAAACCAAAATTTGTTCTTGTTGAACGATCTTGATCATTTCTAATATTTCTCATATTTCTTAGCATCTCTCATAAATATAATTAAATATTAAAGTCGTATGGGCCTTTTGAAAACGATATTAGTTGACGACCTAAGTCATATATAACTTCTGATGTTAAAACTTGGTCGTTTATGATCTCGTTTCAGCACATAAATAGTTACATTGGACTGGCTGTGCCAATTTTTAAGTGATATGCCAATTTTAGAGTTACTATATGGTAATAAGCCATAAACAGTCAAAAGAAATTACAGTTACTTTATACTTTAAAAGTATTTCAAATAAATCGAAAGACAGATTATATTTGCCTTTCATTACACAAGATGTACGTTTTAATAGGAATTGTTGATATTGAAAGCAATTGTCCAGGGTAACAGTGCAGTGGGTTTGGCGATAGTGCACTTGGTTTTTGAATCTCAAGTACTTAGAATCTCACTGATGGAAGCTCAATTTCCATCATTGCACGATCATGTGTGAAATGAAAAATCCTGTTGCTGTGTGCGGGCGTGTGATGTCATCTGCCCTGCACCAACCCTAACAAAGGCTTCGGGAAGAGAGAAAGAGAGCGAGAGAGAATTGATTTGTTATGAATATGTAATCCTTTGTGACGGATACCTTGCTAGCTAGATCTTTTCATGCTAGACCCATGTGCCCAGATCTCCACCAGCACCCCAGCAACACCTTTGCCTTTCGCACCCATTCCAGCCGCTCCACCCCAGAACCCACCACCCCCAAAACCTCTTCCAATGTGGGGTTCCCCAACTCCCTCCTGCAGTAATCCAGTGCTGGGCAGACCAGTATCACATGCCTGACGTCCTCCACTTGATCCCCACATAATCCACAGCCCTCCTCTCCACCTGTGATCTTTGCCATCCTCTGTTTCGTCTTCAGTGACCCCGCTCTTGCCCGAAACAGAAGTGAGCTCTCCCACGTATTGTCATAGATTAAATTGTTATGTTTAATTAAAATTATTACAACTGTTAGATGACAGATGGCAATTCACTTCACCTAGGATCACGAAACCTCCGAACTAGACACTAATGTCCTTTTTTTATACCCGCTGCTCATATCGCGGGTTTAAAAACTGAAGTATTGCTGATCGTGAATACGTAGTGCAAGAGAATTCTTGCAATTCTTTTAGTGAATTGAACACCACTAAAATATTCAGCGCGTCTGTTGTGCCTTAAATTTCAGGTATCCATATTAGGCAAGCTTCACACAGATATCCTTTAAGTTATTTATTTACACGCAAGTCTAGATCGACTATTGCAGCACTTCGCATCTCCCTTATCTTCGTGTAATTCACCTGTATTTGGGACTTTTCCGCAGTACCAAAAGTTTTTTAGGAAATAATATACATACCCCAGCATAAGGATGATAAGCAGAATATGAAGCATCCATTTGTATTAATTTTTTAGTGCTATCGTCAAGTATTCGATTTTTGGAAAGAATAAACAGTTAGGTTGTTATGCGTTATATTAACTAGTAAATGGAACTAGGGTGAAGGGGCGCGGTTACTTTTGTACAGGAGACTTGAAAAAGATGTTGAGATTTTCTACTGCCAAGTCCCAGATGAAATTCTGACTCACGAATCCCAAATGAGACAAACCGAAACTAGGAGAGCAGTTTACGTCGTGATTCTTATTAAAGAAAAGTAAAGCATTATGGGACACAAGAATGTTCTTTTTCTCCCTTCTAAAATGACTTCACAACATGGCTTATTCTTTTTTTCCACCATTTTCTACTACAGTACTTTTTTTGACGTCATACTTTCTCTACCCTCTGCATCCCTCCTTTTCTCCATTCTGAAGATCTGCTTATTGTTTTTGGCAAGTCAGGATCCATATCTTACAGTGCTACTTTCAAATAATTTCCCCAATATAATTTGAAGAGGATATCCTATTATGTGATCCGTGTCAGCTAAAAATGAATTCTTCTTGACTTGCAGAAGTTTTAATTATCCCTCTATCCATTTTCAGTACCTGACTATTCATTACTTATTTATTTATACCCTTAATGTCTTGTGTGTAAGAGCGCATAAATGAATTTCTATTGGTAATTGTTAGTATCCAATTGACTAGATTTCTCAAAACTCGATTTGTTTGTTGTTGACAATGTGTTAAATTACCAGTAATTTCTGCATGTCTTAAGGGGTAATTAAAACGATACTCGGTCGCACACAGTAAAACCACTATCCGACCATTATATTTTCATCTCTTCCCGGCTTTCTCTGTCATTTTTTGCCTTCCCACTGTTTATCTGACCTGTACATTTGTTCTTCGCTCCTATATCCACCCCCCCCTCTTTATCTATTTTGAGATCCTAATGCAGTGGAAGCCGGATATTATAATCACGCATAATGTTTTTTATCGGCTATTGCTACCACAATTGGTCAGTGCCAAACCGCTTCATAGAAAATTACTTCAAAATAATCCACTTATTATAATCAAACCAGCTATTGTCATCAATTCTGATATTATACTTGCCACTATACAGTAGTTCTAATTTGGCTTTGGGATCTGTTGAGCTCGATAATGGCAGATGGTGTACAGAGCAACCATCTTCCAAAACAGTATGAATATGAGGATTATATTCAGGAGTTAAGAAATTCGAACAAACAATAATTTATGACTTTTTCAAATAAATGTTTTTTTAAAGAAAACTATGTAGTTTGGGATAAATATAAGTAGGTTGCATAAGTTTGAAATAAATTGTGTTTAATACTATACAGTATACTTTTTCTTCTTTTGCTTAATGTCATCGGCCGGCTTAATGGCATCGGCGTTGCAATAAGCGGCTTCCATCCACTATACATTGATTCCGAACCCTGCCATTAGAATTGATCTCACGACTATGAACTCATGAGCAAAGCACATAACTAATCAACAAGACTGGCTTACTGACTAATGGTTGTTGGCCGTATATGATATCAGTGGCGGCATTAGGGAGTGCGGGCTGCACGGCGTGACACGACTCACACCATGACAAAAGGGGTGACACCAAAACAGAAGGAACGGCGCAGGGAGAGCGCCTTGTTTTCGGAGGGAGGGGGGCGACACAACCCCAGCGACACCTCTGCATGATACATAATATTTTAATAATTAATATACTGTATTTACTGTACTTCAATGACTGGTATTTTAGAAGGACACCGGAGAAAAAGAAAAACATCACTAAATAGAGAACCAATACCAATCTATAAACAGTATGAGAGTGGAAGGGCACCCCAGTGGCGTCACTAGGGGGGGGGCCTCACCGGGCTCCACCACTCGCGCCATGAGAAATGGGGGTGACACCAAAGCAGAAGAAGCGGCTGTTTTTGGGAGGGGGGGGTGACGCCACTGGACCACTCACCACTGTGTCAAGTAGACGGTGCTTGTTGAAGACAGAAGACAGGATAAATCAAGCCCTAAGGATGCAATACATGAAATGAGAGTTTTTAGAAGATATTACAATAGTTTTTTCATGGTATCAGATTTAAAAATATGGATAGCTGAGAAACGTCTTATGAGAAAATCTCTAATTACATAACTTTATGTATGAAGCCTACAACATACCCTATTTTATTAACTTTACAATCGTATGTGTTTGGAAGGGTTCGAGTCCGCCACGACGATGATTGCGTCCTACAACGGAAAGTTCTTAGTACAAGCGCTCTAAGAATCTAGGCATACAGTATCTTTACCGCCGAAACCGGTCACGTGAATTTAACATCTCCATTTTGGAAGTGGTTGAGCGTTTCCTTTTGTTATTTTCGTAAGTTTTGATTTCTATATATTAATCGGCGGTTGTATACCTAGTAGAGGAATAGGTGATGTTGGTGGTGATAATAATAGTAGTATTTATATAGTACATCAACATTCAGGTAAGAACAATGAATTATACAATAGTTGCGTTAGGCTTAGTATACAACAATGTGGCTTGACGAATGTAAGAATTACTAGGCCTAAGCATGTGGAAATTTGGATTCAAAACGAGACTCGAGAAGACATGACTTCATTCATCACGGATCATTGGTTGATTAGCAGCGTATGCAGTTTTGCGGTGGATGAATAGGTTACATGAATACGAGACTTTAAGGTTTGGTTCTAATTAAGTCAAAAGTTGATCAAACGTCAATGACTAAGGTTTCGTATTGATAAAATATTTGGACTACAAGTTACTTATTTACGAGACCAAATTAGCAAAGTATCTCATTTTGGGATTCATAATTTCAATTCATGAAAGGTTGGATAAGTTTTGCATAGTTGTACTGTGCCACAACAGGAAGGGAATACACGTTACTGGCGTGGTGGCTGTTAAGCGGGAATTGGATAATTTGTTGTCATTGAAATTGAATAAACTTTAGCAGTTGATTCCCAGTTTTTCATAAAACATTACATTCCTCCGACTACGTCTAGACCTAAATCACAGAAATTTAATTGGATCGCATAAGAAAGAAAAAAGTAACTATCGTTGTTAGGTAATCCATTGTAATTTAAAGTAATAGAATATTACGAGATGCTATAATTGTTACGGTAGGTGAGGAGGCATGAGTAAGAGCTTCACTTCGCTTAAATCTTGCATAGTATTCTATCGCAGTTTTTCAGGGCCAAAATTAAAATAAAATTATTGCCCCCATGAAGTACTTGCTACGAAATTTTTAGTCATGACTTTGATTAGTTAAAGATTCGCCAAACCGAGTGTAATGAATTTTTATTTTTAAGTTATTCTACGCTAGTAGCAGAAATAGCTGTTGAACACTTGTGTTATCCATGTTACTGCGAAAAATGTTGGCTAAAGTAATAGTTTTTAACATTGAATATTAACTTACATTCTGAATGTAAAGGTGACATTCAGTAGGGTAAAAACACGCTTTGATATCTCTGTGAATAATTTGTATCCTCTTGTAATTAGGTGACATTAAAGAGCTGCATTCGACTGACCCATCTTAGTTACATGCAACCTGAACACGTAGGATATATGGCAAATTCTTCGACAGACGCCAGCGGGGAACCAAATAGTAATGATGAAAAAAAGGAAATGACAGAGTTGGACAAATATTGGAAAGCTGTAAATGATAACGCTCAGGATTTTACTGGTTGGACCTACTTACTGCAATACGTTGAACAAGAAGTAAACGAGGCTATACTTTTGCCATTTGTTGTTGTACTGACCTTATCTAAAGATTGCTTGAATTTCTTGTTTTATAGAATGATCTAGAATCTGCACGTCAGGCATTTGATGCATTTTTTAATCATTATCCATATTGCTACGGTTATTGGAAGAAATATGCCGATCTTGAAAAAAGAAATGGTCATATTGATAAATGTCATGAGGTAAGTTTCTCGTAGGAAATTGACTATTCATATTCTCACGTAGAATTGTTATCTCGCCACCCGCACATTATCGCGTATTTACAGTTTCCAGTTGCTTTCCTTCTATGTCTTCCATGACTTTCTGATTATTTATTCATCGTCCCTAATTACCGGCATATTAACTTATTGCTTTAACTGCAAGAGGATGAAATCAGTTGATGTTTTCTGTAGGCAAGCCGACTCTATCGTTATTTTTATCAGATTAATTTTGTTTGTTCCGCTTAGGTTTTTGAGCGAGGAGTGAGAGCCATTCCACTGAGCGTTGATTTGTGGCATCATTATATTACGTTCTTTAAATCTCAACATACAGATGAAAACTCTGAACCAGCTGTCCGAGAGTGAGTATAGGTTGTGCGTGTTTTGCAAATTAAAGCATTAAAGAAGTATAACCATGTTATTATTTCTTTATGTAGAGTATTTGACAGAGCTATTCGGGTGGCTGGCTTGGAATTTCGTTCGGATCGTTTATGGGAAATGTACATAGCTTTTGAGACAGAAAAGAAACATTTTCGTAACGTGTTAGCCATTTACGACCGCCTTATTGCTACTCCAACTCAATTATACAGTCATCAGTTTGAAAAATTTGAACAGTTCGTGCGTGCTCACCACCCGAAAGACATCCTTAGTGCTGATGAGTTGGCGACCCTACAGCAGGGAATAGCCAAAGAAGCTTTGAAAGATAGTGAAGCTGATGCTTCTAATGCTTCTCCACCTCCAGGGTTAGAAAGCGATGGAAATAGTAGGAGTGCAGATTCGAAAAGCGGCAAGGTGAGCTGTCATCTTGAAGCCAGAATGCATTCTCACAGCAGCTCATAAATGTGGTTGTTATATTTATCGATCCACGTTTGCTGCTTTAAATGTTGTTTTGCTAACAATGAACTGTATCTTCTATACATGACACATTTACCCTTGCTTCTCTAATGGAAAGGTGTGTGAACTTCACCATCACACTAAATTTGCAGATGTTCATCGCTTTAAACACCATGGAAATAATCCTGTGGTTTCTTTAGCAATTCATTTGTTTCCCACAGCATTCCTCATGTGTCTTATGAGAGCAAATAAACTCTCCATCAGGGTTATCACAGAAACACGCTAGATATGGCGTTGCAAGTAGAAAGCAATCAACTTGAAAGTATGAATGAATCTAAGATGTGTTATAAAACCTGTATTTATAAACATAAGGGCAAATGAAATTCAGTGCTTGTTCTAATTAGTTGTTCGCTGTTTTCCCCTCTTTAGATTGCAGATGAGGAAGCTACTAAACTAAGGGAGAAGCTTATTGAAACCAGAAAAGCGGTACATAAAGTAAATGAGGAAGAAGTGAGCAGAAGGTGGAATTTTGAAGAGGGGGTAAGCTATGGTTTTCAAAACTATCCATAAAAGAAATACGATTCTAATATGTAGAGGTATTGTTTTAGATAAAGCGTCCATATTTCCACGTAAAACCATTAGAACGTACTCAGCTAACAAACTGGAGGGACTATTTGGATTTTGAAATTGAAAATGGCAGTTATGATCGTGCTTGCATTTTATTTGAAAGATGCTTAATAGCTTGTGCACTTTACGAAGATCTTTGGTTGAAATTTGCGAAATTTCAAGAAGAATCCAAAAATATGGAAGCTGCTCGAGAAGTGTATAGCCGTGCCTGTACTATACATCTTCCCAAAAAGCCTGGAATACACCTAACTTGGGCAGGGTTTGAAGAGCGACAAGGTAAAGCTGGAAGATTGTAACTTGTATCTGCTGATCATAATGAGTTAATTGCGTATCTTTGGATATAGGAAATTTTGAAAAGGCCAGAGAAGTTTTAGATGGCATGGAAAAAAATTTTCCTGGTTATCTTCCAATCACATTTCGCAAAATAAATCTTGTTCGTAGGCAAGGCAAGCACGAGGAGACCGACAGACTATATAAGGATTATGTAGAGGCTTGCAAAGTTCCCCAAATAGCGTCCCTTTATGCTTTGAAACAAGCAAGGTATAGGCATAAGGTAACATTTCAAATATTGCGACTGACTTTTGATTGCATTTTGTGTTGAAGTTTATTGGTTTTTAATTGACGATAATTTGCTTTCAGGTCCTTGGCGATGAAGCTGGAGCTATAAAAATTTTGAATGATGCCATAGAGAATGACAAAGTGAGTTGAAACACGAGAAGTGCTGTAGCAGTTGGCAGAAATACAACTGATATTTGGCCGTTGTTATCCTAAAAACTTCTGTGGTTTTTACAGAAGTTTCATGACGAACGGCCGAATTCAAAATGTTAATTTCTGCCTCTGCTTTATTTACATATACTAGCTGCACAGTATCAAAATTTCCTTCAAGGGGCTATTTTTTCTCGGCCGAGTGTTTGTTTATATCCTCTTTCTTTCAGACTAGATATTGATTGGCAGTTAAAAGTGCAGTCTGGTTGCTGTGGGCCTCTAAAAATCCAACTGCCATAAGCAACACTGCCTTCTGCTAATGCACATAAATAGGTGCCCCTGCTCCACCACCTGCAATAGGGCCTGTACATTTGGTTCACGTATTCTGCAGTTCTTCCAGGAAGTTGGTGACTGATCTCGTACTTGAATCCAATGCATTCAAAACTGGCCTCAGGGAGGTTTATCATAGGGATAAACTAACCTGTGACTTTGATTTCCAGTGTTTTTTGTTAGAGGAACCCACAACTTACACATGCACTGCAAAGAATGCGAGTGGAAGGCATTACACATTAGGCTTAAACCTCTCAATCCAGTAGTGTGTGATCGTAATGCAAGTTGGTTGAGGAATTATCCAACTTTTCTGATGGTGTGTGACACGTCATGCCCTACGACGACAGGCAACTGACATATCTTTTATTATGGGCCATATTTCTGGTTCGGTGTGTTATATATCACTGTTTTGATATTTAGCAGCATGATAAATGCTGATCTGAAGAACGTGCCTGACAGGGACGTCAAAGATCACAGTTGATTTGATTCTAACTTTGTTTTGTTTTCTCAATTTTTTCTGGACACCATGGGCATGCCATTTTTCTTCTCTGCACATATTTACGCTGTAGGATAATGCGAGGTTATACATGCAGCTGATTGACATCTATTATCAAAAGACTCCTTTCAATGAGGAGAGTGTTATCAGAGCTTTTAATGGGGCATTAAATAGTGACATGGCTATTGAGGCTAAGGTGCTGTTTGCTCAGCGGAAAGTAGAATTTTTAGAAGATCTTGGCTCAATTGTCACAAGGTATTTGTATAATAGTATTCCTCGTCCTCCTTTTCACCCCTGTTTGAGATGCTGGCTTTTAAAATTGTTTTTTTTTTCTTTTGGGGTTAGGCTTGATGAGGCTTACAATGACCTATATGCATTGTCTAAGACGGGATCGGACAAAAGAAAAAGAATTCTGGAAGAAGGCGGGTGAGTGGCGTACTTTTTTGACACTGGAGTAGTATTGCAATGTATTTAAAAGAGTTGTGGTACTTTTCTTTAGTGAGGACCCATTGACTAAAAGACCAAGGACGGATATGAATGGCATTACTGGAACTGCAATTGGGACTGCAGCAGTAGCTGCAGGCTCGTTAACGCCGGCAGGTGCTGCTCCAGTTGTTGCAGATCAGACGACAGCCTACAGCTATAATTGGAGTGGATATCCTCAGGTAGTAATTTTTCGTTAATCTGTAAATTTGTTGGGAAACGACCTGTAGCAATTTGCAAGTCATACGAGTCGTTGGTTGTGTGGTGGAACTTGGGAAGGTGGTGAATTGGACTTGTTTTGGTTTTGAAGTCCAAATTTTCTAAATGCCTTTTACACACTAGCAGGTTTTTGTGATTTTAAAATGTTTATGGTAAGAATACATGAAATGTGAAAATTTTGGGTCGTTGTTAGGTAGGACTGTTATAGAGATATGACAACATTTTTTAACCTGTTTTCCTAATACAGAATTACAACTATCAGGCAGCATGGAACATGTATGGCCAGCATTATTATCAGCAACAGTGAGATTTCCAAAACAGTGACATTAATGATGAAAAGTAATAACCTTGAAAAAGGGACTCGGACGATTTGCTTAGATGCAGAGAAGCAAGTCATTGTCATAGCAATGAAGACATCGCACTTCATTAGTGTTATGTACCATCTCCTGTTTTGGCATGTATCTGTTGCATGTTTTAGATTCGTGTATATTAATTTGAACGAACTTCAAAAAAGTTTTGTGCTCATGTGGAAGAAGCCAACTATTCCCCAAGTTTCATTTCCAGCATTTAATGTGATGATTGTTCTGCTCCAACATTTTTTGAATAAATTGATTTTTTATCTCAACTTACAATTTACAGAGTTCTACAAATTGCATGAGGTGAGGATTAATGTGCAATTATTGATGGTGTTTTGATTTCCAGAATGTAGTTTTAAAGCATAGTAGTGATGCACCACAGTGATGCCTTTTAAGTTTTCTCAAATTTTGTTTAAATCAGTAGTATCCAAACTACCTGCCTCAGTCGCGTAGAGGTTGTGATTCCAGGTTCGACGGGAACGGCTATATTGCGTTGGATACACCAGTTCTCGTCTGATAACTGAAGTTAAGCAACGCAACCCCAGTTAGTACTGCCATGGGTGACCGCTTGGGAACACTCGGTACTGCTAATACCCAAATCGTCATAACAGCGGAGTGTCTGTGCAGACTCCGCACTAGAACTATGCAGTGGACGGGGCTCTAATGACCGATGTAGTTGAAGGGCCCTAAAATACCAATGAAACTAGATCGAAGGTGGGTCGACTTTATTTCGGATGGGAGGCCTCCGTGACCTCGTGTGGGTGTATAGTGTCACTCGCACGTAAAAGAACCCTTCCTACATTATGGTGTAGATCAGCAAAATTCCCAGCAGTAGCAGTTCGTCAGTTGAAGCCGGTTGGGCCCTAAAACACAAACAACAACGTTGACGCCGGTGGAGTAACGCTACCGTAAGAAAAATAGACTGACGACGGTTGCAGCATTAAGTGGGTAGCAGGCTGCATAAAATACCGTCCAAAGAGTTGCCCTCTTTAGAGGCAGGTTAAGGGATAGTTACTTGTTGCAGTAGTGTCCAAAGTGAGGTCCACAAAAGAACGATGTAAAGAAATAACTGAATTTATTGAGTTGGGCTTGCAAAGGGGGTGTGCAGTGTGTATGGGCCGCAAAAACAGTTTAAAGACCTTAATTTCCTGTCACTTAGGTATTCATTATTAGTATATTTTTAACTTTTTAAGTCTCTTGTTCTTTTTAACGACAGCAACGCATCTGCACATGATTTAATTAAAGTGCAATACTGAATACAGCAATCAACATTACGCGAACTTCGCAGGCTTTCAGTTACCCACATCATTGTTTCTTTCAAGACATTTTCACTTTCAGAAATCCAATTATTTGAGGTCATATGAGTCTTTTCTTTAGGTTTATCTTTTGGCTTTTCGTCAGGCGTTTTACGAACACTTGTCTCATTGTTGGCTATCGAAGGTACAACCGATGAGCTGTCTTCATGAATTGTTCGATGTTCAAATTCTTCAATCTGGCGTCTTGCAGCACTTCCACTCAGTGCTGGTTTAAAATCGGAGATTCACAATGGTTACAAGAAATTCTTTCAAAATGTAACGTAATTGTAATATAAATATGAATTAATATTACAGCTTAGATTACCTGGATTATCCTTTGAGTGTTCGTTATCAACTTCTGAACAACCTATACAATACAACTGCTGTTGTCTATCTTGAAGTAGAATTGTCTGAAAAAGAAAACTGCTATTAATCACTAGTTATATACTGTAAACTAATACACTGTTCAAATGCGGTACGAGTTTGTACTTACTCCACACGTTTCACACGAAGAACTTAACATTTTATATCCTTTTAATAAGTATTGTGCCATTAATTTACTAATTTTATCTGACCGCTCACGCCTGGCTTGAATAATCTTCATTTCAACTTCAGATGGTGGCTGGTAAACGTCGTCTTCCTCCATTTATTCTGTAGAACTTGAGTTTTTAAAGGTTAATCCTGCCTATATTTGTCTTAAGAAATTAAAATCACGGCTGCGAGAATCACTAAGTGTTCATTTACATGTATTCCGTAAAATACTCTTTTAAAACTTGATATTTAAATTTCTTCCAACAATTAGCTTGATCTTGCAGCATTGCTCACCAGGGTGCGCCGACATAGAGGCGGGAGAAATTTGGGACCGCTTTTGAGTGCTCGGTGTGTTGATGATATAAATGTTTGTGGTATTGATTGCGTGTTCGCTTTGCGTTATTAATTTAAATTCGACTAAAAATCATGCTCCCATCAAGGGCATATGGATATGGAAAAACTGTTGCTAGTACAAGCAGAACACGGAAATCTTTGTCAACTTCAAGAAACTCGTTATTAACACCGGGAAGACATTCAAGTGTCGGAGTCAGGTGAGAATTGTCTTTATTTACAAATACTGCATAGAGATTGAATTAATCTACTTAAAGTATGTGGTATATTCCCTGTATGACACTATCCCTGTTTGTAGTAAAAGGTGACTAAAAGGATATGTCATTAAATCGGTAGCCATCTATTCTAAAGCTATAGTTCTGGTTCTCCAAATAAATTTATATTCTCGCCTACTTGTTCCGAATATGGCCGTTGTCATAGTTTGTTGAAAACATGCTTGCCTCTTGATCGTTAAGTACGCTGGTCCCCCCCCCGCTTGTTGGCTGTAATTTACTCTCAAATATGAGGAGGGGCCTATCATTCGCCTTTCGTTGTAAGTACGCAATGCCAACTGCCCATCCACAAAACCACAATACTAGTATTGGGTATACTCTGGATCATCATCATACCCTTATTATGTCTGTGGCAGGGTCGGGTCTGCGAGTTCTAGCCCTCCACTCCCGTCTATCTACAATCAGGTCGGGAGCGGCAAATTGCGTTGAACACACTAGTTCTCGTCTGATCACTGAAGTTAAGCAACATAGGTGACATAGGTGGCCGCTTGGAAAAACTGGGCACCGCTAGTATCCAAAAATCGTCGCATTAGTGTAGTGTCTGTGCAGTTTCTGCATCAGAACTACACTGTGGACGGGGCGCTAATGACGTTGTAGTTGAAGGGCCCTAAAACACCAACAAACAATTCAATCTGGTCTCATCCTTACGCACAACCTGCTCCCTCATCTGTTTTGGTCTTCCCCTTCCTGCATTCCAATAATTGACCTAATCTACTCTCAATTTTTTTCCGCGATGTCTCCCACCCCTCAAGCCACCTCTAATAAACTCATACCTAATTCTATCTGCTTTCGACACCTCTCTTATGTACTGCAGCTTTAGCATCTCAGCTGGATCTGAAGATAAATGATTTTCATAGTGTGTTCTCATTTGTTTTATGTAGTACATTACGCGGCCAATCATTTCTAAATTCCTCGGTTCAATCCACTCATGCTATTGAGGATGCAGGCTCGTATTCAGTAGAAAGTTTTGGAGCACCACTGCCTGTATTGGTGAATGAAGCTCTTACTCTAGCAGAACGTAAGTTACACATCAGCTGTTAATCTTTCAGTGGAAAAATACTAATATTTTATTAGGATTTGTTGATACTTATAAAACCTATTAAAAATTAGGAGGACGGGATGTAAGCGTTCGACTAGAACCCTCGGGTTGGGCTTGGCTAGTTTGTGGACGACGACTGTTTGTTTGGAAGTATAAACCAAGTGCCAGTCAGCCACTATCATCGGTTTGTCACATTTAGTTTTAAAAGTGTCACTACGGCTTTTAAACGATTGCTCAACGAAAATTTGTTCATAATGCACATATTGGGATCTAGTTATCTAGATGCAGAGAATTAACTTTACCACCAAGTGATTTATCCCATAAGGCCGATTTAGTATGTGTTTTTACAAGTGACGATCGTCAAATTCCATCTGCGTTAGCTGTTTCTCCTGAAGGGACAATTTGTTACTGGTCGAGTATCGGTCACGAAGGTTCTTCTCTCGAATCAAATGCGGAATTACATGGCCAAGAGTGTTATCTTCTTACTAGTTGTCAGGTATTGAAAGAAACTACACGGCCATTTGCAATATGACTGATATGCATGTTAATTTTTGTACACGTTTTAGCCACATGGATGTGTGCTTGCTACTACCACCAGTACATTAATCTTGATTTCTCCTGTCGGTACTGGACCAGAAGTAAGTTTATATTGTTTAATGTCTTAATATACAAGAGCATATGGCTAATTATAGAAATTGCATTTATTTTTTTTTGTAGGCAACATTGGTTTGTAGAAATTTGAATGTGGCGAAAGGAGTAATAGCACGCTTAAGCCAACGATTTTCATCATTCATCTTTGGTCCGCTTCCCAGCCAAACTACAGAATCGGTAATGCAAGGAGAATTATTTATCCCACCTTTAATGTTGTCACTTGGACCCGTCTCGGTGACGCAGTGGGTAGCACGCTTGGTAACTGCGTCAGTAGTTCAAGGTTCGATACTGGACCGAGGTGGGTTGGCTTCTCTTAGAGAGAGAGAGAGAGAGGCACCAGATGCGCGTTCTTTTGGATGAGAAGTAAAACCGAGGTCCAGTGTGGTGTACGATGGCGTTTGCACGTAACAGAACCCTCTCTAGTATGGAATTTCTGTGTGAAATTCTTCTCTGTGAGTCTCGAACAGTAGACCGACGATAAATAAGCATAGGGATTGTAGTTTTGGTCGGCACCTGGCTGCGGAAAAACATTGTCCAATATATCGCCCTTGTGTCCATTCAGGGGGACAAGATGGGTACCCGACCCCACCACAGGCTGGAAAAGGGTTAGGAGTTGCTTGCTTTGTTCTTGTAATTTGAATCTAAATAACGGTATAATACTTTATTTTCCAGAGACTTGTGCGGGTTGTCACAACTGACGAACAAGAATCAAATCTGAAATGCTTATATATTTTGAGTGGTAATAGCCTTCAGAAGTGGGAAATTGGAGAAGGAAACGATAGGGTATGTTAAATTCCTAGGCGACACTCGTTATAATAGTAAAGATATTGCAATATCATTTGATACATTTTCAATTTGTAGTTAATTTTTGACTGTGACATCGATTTTATTGTTCGGGAGAAGTTTATTGAACACTTATGGGTAAAGTAAATTGGATGCATTTATGAATATTTTTGTATATTTATTAATGACCTCTAGTTCTATTATAATTTTACCTTTCGATAGAGTAATGATTTATTAACTCCACATCAGTTGAAAATATGGTTAATTGATATGCAGATAAACAAGTAATTTTGATTCACACGTGTTATGTAATTTACACTGACGGGTACTATAAGTATTTTTCTTTCATAGACACGGAGCATTTGTATTATCTGGTGCTGTTAGCCCTAGAGATTCTCAACGAGTTTATTATGCGCTTGGAATAATTGATGTCTATGCAACGTCTGCTCCCACAAATTTCTCCGCATTCCTTGTCATTTCACAGAATAGCACATTTCAGGTATCTGATAGGTTGTCATTTGACTGAAATTTACAGTTTTATGTGACAGATTTGTGAATTAATTTTCGTGCAAGTTTTGCCATCCAATTACAACCTGAGTTTTCCATTGCAAATGTATCATAGCATGTGTAGCGATTTTTTTATTTATTTATTCTTTCAGGATACCGAAGAAGATATCATTTTAAGCCATAAGCTTTTATTACCAGATAATAAATCAGATGCTGCCTACGTCTACAGAAGTAGCACTGTTTTATGCATATCTTGTATGTTGGCTTCAAACTATGTTTTTTCCTTGTTGTTTAAAAATTAAACTTCAAGTTCTAATTTAGTGACTTCAGGAAGTGATGAAACTGATAAAGTGGAATTTCGACAACCTGGAGATCGCATATTGGGTGCTGGCTGTTTTGATGGACTGCCTCTGTTTTTCACACAGAAACATGGAATTGTGCTTTTGAATCTAAACTCTTCAGATAGTTCATTGTAAGTATTGAATTATTTTACCATCAGCAAGATCAGGTCATTATGCTGAAATATTTCTGTTTAGGTCAATTGCTAATACATCGGGGTTAGTTGAGGCGACCTCTGAGGTGAGTCTTAAAATGTGAACCTGCTTTCGTGTTGTTTTCACTTAAAAACAAGGTTATTTAAGAGGAGGGTTTTTAGAGTTATAGTTTAACGTGTAGTGCTGCCCAGTTGGAAGATCTTACTGCAAGTGATGACAAAACTCAACAACTTAAAGCTGCATTACTTTTGTTTTGCCAAAGAAAAAATGTAAGGTTTGTTATCTTTCTATTTTTCGTTTTAATGAACAACGTGTGCTAAAAGTCGTTAACTTTAAGGCTCAAAGTCGTGCAATCATTGAAGAATCATTTCCTTTTATTCCTCCAACGAACACGGAGGTTGACTCTCTGCTGGATAGCACAGTAGTTTCTCTTAGTCTACAAACAATTGATGATTTTCCTGTTACTGATCCACGATGGGCCGAAAGTGTTCCGCAAGGTATTATGATTTATGGTAATATGTAAAGTTAATTAATAGAAATGAATACTTTTTATATCTCGCATTTCTTGAGAAATACCAAATAAACTACAGGAAATTAAACTATTTCAACTGGGTGCAGCCAAGTTGCGTTGGACGCACCAGTTCTCGTGAGATCACTGAAGTTAAGCAGCGCATGCCCACGTTAGTACCAACATGGGTGGGTAGTAAAGAACGTTGGGTGCTGCGAATTTCCGCTTTCCTACATCCTCGACACCTACCTCCTCATCTCCTGCGAGCAGTCTCCTAAGGGTTCGGCCTGTTATGGCTGCTTGGCTTACGCCCCAACCCATTAGTGTAACATAACATAAATTAGTTGATGTTATTTTTATCCTATCAGTAAACATTACAATCTTTATTTGTTCCATCGTTTTAAACAGCATTGAAAATAACATTTTCTCACTAAAATGTATGATAATCTATAAAAGAATGTGAGAACCAACTAAAATTTGAAATCTTTCAGAGGTTGGTGTCTCAACATCCATGATAATTTTGCATCAATTGGAAGATAAGCTAAAGGCTCATCAATTATTTATTTCATTCTTGAAACAAAGTGATTTATGGGAAAGAGTAAGTGCATATGCTTTGAATAATTTATAAATTAATATAAACTTGTTTTGTTGAATCTGTTATATTTCCATTTGTACGCAGCTCCAGTTGGTGTCTGTAGATGGACATACCGTAAGCACTCGTCGTATACTTTATGAACATGCTGCAAAGATTGTAGCCGCCAAAGCTTTAAGAAATCTGCACACACAGTAAGTACTGGTGATGATCTTCATGGCAGTGTGAAGTGTTCATTACAAGACAGTTGATATCGCTTTGTGATTAAATTTGTTAGGAATGAAAATCATTTGCAGGTCACAACTGTAAATAGTTCTTAACGTTAAGGAAAATTTTGCAATTTCGCTAGATATGGAAGCCTTATCGATGCTGCAATAAAGGTTGCCCTTTTATCAAAAAAAATTACTCCGAGTGGTAAATTGACAAATCAGGATATTTTTTACCGAGAAATCTCTGGAATTAAAAGCATTATTCCATCGTTATTACAAGTTGAGGAAGATATAATTGATGATGGTGCGACACAAGCAGTGGTTAATACAGTGATTGCCGTTAATAATATTCTTTTGGTAACAACTTGAAAATGTCTGCAATGTTGTCCACTTAACCAATTCAAATCCTCATTTCTTTATCATATTTGTTTCATAGACAATTTTAAGGCATGTTTGTCAATATCAAGAATCAAAGCTAACATCTGATGTTACTCAAATAGAAGGAGAGTATATCCCGTGGACAAGTACGTTAGATTCGAGCATGTTAAGATCCTGGCTTTTTAAACAGGTATAACGATTTAAAAGAAATTTAAGTGGTGTTAAAAAGTGACGTATGGAAAATTCATTTGAGAAACGAAATGTTATAGAATTCATTGATCTTGGACCACGCAGTTAAGTCGGCAAAAGACGCTACTGTGAAAGGAACTCTCTTCCAACATTTGATGGATATCACAGACCTGATTTTAGATGGATGTCGATGTCAACTGCAGTCTTTAGAACACACAAATACCGACATAGGGCACTATGAAACTTTGTTGCGTCAATATGAGGAAGACAGATTATCATTAATTCTACCATTATGTAAGCATTTGACTCCCAACTTTAGTATATTACAATATAATATTAACGCGGGGTCTTGTTCCAGTGAATGCTGAACAGTATGAAAGAGCAGCATCCCTAGCAGAAAAATATCTTGACTTCGAATTATTAGTTCGTCTTTGTGAAATGACTGATAATCAAGAAAGATTAAATCGTTATATAATCCAATTCAAGGATCAAGTGCGTATACAATCAGTTGTCTGGATACATATGCAAGCTCGAAGATAAATATATTTTATATCATAACTTTAGGGATTTTTAGAATTCACTTTCAAATGGTATCTCAAGGAAGGTGCGCTACGTGATATATGTCGTTTCGTATTGAACAATCTTTTACATTTTTTTAATTATTGATACAAGCGCTAATATTTTTTTGTAGGAAAGCGAGGGAAGCTCTTATCCCTACCCAGTTTGCAACAAGACAGTTTGCAGCAGTTCCTTAAAGAGCACAGTAACTTGAGTTGGGTGCATGACATGCACACAGGGAAGTATTCACAGGCACATTATACTTTGAAAACTCTTGGGTTATTTGAGAAAGATATTCTTACAAGAAAAAAGGTAATTGTATCTAGTTTCAGTTTTTAATTCATATTAATGTATTGTATCTAATTAACAGATTTTAAATTTGAATGTTTCGACAGACTTTGCTGAGTTTAAGTAAGCTTTGTACGCTTGCATCAGACGTTAATACAGACGAGAAGAATGCTAACTTGAAGGGTATTCTTGCTTGATCATTCTTTTTAAAGTTTTGCCAGTTAAAATTTGGTTGTATTCTAAACTTTACGTGGTAATGATGTTATTGACGATGAATTCCAATCCGCTGCATCAGCTACTGGTCGAGATACCAGACTTTCCCTTTCCTTCGCCCCAGTTTTGAAAAGGCAGATGTTGTCTTGTGAAGACAACAATATGTTAATTAAATCGAACTTTTAAGTCTTGCGTAAACGTTTATTCCTAACAAGATTACTAATTTTGTTTTATTAAGAATTGAATCAAGAGCACGATTTAATATTATATCAAGAAACATTGCCTGCAGTAGTCTTGGAGGTTAGCTGCATTTTGAAATTAAATTGGCGTTCATCGGAATTGAGCGTTCACCTGTTAATTGTTTAATTCATTTCCATTTACAGCATTATGGTTTTGATCCGGATACCATGAGAGTATTAAGCCCAGCTGAACTGATAGAGGTGTGAAACGAAATTTATTTTGTTCGTCGTGTACAGTTTTACTCTGTTTCTTTTTTCATCAATTTATAATCAATTTCCTGCTGTAATAGATGTACGTTTGTGAAGATAATGTAAACGCCAACGAATATGATTTTAAGAAGGCCCTGGATCTCCTGCATTTTATTGCTGATGTATGATGCACGAAATATCATTTTCGATTTCGAATGATACATTAATATTTATGTACCACATGTTTAAATGTTAAACAGGAAAATAGCCAAGAATGTGAGCGTCTCCGAACCCATATTTGGTGTCGTGCCATTCTGAGAGATAATTGGGAAAGTTTTGATCAAAATGTTGATCAAGTTCCTGAAGTTTGTTTACGTGCTGTATTTTTTCGCACAATAGAACTGGCATTTAATGACGGTAAAATTAATATATAGTTGTAAATGCAGTATGTTTTAAAGTAAGACTATAACTGACTGATTCTTTTTCAGCATTTAGTCTAAAAGAAATTATTCCGAATTTCGAGTTGATATTAGAAAATGAAGAACTTGGACCTTTGAGAGATAATGTCACTTTTCGATATTTAATTCAGGCTGGTTATGAGCATACTTGTCGAGTTATGTCCTAAGACAT
Organism: Trigoniulus corallinus; assembly: GCA_013389805.1. Classification (NCBI taxonomy): domain Eukaryota; kingdom Metazoa; phylum Arthropoda; class Diplopoda; order Spirobolida; family Trigoniulidae; genus Trigoniulus; species Trigoniulus corallinus. The sequence goes on from JAAFCE010006949.1 coordinate 14,148,240, forward strand.
TCTAATAAATAATAAATTCATATTGAACTTGGTTGAATGTAATTCTAGTTACTAATTTATTTTAACAGCATTTCTTTATTGTAGTGATAATAGCTGGTATTTATATAAAATTTATGATTAGATCAAACTTAAAACTAGTTTTTGAAGGTAAACGTCTCATGAAAGTAAATGAGATATTAACAGTATGTACATTACGTGCCTCTTTTAAGCATTACAGCGCTGAAGTTTACGTTACGTTTCTGCTTATCCCTATCCTGGCGTGGGGGCTCTTAGGTGTACAGGACAGTCGACGCTGATGCTGCTTTCTGGAAATCGCTATCAAAGATACAGTTCTATGGTACAGATACAAAATTGTTATCCAACTTCAAAGGATGTTTATGGACAAATTGAACCGGCTTTTTGTAGCTGTGGCCGTTGACATTATTGGGTTTAAAACTAGTAGTAGATTTTGAAATACGTCACACATAATCGATCAGCTATTTCATCCTGTCAAATGATAGCAGCTGTTGAATTAACCACTTCATGCGCTCTAAAAACTTAACTAGTAAAGCGTTTCTGAAATACCATATTTTGCAATTTAGATAAATGTAATGCAGTCTTGTCACAAATGATATAATTGCTTCTTCCATCTTTGGTCGTGTCGGTATGCCATTCTATAACGGCCACAGGCTGTTATAGAATCCATACGATACCATCACATTGGTATCGTATGGATTTGCAGTAACTTGAACACCAGGAATAATCCATACTTTAGAGTAATAATTTAAGACATTAAAATCTTCCTCCTGTTGTCTAAAGAGTGAAGAATTTCTCATTGCAGAAGAACGTTGTAAGAAGTTTCCTTCAACACATCTGAAAGAAAAAGTCACGTAGATCATTTGGAGAAAAGCAGTTAATGAAAAAGACATGAGTTAAGTTAGCAAATTATCTATTACAACTTCCCTTTATAAACGAGAACCGGATAGAGTTGAAAATCGTGTTTTTTTGCAGATCAGGTCGATAATAAATCAACCTTTGCCGTCAGCCATATCCATTTTGGACCATCAGAGATATTCAGCGCAACCTCCAAGGATTTATATTGCCACAGTTCGCATGTAAGTGCTCTTATGAAATTTTCAAGTCGGCTGTCTCTCCCCTTATAAAATTTGAACACTGTATATTATGCCACTGTACAGTATATTAAACCAGTGGATTAAACCTAACAATGAATATCCATTGTTAATCAATGGCATTTGCCTCCCACACTTGAGGGTATCACAATCATGTTAATGTCCCTAAAAGCATAACTTAATTTGCTTGCTAAAATGTTCCGCTTAGCTTTGGCTTTAATCTTAGAGAGAGGGTATCCCAGTTGTGTTCCTGTTTACTCTTTTCAACAAGCCTCAGTGGTGGTGCATGTGATCAAGACCAGCGATTAATATGCTTGACATGCAAGATGTTCCTTCTAATTAAAAGAAAGTCCCCATATTTAGGCACTAACCCCTGAAGTTGACAAACGACCTTGTGCTGTGGGAGGCGGACGTACACCTCACAAAACTTGCGGGCACTTTTTTGATACAGGAAATTCTTTTTCATTGTCAGATACGCGCTAATATTGACCTTTGGCGCTTTCCGCCTAACAATGGCAATCTTAAGTTAATATGGCCCAGGCTAATAAGAGAATTACCGACCTCGACCAGTGACGAACATGAATGTCTTGTGCTTTAACCCCAGATCCATGGCATAAAACAAAAGTGTTTACCTATTTCATGAAGTACGTTTGGGCCCTAATGACCATTGTAGTTGAAGGGCTCTAAAAACACCAACAAACAACAACAACAATGAAGTATGTTTACCACTGCTTAAGGCGTAGTGCTAATAATGGCTTCTGAATTAGATGTTTGTTGGGGCGGAATGTCTGTCCCTTCCGTAACTTTCTTCTTGTGCTTTTTATCGATAAGAGGTGATGACGATGTGGTGATACTTCTTGAATTAAGAGGGACACGTACTTCGCCTTCTTTATTCAAATCTTGTTGAAATCTTGGACTTTTTTCGGTGCTACTTCTTTGTAAATGAAAATCGTCACCTGGAGATTGTTGCGTACGAACTGGTATAATAGTTGGGTTAGGATTCGTATTTAAATAATGCTGTTCTTCATGTTCGGGGCTTGTAGGTAATTGCCCATGACTGTCTGTGTTGGGTTGAGTTTCTGTACCTATACCATATGTCAACCCCGATTTACATTTGCATAAATATGATGCTCCATCTCCATTCTGATCGAGCTCTATATTTCCATTTTCGACATCGCCTGGGGTGCTAGTCATGGTGCTTGACGAGTCTGTTTTACATTGGCAATCCACTGTGTGACTTTTACTGTTAACAGGAGGAGGGTGCGTTAGTTCGTTGGTAGTTTGTTTAGGATCCCACAAAAAGACGTAATACAGAGACAACAATATTGCTGCCAATGATACCGAAAATACATAGGCGATTACTGTCATCAACCGAATTATTTTCTTGTTTTGTTTTGGTTCATATATTTTGGCTTTGTTATCATCGCCTGCGAATTTGACGCTGGTTTCTCCTCTGTTACTCATCTTACTTCGTTTTCGTGCTCCTTCAGACTCCAATTTGTTAGTTTAAAAATACACCAACGACGAGAAAATAATTCAAGATATCTTTTTAAACGATTTATGTCCTTAATACGTAAATGTTAGCTCACTTGATGTTTTCCTGCATCACACTTAAAGACATCTGTTGGTGCTCATAAAGATGCTGAGAGACTGTTGGAATCCGGTGATCTGTCATCGATTTGCGAAGAGTTACGCCCTCTCGAAATGAAGCGCTGAACAGATAGATCCAGGATGCAGGGAATATTCTGGAATGTATCCAATACGACGAGAGGGTGAAGTGATTTTTTGAGAGCGGAAGCAGAGTATATACCAACGCATGCTGATGGCTTTCGACAATACACCTTATAGTGGTTTCTACCCTTTATGTCCTTATTGTACCTCTTAAAATGCCTAAACTTTCTGTGCTACAGTTTTTATAGATAACTCAATATCTGAATTACTGTATTGGATTTTCAGTAAAAAAAAATCTTGGGGAAACTAACCGCCAGGTTTTCGGTAGCTATTAAATGATGTCGAGACTACGCCCATTTATGCACTAATGTTTTTACTATGTAATATGTAGTAAACAAATTGGGTTTTTAGTTGGTTGGGCGTGCTCTCCGAAAGACAGACAAGTTTAGGCGGATAGAGAAAGATGACCGGATGTCTACTGAAGGCATTTACTAAGGCCACCGGTGCACATCACATCAGACTTGTTATGAAGACTTGAACCGACTTCACGCCACGCTAATATCCTTAATGAATCGACCTTTTGCAAGGGTGTATCCTGCAAGTATGCTGGGCAAAAGCTATAAGTGTGTCTCTTGATCTTTGTCTGTCATGTTCAGCATATTAACTCGCTGTACCCTGAGAATGGATCCCTGGGCAAGAAGTTTATGTTGATATGCAGTATCATCTAATTAATTAATTAATTTCAACATTGCTTATGGGGGCGCGGCTCACCACTTGTGAGATATTTTATGCTGATCACTTTATAAATGCATTAGTCTAAACCAGGGGTGGCCAACGCGAGGCCCGCGGGCCGCATGTCAGGTTGCGGCCCGCGGATCTTGGTCAAACGAACATAAAATTATTGTACATATCACCAAAACAACATTACGTCATGAGTCGGTCCCAACCAGCGTTTGACCACGATCTCACATACTGGGAAGAGACGATGTGGTCGAAGATGAGCACCCTTGCTTGTTTAATTCAACAAAAAAAATTAGGCGCGTGGCTCGGCAGGAAATATTATTTCTTAAATTTGGCCCGCCTGCTGAAAAGGTTGGCCACCCCTTGTCTAAACCATAGGTCTCCAACATTTTTGACTGGCGGGCCGGATTATGCATTTTTCGAACTCCTGTGGGCCGCAACCCGATTCATGGTGTTTTAAAAAAAATACTCAAATGGTAAATATTGTAATGTTGTCATAAATCAAATGCAGGCTTATCCGCAGAGACTAACAATGACATTTCACTGACTTGACTGGCATTTGTTCTTGCTCGACGGCTCAACACTTTTATGTAATCCTTCCGTTGGCAGGATAAAATCCACTGGCGGGCCCGTAAGTTGGAGACCTATGGTCTAAACCACACTTAAAATCTACTTACCCTTTTCCTGCCTATCATTGGGTCGGGTAGCCATCGTTGTCTCTGGGGGACATATGGGAGAGCTGTTGGACGGTATTTTTACGCAGCCGGCTGCCGACCTAAGCTGCGACCTCTCCTTATTTATCGCCAGCCGGCTTTCGTTGGGGCACTCCACCGACGCCAGGGCGAGCGAGCTCCTACACTTACGAATTTTACCTCATCTACTTGTTGCATAGTAGAGGGTTCTTTTGCTTGCAAAAGTACACCAAGGAGTCTATATGTATTAGACTCCTTGATTACACCGTACACCACATGAGGCCACGGCTTTCTTCCCATTCGACTGAAGGCGCACTCAGGACCCCTCTCGCCCGAAAGAAGCCAACCCACCTCGATCCAGTGTCGAACCTGGAACCAATGTCAGCAGTCGAGTACGCTAAAACGTAAAAGGTAAAATTAATAGCCGAGAAGTGATGCATGGGATGAGATCCAGATAGAGTTCAGAATCATTTTGGGAGCGGCAAATTGCGTTGGACACACCAGTTCTCGTCCTATCACTGAAGCTAAGCAACGCAATCCTAGCTAGTGCTAACATGGGTGGCCGCTTTGGAACACTGGGTACTAATACCCGAAAATCGTGGCATTAGTGTAGTGTCGCTGCATTAGAACTACGCAGTGGACGGAGCTCTAGTGACCTTGTTGTTGACGGGCCCTAAAGCACCAATAAACAACAACAACGTCATTTTATGATCTTGATTCTACAGGTGTCTTACAACACACATTTTTTTTTATTTTCGCATGACGGAAGGTGCACTTCAAATTTTCCATTCATCGGAGAGCAGATTGCAGTTCTCGGCTAGGGGCAAACCTGCGTGCTTTGAGCTCAAGGTTTGTGTGATCTACCATTTAGGTTCCAAGTTGCGTTCTCATCTGGGAAATTAAGTCTTCGCGAACTCCAGCTCCTATGGCGGAAGATGTGCTTAATGTTCGTGTTGTCGGTCAGTAAAAATTGTGCCCAGACTTTAACTCTTTAACTAAGTCGGCAGTCGCTGCTGGACCGTTGAGGTCTGATAGAAGCAATGAAAGGCTTGTAATAAAATCCCCGTGGATCTTTTGCGTGCAACACAATAAACAAACTTGAGAATAGACTAATAAAGATATTTGTACATTTTCAAGGAACTATAATCAAATAATATTATGTAGTTATAGTTGTGCGAGATTTAAAAGGGTCGACGAAGATTTGTTTACGATTTTCTTATACAAAGCAACGGCCTTGAAGTATGCAACTTATAACGATCAGCCAAATCAGAGTTTTGACTTGCTGTCTGTCTTGATGATTCAGTCGCTAAGTTACTTGTGCATCCATGGTTGCAGGTTCGATCCTGGTACTGTAATTACTTATCGATCCTAGTAATTTCTGTGGGTGACTTAAAAGGATTATCTCATTCAGCCGGCAGTCATGTTTGCCCATTAGTCTTCTTTCTGTCTTCCTTCTAACTTCCTATCATACTTTATCTTCATCTTCTGTTTTCTACTCGGCCCTTTTGAACTAATGGGTGCTGAACCTCTTCGGAGGTGGAAATGCTCCATCTTAGACGGAATGTCCTTCTGGCTTAGCTTCATCATTGGTAGATCTAGTCATAAATATAGCTTACCTTAATTTCCTTCTACGTGTATGGGGTTGGGTTTGTAAAAGCTGCGACGAATTTAAGTACAAGCTAAAGGGACCCAGGTCTAGGGTCCCGAAGGCACCGAATGTTATTCCTGTTGAAAATTTGAGTATAATCCTAATTTTCCACTCGAAATTTACATATCCATAGTTGGATTATTATTCATCCCGCCTCGGGGTTGTGCAGTGAATAGTGTGCTCGGCAACTGGTCATGGATACTTAACCGAGGTGGGTTGGCTTCTTTCGGGCTAGAGAGAGGCCACGAGTGCACCTTCCTTCGGATGAGAATTAAAACCGAAGTTCCCTGTGGTGTACGATGGCATTTGCACGTAAAAGAACCCTCTCTACTCTGAATTCCCAGGTGTAGGAGCTCGACCCCTGGCGTCGATGGAATTCCTCAAAGAAACAACAGATCGGTGATAAATAAACATAGGGGGTTGTAGCTTTGGTCGGAAACCAGCTGCACAAAAACACTATCCAATATATCACCCTTGTGTCCATTCAGAGGAACAGGATGGGTACCCCTGCCATAGGCAGGAAAAGGGTTTAGAGTTGCTAGTTGGGTTATATAGAGGTAGGCATATTACAGTAGGATATATCCTCTGAATTGTGACTTGCTACCAGTTGTCGTCTTACCAATGTCTCCAAGAACTAAATTCAAGGTTTGGCTTCCACAGGGCAACGTCATTTTGCGACCTACAAATTACAGACTTGTGGCAAAAAGGGAATATTATTGATTTGTTGAATTTTGCGAGACATGGATCCGCCTCGGTGTCGCAATAGGTAGCGTGCTCGACTTACTTTGCCAATGGTCCCAGGCTCGATACTGGATCTAGGTGGGTTGGCTCCTTTCGGGCTAGAAAGGGGCCCCGAGTGCGCCTTCCTACGGATGAGAAGTAAAACCGAGGTCCCTTGTGGTGTACGATGACATTTGCACGTAAAAGAACCCTCTCTACTACGCAAATGAGATTAATGAGAGGAAATTCCAAGGTGTAGGAGCTTGCCTTCGGGTTTCGGTGAAGTGCCCCAACAAAGGGGTTGCAGTTTTGGCCGGCAGCTGGCTGCGGAAAAACACCGTCCAATATACAATATCACCGTTGTGTCCATTCAGAGTGACAAGATGGGTACCCGACCCTGCCATAGGCGCATAAGGGCTAAGAGTTGCTTTTCTTTTGCAAGACATGGGGTTGCGACTGCACCTTTTGCAAGCCCCTAGCTGTTTACTCTTTCATACTTACAGCTCTGCTTCGTATTTCCCAGTCCCATACTTTTTTGTACCCATGTGAGGCTCCCTATTCCAAGTTGCGTTGGACACACCAGTTCCCGTCAGATCACTGAAGTTAAGCAGCGCACACCCACGTCAATACCAACTTTGGTGGTTGGTAAAGAACGTTGGGTGCTGCAAATTAACCCTCTTCCTCCTCCTTTCACCTACCTCCTCATCTCCCGTGGGCAGCCTCCTAAGGGGTTGACCTGTTATGGCTGCCTGGTTTACACCCCAACCCAGAAACTAATCAAACTAACTTTTTCTTTTGTCATACTGTCGCTCACTCCAACCCTACGGATAGATTGGAAGAGGGGGGGGGGAAGACGAGACAGAATATCCGTAATTCGAGAATGACCCTAAATGTTAATCTCTGCTACAAATTCTCGTCTGCTTACTTGTTTATAGCGTGACCTTGATTACAGCAACGTTCAATACGAAACGGGGATTGCAATTGCGTGTAAATGAATGCTCTGGAAAGTTAATTAATACTATAAACCATCAGACCTTCGTGTCTTGTAGACACGAAGGTCTTTTGCTTGTCATATGCCACTTATAATTCTTATAACGCCCATTTGAAGCTCGCGACCATTCACGATTATGTGAACGTCCCGTTTCAGTGTTCAAAAACATAGCTATCTACATAAATGAAACAAATTTAAGATATACTGTTTCTCCGATAATTCAAGTTATCAGTTGCGTGAAAATGTGAAAAGAAAACAGCATCCTTCAAAGTGGTTAAGTAAGCAATGTTTGCTGGTGTTGCAATACGTGTTTCCTAGCGACAAGAACAGTTTGTAAGCTACTGAATAGTTCGATTACGAACTGTATTAAATTTCCTGATAATTCTATGATACAGCATAACGATTTTATTTACTGAACTTTGAGGCACTTTTGACTTGCGCTAATTTCGGTAGTAGCTAGAGGTCAGTAGTAATTTTTAGATGGCGTCGTGACTTCAAAAATTATATGGTCAACAGGATAGAGTAATCGTTTTCAAACATGGCTACAATTCTTCAACACTTGCAGACATTATTTTTTGCCTCTAATGACTCTGAATTAGTTTCACATGCTACTCTTGTACTGCTTGTGATGCAATGTGCTTTTTATCTGTTTTCATATTTTTCCGTTACGCCAGCGCCTTATGGTCGATATTCTCGTGCAAAGAACTTCACAGTACACCCAACTATTGGATGGCTTCTTCAAGAAATTCCAGCTTTTGCTGTGCCAACTGTAATATTCCTGTTTTCATCTTGCTCCGCACCATTCGTCAACAAGGTCCTTATTAGTTGTTTTATGTCACACTACTTCTTTAGGTATAGTAGTTACTTTGATCTTTTATTTTACTAGTAATTGTAAGGCTCTTAGGTTGAATAACTTATTAGAGGGCCATCCCAGCCAGGACACACTAATTTTCATATTCTACTTAGAGAATCCACATAGGGGCAAAAGACGTTGCTCATAGTTCACAAGTTGTTGCCTGGCCGGCTTGAGTGGTTTATCTCGAGTGAGGCCCACGATTTGCCCGTAAAAGAATCTTTTGCTCTTAGAGATAATTATGGGGGCATATGTGAAGAACAACGAAATTCTTAGGTGTAGGAGCTCGCTCACCGTTAGCGTTGTCAAGTTACCACTATTGATAGGTAAGCCAACTCAACATATATTGCCAAATAAACGAAATAGTATCTAAGAAAGTTATAAAGAGTTCAAATTATCTCGACCACTCATGTGGATACCGCTGATGCAGCCCACAGGCTCAATGTTTAATGGATGAAGTAGGCGCAGGCAAGTGAAGTTCTGTGCAATGAAGGACCCCAAAGGGAGATATGGAGGCACTAGCCGTGCTTAGTGGATCTTAGTGGATATTAAATGTGCATAGCAGAAGTTCGTATGTTGTGATCCATGTGTGGGGTGACAAAGGCAGATTGAAAGAAATAAATATATTAAGGACAACTTAGGATTGGGAGACATTGTAGATTAGGAGCATACTGAGACGGTATGATAAGAGAGGAGCCGACTTAATGCCAAAACCTATGTTAATATCAAATGCAAGAATTAAAATGATGTAGCAGTAGTAGCCACTGTAATCTGATTTCTGCTATAATGTTGTTAGTTAGAAATAAGTAATTGAACACGTGTTTTAAAATTCATAACTTGTGCTTCATACTGTATATAGGTCTCTTGTTTATCCATGGCAGTTAAAAAATGCAAGTCGTAGCCCGTTTTATATCGTTGCTGCAGCGTTCATCTTTTGTCTATGGAATGGATTTCTTCAGGGCTATTATTTAATTTGTCTTGCAAAATACCCTGACAAGTATTACCAAAACCTCAATTTCATACTAGGTAAGCCAGTCAGTATGATGAAGAGTATGTGGTTATCACAAGTGTTCTGTACACAAGTATGTTAAGAATAATAAATGAAAAATATTGCTACTTGAAGGTATTTCTTTATTTTCTGTTGGATTTGCTATCAACATTCACAGTGATAACACATTGTCGCATTTACGGAAGCCGGGTGAAACTGGCTATAAAATTCCTCAAGGTAATTTCATTATTAAAATAACTGATCGACTTATTACATAGTTTAACACATTTTATGTTGTAGGTGGGTTTTTTAAATATGTGTCATGCGCTAATTACTTTGGCGAAATTGTCGAATGGCTCGGATACGCAATAGCAAGTTGCAGTTTTCCTGCAATTTTCTTTGCTGTGCAAACGGCCTTATTTCTTGGTTTGAGAGCTATGAATCATCACAAGTAAGAAATTTATCATTAGCCATTTTTTAGTCTTTTATGATGCTAAAGAGATGGAAGACTGCCCTCCATGTTGTCTAACGCAGTGGTTCTCAATCTTTTTGAAGCCAGGGAACACTAAACTGTGACATTTTACTTCACGGAACACTTACATTTCAACATAAACTTTAAAGCAGGTTGTACCCTTTCTACACTTGGTACTTACTACCACTTTATATAACTATAAAACGAACAACAATGTCATTTGCGTTTGCTGATTACAATCCTATCCAAAAATTATTTTAAACTATCGATTTTTTTCCATCGCCTTTTATTTGTGCATTTAATTTTTTTCGCGGAACACTTGAAGTGGCTTCAGGGAACACCGGTGTTCCGCGGAACATGCTTTGAGAACCACTGGTCTAACGTACCAGTCTTCCACACATTTGTTTAAACGAAAAAATATACTCCTTAATGGAATTGATTTATTTCAGGTTTTACAAAGAAAAGTTTAGGAATTATCCAAAATCACGTAAAGCTGTCATCCCATTCATATTTTAGTATCCTGAGAGATCTTGTTAGTAACTAGTTTTTTTAAATTTGAAATGGAATTGTAAAATACAGTGCACTATATCACTACATGACTATACAATATCATTGCGTAATATCTCAATGTTAAAGCAGAAAACTAACAAAGTAAGTCTAATATAGTGATTTTAGTACGTAAGATTTGTTGTCTAAACGTTTTCTTCTCAATAAAGTAATAAATTAACCAATTGAATTATAATTTACTTTCAATATGAAGGGATGATTTATTTTTCAGTATAGTAATCGATAAACTCGGCTCTGACGTTATAACTATACGTTATTCATGTTATTAGGGAAAGTCCTTATCCTCCTAATATTCTACGTTTCACCCATTCGCCTAATGCTTTAAATTTGCATGAATTATGGGTTTGGCGTTCAAATTGTAAACTAATATACAATACTGTACTTATTTCAGTAGTTATACTACAAGCATGGGTTAGGAACGGTGAATATTTAAACAATGAAAATAACCGATAAAATAAGAAAAAAGTTATAAAGCTAATTACAGAAAGTTCAAAATTGTATGCACAAGTACGTTAGCCTGGAAAAATTTACAAACTGTAATCTATTCCAACTTTGGCTTTCCTCGGTGGGTTATGTCTAACTAAAGTAGCATTGTCTTCGTCATATGCATCGCTGTATTTTCTCTTCTGTTGATATGGATTACATGCCCCTTTCGGGTCATAAACACCACTACTGGTATTAGAACTGCAATTTCCTGCATTAGCTATACCACTTATCTTATTGTTACACGCCCATGCTTCCTTCCTGTTTGTTAATGCTACAAATAATGTTGAAAATTGATTCTCGTACTCAACAAGTTTTTGATTGATATCATTAAGTCTTCCTTCTTGCTCTGCAATTTTTGCATTTTGATCTGCTATAAGAGTATTCATTTCCAAAATTGTTTTTTCTTGTTCCTGAATCTTCTTCTCCTGCTGAAGAATCTGTATTAATAAAGAGATCCATATTTTAAACTCTGTCATTCCATTGTTCAGAAAGTGACTTCTGTATCTGGGGGAGAGCTATAACTTCGGATTGAGGTGAGTTTTCTCCTTTCGGGCGAGAGCAAGGTCCTAAGTGCGCCTTCCGTCGAATGAGAAGTAAAGGCGTGGCCCCTCTCTACTATGTAACGGTAGATGAGGCAAAATTCCCAGGTGTAGGAGCGCGCCTTCGTCGGCGTGAGGGAGTGTGCTAACGAACAGTTAGGCCGACGATAAATAAGCATAGGAGATGTAGCTTGGGTTGGCAGTCAGCTGAGTAAAAACGCCGTCCAACAGATCAACCATAGACGGGTATCCGACCCTGCCATAGTGGTTGTCCAATTGCGGTATTTCAGAAATTACGAGTTCAAATGAAAAATGAGTAGAACGAAAATTAGCAGGTGGTTTATTAAATACAAACGAAATTAACCCTTTGGTGACGTTCAAGTTGCGTTGGACACACCAGTTCCCGTTAGATCACTGAAGTTAAGCAGCGCACACCCACGTCAATACCAACTTGGGTGGTTGGTAAAGAACGTTGGGTGCTGCAAATTAACCCTCTTCCTCCTCCTTTCACCTACCTCCTCGTCTCCCGTGGGCAGCCTCCTAAGGGGTTAACCTGTTATGGCTGCCTGGCTTACACCCCAACCCACAAACTAATGAAAGAATCAATAGAAATCTTGACAGCTTCGAAGTTGTAGCATTTGTGCTACAATTGATGAGGTTAACATTTGGGAATATGTTCCTATAACTTCTATCGAAAACAAATAAGCGCGTTACACATGCATTTGTTTGGATACAAAGTTTGATTAGTTTGTGGGTTGGGGTGTAAGCCTTGCAGCCATAACAGGTTAACCCCTTAGGAGGCTGCCCGCACGAGATGAGGAGATAGGTGAAAGGAGGAGGAAGAGGGTTAATTTGCAGCACCCAACGTTCTTTACCAACCACCCAAGTTGGTACTGACGTGGGTGTGCGCTGCTTAACTTCAGTGATCTAACGGGAACTGGTGTGTCCAACGCAACTTGGCCGCACTAAGTAACATCAGTTATCCAAAATGTTAGATACTAACAAGATGGAGCTTGAACTCACTTTTTGGTTTGATTGCATTTAATAGATCATAGTTTCTGAAGCGCATAGTTTCTGAAATAACTGGTGTTTTAGGGCCCGTCAATTACAATGGTCATTAGAGCCCCGTCCACTGCGTAGTTCTAACGCAGAGTCTGCAGAGACACTACGCTGTTATCCGTCACCCGTGCTAGTACTAGCTGGGGTTGCATTGCATAACTCCAGTGATCAAACGAGAATTGGTGTGTCCAATGCAATACAGACGCTCTCCCGAAACTTTGTGATCGCACTGTAAATTCATATTCACCCCGCTTAAAAATATCTACAGGTAATTATTGTAAAGTGTACCAAACATTTTTTCCTGTGTTAGAAAGTTTACACAAAGAAATCTATGAATCCAATTTTTTAATTCAATAACGAAAATTAATATTGTTATTACCTTTGCACCGTTATTCGCAGCATCTTTGCTAACCATTGCTAATGAAGACTTGTTCTGTTTGAACAATAACTGAAGTTTTAATATCTCGACCTTTAAACTTTTAGGAGTTCCATTTGGAAGAGAACAAGATGTTCCAACTAATCCTTGAAAATAAAATATTGTTTATGCATTTTTGTATAAGGCAACTCTTAAGACGAAAAAACAACAAAGACTCTAAGACGAATTCAAGGTAAATATTTACTACTAATAAAACTTTTATATGCATTACCTTGTAAATTCAAAGAGCTTGTAGGACTCGTATTTATATGTCCCCCGGAAGATAGCATGGTCTGCTTTAAGATTGGTGCTATCTTTTCGTCAAAATGTTCCATTGCCATTGATGATATGTCGCGGAGTTCTTGTAAAATTTCATGTGGCTTGGGTGGACATTTCGTACTTTGTACAAGCCTCAACACTTTATAAATCTCATCAATTACCTATATATAAATATATGATGCGAATAATGTGCAAGAGAAGGAATGATAAACAAATGGGTCAAAGCGAGAAAAGTACCTTTCCGGGTATAAAACAGCACAGATTCAAATCAATATACTTTAGAAAAGTCATGTCTAATAAAGAAAGTCTCGTTTCTATTGCATTTAAAACATCACAATGTCGTGCTAAAGGATGATTTCTTCGTTCAGATTCACGTCTCGGTAGTTGAGATTTGACAATACGAAGGCAATGGCCATGGTGCATGTCAACTTTATAAAAGCCTTTATTAAGTAAACCTTGGCACACAGAGTTAAATGTTTTGCAGACCTAAACTGACAAGTTCGAAATAAGTGAAAAACTGATAATTTTTTAGTAAGTTTCATTTTTGTGTAGCATATAGTATATAACTGCCACATCCTTACCCTTCGGAGATGAGCAATTTCTTCATAACTTAAGAAACAAAGTATTTTTTCTAAGACTTCAGACGGAAGATTTAAAAGATTTAAATCATTGCTTGAAGAAGGTTCAAGCATGATTTTAGCAGTTTCAACAGTGGTCATATTTAGCATCAATTAAGGAAGCAAATCTAATTCCAGCTTTAGTTAGTCAGTACGTATTAGATAACAGGTGATCGACTGATAGCTATAATGGTGTAAACAACTTATTTAAATTAAATTCTGCGATAATTCTTCAGCATCATCTGAAATCTGTTACAATCTCCAGTGAGGTTATTTTCAAGCGCACATACTGACATCCCGAACACTGATAACTTTGTTAGACGTTTCGTAATGACGGCACATTCTTTTCAGTCACTTGATTCACTGAAGGGGGCGGATACAGAGAGGGGCCGTTCATAAATAATAATAATGGTATTAATGGTTATCTGGCGATCTTGGTTTAGTTAAAAAGTGAATTAATTTCAGTTACAAGGCATATTAAAGATGCTATAACATTTGTGACGTGGCAGCAACTAGGCGAAAAGAGATCACGACGTAATGTACGTCACCTGTGAATGGTCTATCGTGAGATGCTGATGACTACTTTTTTTTGACATATGGTAAGTAGTCTACTTTACTTTTGAAACCAATACTCAAAGATCTGACCAGGTACTGCATTGTAAATATGCATTTTTCGTAAGAGTACATGTAAGAATACAACAAAACGAAGTGCCGTTTTTTTTTTGTGGGTCCCTGATATTAAACAATCCGCAGGCGCCCTCTGTGCCCTGTAAAGTTAGAGTCCTCATTAGATTTGTCCATAGGTCCCTATGTTACCCAACCTTGTATAGGTGGTTAAGTAAAGGGATCCTACAATGAATACTGTATATTGAAATTGAACAGAAGCGAAAAACCGTGTTGAGTTGTCTACTCAAACACCACATTCAAATTGCTAAGCAACTACTAACCCTTTCCCCGCCTATGGTAGGGTCGGGTGCCCATCCCATTTTGTACCTCTGAATGGACAGATGAGTAACTTAGTGGATGGTATGTTTCCGCAACCGGCTGCCGACCAAAGCTGAAACCCCTCTACCTGTTACAAAGTAGAGAGGGTTCTTTACGTGCAAATACCATTGTACACCTTACGGGACTTCGGGTTTACTTCTCATCCGATGGCGCACTCCGGGCCTCTCTCTCGCCCGAAAGGAGCCAACCCACCTCGATCTAGAATCGAACCTGAAACCACTGGCACGGCAAATCGCGTAAAACAATTACAGTACGTTCGATATCCCCCTTCTCATAAACAAATCTCGCCTCGGTGGGTAGCATGCCCGGTAACTGCGTCAGTAGTTCTAGGTTCGATACTGGACCGAAGTGGGTTGGCTTCTTTCGAGCGAGAGAGAGGCCCCGAGTGTGCCTGCGTTCGGATGACTAGTTCTTGTGACTTGCTGTATTAGTGAACGATCTCGTTAGTCAATGGGTGCATCCAGTAATTTGGAGCAGTCTTTTGAAGTGAGCAAATTACTTGACTCAGTTACTGGACGCATTAGTTGTTTGGTTGATAAGCGATAACCAACGGTTACTTGCCCACAACCAAACCGTCTGCAACTATGGTGGTACAAAGTAAAAAAAACTTATGTTTCAAATAGTATTGCAAAGTGGTATACTTGATGACGATGTAGATAACGGCCAAAATACTGGACCACCATCACTGAAACTCACGGTTTTTGGAACTACTGTACATACTGTAGGTTAAAAAGGGTGTAATGGAAATGACAATGTATTGCAAGGATTATAACCCTTTATGGACGTCTTAAGGATAGATTTAGAATAAAAATATTTTTAATAGATAAGGAAACATAAACAACAAATATTTACAGGTGAAGCAATGTCGCAATTCCAAAATGTGACATTCAAAGAATGATGTCGTCTGGTCTGTCCATTTGGCATTCATCTTTGTAATGTGACGTAGTTTTTGTATCGCTCACCTCCTGAGCGACACTTTCCATGCTCAGCGTAATGGTGATCGCTCAATTTGTCGCGTCCAGTTAGCGGTACATTTGAGTGCTAACCACTGAGCAACTACTGAGCGCTCAGTTACTGGAAGCACCCATTTATTGCTCACTCACTTTCTGCTCTTTACTTTGCTTCTGCGCCATCGTAGCAGACCTTGGAAAGTTGTCCTGTTGTAGTGTCGTAATGCAATTGTGATTTTTAAAGTCAAACGGGAAAACATGGAAAATTACGATGGCCAGCATTCGGCTAAACGACAAAGAACCGACGGAGATGGAAATAGCCAACGAGTAAGCACGTTTAATTTTATAATTTTAACGTTGTAACTTATTACGATTTTATGTGATGTTTAACCTAATTTGGTTGGTTACAATTTGTAGCTTTTTTTCATTGTCACTCTTAACCCTAGCTGGAACAACCATGCGGTCTTTGTAGTTTACAGGTCTGGATTTACCATAAATCCATGCTTAATTAGTGTTGTTTTACGTTAATTAAGTGGACGTCGTTTTTTTGATACGCAATGTCATAAAGAAATTCGTCTTTATTTAGAAACAGTAAAGTATTAGACGTCTATATTCCGAATATTCATCGTCTGGGTAGAACGGCAGATTGACAGGCTTTCAAGTGTCGCGCGTATTACTTGCACTCGTGTCTTGCGGTCAAGTCATTTATTGAATGAGTTGCTACTAATGATGGCTAGGGAATATTGCAATTCTTAGTGGCTTTACTCTTCACATGTTATTTGAAATGCTGCTGGTCAATTGTTTGGGACGAAATTTTGTCCTCTTTCAGATGGTCGGCATCTCACAAAGGAATCGTAGTCATTTTAAATGTAGAACATATCAGTAGATACCGTTGATTACTTACAGTGCTCCGCAACCTTTTCACACCAAAGGTCCTCCTATATTTCCTCAGTACATCAAAAGCTAAAATATACGGCACACCGGGTGCGGAGAACTGATTTAAGGGACATTTTGAGCCTTTCCTATTTTTTTTAACTTACCGAAATGCCCCATGATTTAAAAAAAAATTGCCGTGGTAACTAAACTTGGTAAGAACTGGTTGTCAGGAGATGACACTCATCACCTACCTACTTACCTTCATGTTATTCAACAGTTTTGCAGTTGATAGCCAGTTTACAGAGTTACCGTTTTTTTCGACGTAAAGCATCTATCGGCGTTTTATTGTACGAGATAATATTGCCAGTTGCAATGACTTAATACAAGGCAGCTTATATCCCTAAGCTGAGTTTGCTCTTCCATGCCTGTCTGACATATGTATGAGACATGTTTAAAGAAAAGTGTGGGATATGCAAGATTTTCGGGAGTATGATGCATTTTTAATGAACGTATTTTTAGATAGGATGTAAAACAAATATCTGTGTCGTGCGGCGCGCGTAAACGTTTTATATTACTCTTGCTTTTATTGCATGTTGTAAAATTCGCATGGTGAAAGTGCTGAATTTTAATAATAGCCGCATCCCATGATGATGGACCGAACGGACGTCGCCTTCGCTTTTTTTCATGATGTACCCCTACCACCTCAATCAATTTTCACTCTCCCTACTCTTAATCTATTCATTCGTAATTTTATCTGCCCCTGTTTTGTATTGCCCAACACTAAGGCATGTACCATATCTGGTCTAACCATTATGCTCTTTCTATTCATCAACCCCAGATTGGGACAATGAGTAACATTTGAATATTTTCTAGTTACTCTGGTCAGGTGATCGATCCCAAGTATTTAATTAAGCTCGTGTACCTTTTCCACTTCGTCCCTACAGGGTATATCGCCTTCATTTCCATTCTAATTAAAGGCCAAGTGCGCTTGCTTTCTTCTAGGTCCACCCTTTTTCTATTGCTGTCCGAAGGTCATTCTTCAGGCCCTTTATACTTTCTCTGAAGTCGTTAAGTTTCTCATTGTCGTCAGACAATGTCGCAAACGGATTTTCCGAGGAAGAAAATTTATTGACTCTTTATGTCGACGATAGTGCAATCTCTCCTTCCTACTACCATTCTTTTGTTTTAAATGACCCTCCTAAACTATTTCTACCTTTAATGTAAACTTATTTTTTAAATTAATATAGGAAATATAGTTTCAAAACTGAAATAATAAAAGTCAAAATGGACACAGTTTGTTTGAAGAAGGTAAATGTAATGTTATAACCTACACGATAAATGATTTAGTGTGAACTGTGTAACCATTTTTTTGTTAACTACTCCAAACTGGTGCTTTCAAACGGTTGAATTAGCAGGATTTTTTGTCCTTCCCTTCAATTGTGATGTGACTTTTCATTTTACGTGATAATGGAAAATTGCAGAGGTAGATAATTTAACGAACATTTTAGATCGGATGTCCACGAGATTATGATGTAAAGAGACAGTTACCATGCAATGAAAAGCAATTACCTACTTGGAGACTGCACTGCATTTGGATCTGTGTTGAGATCTTCGCATTTTCCCCGCATATGGCTAGTCGCGAGTAACGAATTATGATGAGGAAGAGTAAAAGGTTGGAGATATAAACAATAGAGTGGTGATAAAGACAAAATAGGAGGTGGAGACGACAGGGTAGAAAGACAAAGTTGAGGAAAGGAAGCATGTAGACCAGGGGTGTCAAACTCATTTTAGCCAATGTAATGTGTATTGTTACTCATTCTGCTTTCCATATTATTTCACGGTTCGTTGAGTATTTACTTAAGGAAATATCAAATTAATAATTATAATAAAGAAATTATTAAGTTTTTAAGATTTTCTCAGCGTTTCAACTGCATACAAAGTCGGTCCTTCATCAATGGTTGCGGGCCGGCTGTTTGGCATTCCTTATGTAGCCGAACTGTTGGATGGTGTGTCTCCGTGTAGCGCACGAAACAATTGCTGGAAATTGATTAATCTCCCCCTGCCCCGGGTGCTTCCAACCACCTGCATTCCTGAAATGGACCTAACTTCAACCATCCCCCCATTGATTCTATGGGCCACATCTGAGTCGATCTCCCCATTGCTTTGGAACGTTGATCCTAAGTCCTTTACCTCTCGCCCCTTCTTCGCCAGTTCATCCCTAGAGAGTACGTCACCTTTATTTTATTATTATTTTATTCACGTACCAAGGGTACAATCGGACAATACAATTGAACCCAAAGAACACAACCGATTAATTGCGTTAACTAAGGAAGTTAAGTAGAAGGTATATCGGTAACTCTTAAGTGTCTGCAGCTAGTCAGACATTTGAAATGTGAACAGGAAAGGATGCTAGAGAGTATGGAATAAAGTAGGTAGTCCCGGGCGCTGAAGCAGTTGAGAGGGAGGAATCGACAACGAATGTCCCGCACTGATATAGTTGAGATGAACCGGAACCTCTGAGGCTGCCTAATATCAGCAGAGGCAGTGAATGAGTCAAACATGAAGTGGCACGGGTGTTAATGATAACGTAGAGCGTTGGGGAGGATAAGTAGGGATGAGAACTGAAGGAAATGAACGGAAGCAGGTTATATCTGCGGCACCATGGGGATAAACGCGCCCGTGGCGGGATTTTCCTGTCCTTCCCAATTGGAAGTTGAATTGCGTTGCACACACCAGTTTTTGTCAGATCACTGAAGTTAAGCAACGCAACCCACATTAGTACCAACATGGGTGACTGGTTGGGAACGTTGGGTGTTGCTAATTTCTCCGCTCCTACATCCCCAACTCCTGCCTCCCTCTCACCAGCGAGCAGCCTCCACAGGGTCTTCACTCGTGATTAGTTTTTGTATTAAAAGAGCAGAACATTTCTTTGAAAAATATTAATTAAATTTTGATTCATTTATGTGTTGGGCATATTGGTGCATTACACGTGTTGTAAAATGGTTTTTAAAGGTTTATTCAGCAGTTGATTTCCACTCACAATGCTCACTGTTGGGGCGAACATTGAGGCACCAAGTTGTTTCCTTCCCATCCTCCTCAAAGATTACAGTACTTTATCTTGAAGTTAACTTGCCTGTCTGACACAGCCGTATACATCCCTATGTTTATAGTGTTGCATCTTCATAGTTTTTATCATTCCCTTTCTGCCTGTTTTCATCTCCCTTGCTTTTTTTAATCTTCTGTTCCTACTTAGTCCTCCGAACGTCTAGGTAACTGACCCTACTTAGGCAGGAAATTGTTTTGTAAAAAAAATAAAATTTATTGCAGTAATAAACTGCAAACCCAAATTTAGTAAAGTTTAAAATCTACTAGTACAAGATCAAGTGTCATTGTTTCACTAATCTTCTCTCTGTCCTTATCAGTTGTTCAAAAATGTTTTGATTCTTTTAAAAAATCGAGATATCTGAAATACTCTAGATAATTTTGAAATGTTACCGAATAACCTTGAAAATCCGATGTTTTATTTTCATTTTCAGCCGAATCAAGGTGGAAATTTTTATAATTACTCCAATCAACGTCAGTCTTCAAGAGGCAGTGGGAATTCTGGGTGAGTAACTTGACATCTGTTACTTTGGTTATATGTTGTCATTTCACTTTTTCAGCAGATAAGGGATGAAAGTTGGTTCCAGATTATTTATACTGTTTTGGTCTCGTATTTGATATTGGATACGACCTGACGAGGACGTTAACTTTTAAATATAGCCCCTGCACATCGTGTCCCCTGACATCTCACTGATAAGCTAGACAAACATGGATGTTGTTCACCCAGACAATTAGTTCTTCGTGACTTCATCTTCACGATCATTCAACACGCTCAAGGTCCTTGAAATAATTGACTAAAAATTGAAAGTCGTGTTTAAGTTTACTCCCTACTCGCAGCATAGACGTCAACTTCGTGGAGCATCTTTTGACCAGGTGCTCTCATGATTAGTTTATTGATATTATTAGTACATTTCATATTGTGTGTAGATGTATACTTGCGAATAAATTGCTCAGTAATGTTCGACGTTTCACCTGTGCAGGAGTTAGTCATCACAGCCTTTGACATGTTCTTAGTGTAGTGTGTCAATATTGCATAGTCCCATTCTGGTACTTGAAGGTTGTTCGTCAATGACGTAACCCAAATGCTCATTGAAGATGAGCCGTACATTGCCGCTTCTTTTTAAAGGTATTAGCTGCGTTTGGATTTCAAAATACATATTAAGTAAGGCATTTGCAATATGCAAATGATAACTGCGTCGGTTAGATAAGACTCCCGGATTGATGCATTCAAATGGCGATTAGTCGTGGTTGCCCATTCAGGGATGGATAGGAATGTAATGAGGAAGAGCAAAATAAATTACAATGAATGTATACTTGTCAGTGATGTTTATTACAATATTATGAATAGTTTTCCAAAAATTCCCCTAATGTTATTGAATTTTGTTTTAGAAATGACGAAGAAAAAGTGAATCATGTACTTCTGATGACAGTTATAAATCCTGCATATCCTATCACCGTGGTAAGTAGCATGATTATTGATGATAACCATTTGTTAGTAACTTACGCCAAAGGGTTGGGGAGTCAGCCAAGCAGCCATAATGGGCCGGACCCTGTGGAGGCTGCTCACGGGCGAGGGGGGGGGTAGGAGTGGGAGATGTAAGGGAGGGGATATTAGCAGCACCCAATGTTCCCATGTGAGTGCTAACTTGTGTTGCGTTGCTTAACATCAGTGATCTGATGAGAACTGGTGTGTCGAACGCAATTCAGTCACTCGTATATTACACTTATAGGACGTAATTCGTACGATTTGTGATAATATTGGTCAAGTCATTGTCATGCGTATTGTTATATTTAAGAAGAATGGAGTGCAAGCAATGGTTGAATATCCTTTCCGTGAACTAAATTGCTTTTTATTGTATACCAAATTTAAATATCTGAAAGTAACTGTTATAGTACTTAACTTGCTAACATTTGATGGCGTTGAATCTGCCAAACGTGCCAAACAGCAGTTGAACGGTGCCGATATCTACTCTGGGTGTTGCACCTTAAAAATTGAATATGCCAAGGTAAGTTAATATGCTTTTGCAGTGGTCAATTTAATGTTATTCTTGATGAATGCCGCCGACCTCTGAAGTTATGTGCATATGTCAAGTTTTATGTTAACGAATATTTTCTTGTATTACAGCCAACTCGCTTAAATGTCTATAAAAATGATAGCGAAAGCTGGGATTACACTAATCCAGGTTTGGGTGAGTTATCAAAAAATTTTAATTTTTTTTTTACAAAATAATTTTAAAACTCAGATGAGTGACTAATGCTATGAGTGTGTTTACCAATAATGATTTGTAATAGTAGTCACGAATCTATAACTTCATGTGCTAAATAATTGAGCTTGTACTTTCATGGTCATTTAAATATCCCATAAAAAGATCGACTTTTGTGCATCTGATTTCCTTAGTGTTCTTTTTTGAGTGGGTGGGATCCTTTTTAAATTTTGATTTACTTTAAAGTAGCACTCCATGGTGTAACAATAACAGTGCAGAGGTTAGGGCTACCAATTTTAACCTTTTTGAATATTGGATTACTACTTTAATTAGGATGTCAAGTACCAGCTTAAAGAACGCGTCAAGGTGCATATTATACCTGAAGCGTAGGATTGATCTTTTCTAGACTTTTTTGATAAATGATTCATTCCTCAGACTTCAGTAACGTTCAACTGGGCTGCATTAGTAAGCACTGGTGTCTATATGGGCTTAATACTTTCCCAAAATTTGATGTGTTTGTGTGTGAGGGGAGACATTTGAAGAACGGTTTACGGTTTATTCGATTTTTAAATATAGCTAACATATGGGTTAAAGTAGCAGGAGATCAAAGAAGGGGTGCAAGTAGAGAGCCAAAAGTAAACTAGAGAAGGATTGTAAGTAGTGATAGATCCAAGCATGCAAGGATGGCGTTATCCGAGAGCCCTCAGCCATCGTAATACTGATTTTCATGCACTTCAGGAATTCATATGCACAAAAGGATTTTACACCCATTACTGGAGAGTTGCATACGATATTCATTAAATTTTTTATCTTTTCTAAGGATTTCTCATTGAAAATCTTTAGAATTCAACTTTCTTAATATTGTCTGCTACTAATGTGTGAATGAGTGTGTGAATGGTTGTAGTACCTTTTAAATTTTCCCTGTTCGCCTAAAATACAGCTGATTTAATACCCTTTTTCAGTAACAAAATGAGAATTAAGATGTATCCCATACACTCTTTTGCCACCTATATGTTCTGAAATTCTAAGGTTTGAATTTTTAGAATAACGTAATTTATCACATTATGAGACAAGACACGATGTCTGGTTCTAATTCATTGTTAAAACAGCCAGTCATTTACATTTTACAAATAAAATGAACGAATCATTCGTACACTTCAACTCACGCCAAATGTGGCGTTGTTAATTTTTCATTAGTTTGAGTGGGTTGGTTGGCCATTTGGGAGGAGGAAGAGGGTAGCGCAGGAAGTGTTCCCATGTTGAATCTCACTGCACAAGCCATGCACAGTTCACGCTGATCATCATGACCATCACCAATCACCACTTTCAAATAACAAGACACAGTTTGGAAAGTCGAATAATGGTCATGTATTGGAAGACAGTCAGGAATAGGAAAGACGCTTGAGAATGGAAAAGTCCTCGAGCAAGCCATGTCATGACATGCACCAACACGTCACCACAAGAATTTGAGAAGGCCTCGTCATTAGCAGTATTTCCAGGATTTGAGTGACACATTATTACATTTGAAGACAGTTTCGTTCCTACAATCATATTATTATGTATAGTAAAGTTTATATTTTCCCCTTTTCACTGTTATTTTTGCTGTCCTTCTTTAATAATAAGTATATTTTTATACTGTTTTCTTCCCATTACCACTTCCACTTCCTGCCGTTCCCTTCCCATCACCATTTATTTTGAATGGAAGAAATGATGTTGCACTTATTACCACCGTCTCAAATTTAAAAGGTTAAGTTTAAAAATACACAAAAGTCCAGTATCACAATTTAATTATTCTATTTGGTATTCATTATTTACAATATTGTTTAATATTTGATTTAAAAATGTGGTAATTGCCATTGTCCCTGTTCACTCCAGTCACGCCAGCGAATAGCTTATTTTTTTGTAAGTACAGGACTGTTCTTAATGGGTTGAATATCCACGTGCTGACCTGCTTGGGCATGCAGAAAATAAAGACCGCTCACTTTGATGCTATAATAAAGGGTCTTTGATTGGTTATAAAGGTGGTAATATTGCAAGAAACATTTCATTGCGACGTTATTACCATTAGCATCTATTTATGAGTTGTATCCTCCCTACCACTAGTACCTCTTAAACTCTCACTCCTTTTTTTATGTAATATCACTTCTTATTTCCGTCCTTGAAATTATGAATAATGCAGTTCACTCTTTATAAACGTTCCAACCAGAAGTTCACTTCGACACCCTGAAGGAGACATTATTATTTTCCCTCCATCACCAACAAAACCATCACATTCTGGAGGTAACGAATCTCATGTATATCATATGTTTAGATCGTCGTTGGGCAAGATGTTAACTTACAATGGACACTAAAACGTTCATGCGAAGAAAAAGCCAGGCCCGAGAAGTAACAATATAGATATCTATATATAATACAAATAACCAACGCTTTTTAAAAAGAAATTTAACAAACGCAGCTCCCTATAACTTCAACACATAGTACCACCTACAAGCACCAACAAAACTGTCAACTATTATCATAGTTCAAGTACTGTACTTTGTAATGGCCCTGCCCAGAAATGAACTCTAGAAAATTTCCTTAATCTGCCATAAATCCACTGATGATGTGCAAAAAAAGTTGTGTTTGTGTGCGAGCAACTTTTCCCAATGATCTGACTGTGACAACTTGTGTCTAGGCCAACGGCCATGTCTCGACATCATGTCTTCGTCGTTGCTGCTGTGTTTGACTGGTGATGAGAGCCAACCGACTGCTGTGGTCCACCAAGAATCAAGCTCACCATTAATTGCTTGGAGATGTATCGGATGAGGAGTTCGATGATGTGGACATTGTTCATCCGAGGTCTGTTCGATGGCCATCATGGACCTCCTCTTCCACTGCTCCCCGGATGACGGGGTAACAGTTTCATCTGTAATGCTGTTGAATGAGAGTGTAGTGTTGGTGATGATGCATTGGTGCTTTTTTCAAGAAAGAATTATTTCCAGTTACTGATTGCCAACTTCTTAACTGGCAGCTTTGTAAGTGAGGGAAAGGAATTGACGACTGCCGTTCTAGTCCACTTTCTTAGAGGGTTATCTACCATTGGGGAATTTTTCCTTTCGCGTGAAAATGCGACGGGTTTCTCAATAAGCAGGCTTAATTTTTTATTATTAAACTTAAACGGAAGCTACTTATCATAGTATTTAGTATATAAAATTTTTAACATTGCTTGAATTGGGATTGAAAAGGCGATGGTAAACGTGTGGGACAGGAAGTTGTAACAGCTTTCTTGAATAGGTTCTTTTGAACGAAAGAACTAAGTAACGCAGCGGTGTTGAAAAAAATTTGATTAGCGTCAGGGGTTTTTATCTCTGTAATGGGTAGTTGGTTCCTCAGAATGCTTCCATATATTATTGCAATTGATATCAACTTTACGTAAAGGTTGAATTTTTTGAACCAAATTTGTGCTGGTGGGTTGCTATACCATACATTTGTGCAATTATTCGATTGTGTGTTGCCATTAGTAATAGTAACAACTAGAAACAAAAAGGCACAATTCATTTGCGTTGTGCTTTTTAAACAGTTTACTAGAGGCCGTTCGACTTTTATATGAAGTCTGTGATTACTTGGCGTTTGAATGAAGTATTGGTTCACAACACTTTGGTATTTCGCAACATATTGGTTGTGGTGCCAAACAAATATGGCATGTTGAACTACCTTTTGTTTAGGAAAAAGTCCAGAGAGATTAGGACCACTTCTTCAAGAACCTCGCTTTGGAGGTGCACCCACCCCATTCAGTAAGTTCTTTGGTCTCATTGTTATCGATGTAATTGTAGCATCGCATTTTAATAATTTCAAGTTCTCAATTGTCTCCTTCTTTCTTTAATGATTGCGCTTGAATATATAAACGGAAATTTTAAGGTTGTCATGTAGTTTATTATTAATATTAATAGGAGGTGATTCAGGTAGAGCACTGCCTACAGCTGGAAATTTTACTACTCCAGAGCATAATGAGCCTTACGACGGTTATGGAGGTCGGAGTGGGAACTCGTTTACAAATTACAGTGGCCAATCGGACCATTACAATTCTGGATCCCAAGAGCGATATGGACCTCATCATGAGAGGTAACACTTTTAGAATTGTTTTGATATTTGCCTATAAATTAATCTGTTAAAAATTTGATTTGTTAGACTAAAGTTGGAAATTACATGGCCAGCTTTCACACCTAGAAATTCTTTTCATTTTTATTTTACTCATTTTTTATCATGAGTGCAATTTGTATCCATAATTATTGGTGAGATAAGTGTTTTAGTCGTTGATGCTATAAAGATGGCAATGTGAGAATCCTGTAATTAAAAACGATGACTTGTTAATTGTTAAGCGGTGTTTTAACGAAATATTTTAGGACGTATTTTTATTCAGAATTCATTTTGTATAAGAAATGATATTTGATTATTATTTTTATAGATTTAGCGGCAGAGATGGATATGATGGAAGAACTGATGGTTCATCTGGCCATGTACCTCGCTATCAACAACAGATGCATGGTAGCGTAGGTGGAAGTGGTGGCTCAGGTGGTGTACCTCAGCAAGGAGCTGTAATGATGGTGTATGGAGTGAACAGTGACAAAGTTAACGCTGAAAAGCTATTCAACCTCTTCTGTCTGTATGGCAATGTTGTTCGTGTGAAATTTCTAAAGAGCAAAGAAGGGTGTGCAATGATCCAAATGGGAGATGCAGCATCAGTAGATAGGGCTGTAAGGAATCTCAACCATGCTGTACTTTTTAATAAAAAATTACAACTAAGGTAACATTGTTTTCCATGTAATTAATTCATCATAACAAGAATTGTGGTATCAGGGGTAGAAAAAATGTTAGGAAACAATTTGAAGCCAGTTTAAGATGTCTTCATAAAGCATTATTAAATAAACCATATGGAGTTCCTTCATATGGTTTATTTAATTAATGTCACACTTACCGATTGATAACCATTATTTTCTTTACTTTGCGAAAAAGTTGCACCTATATGTATTAGGTTGTCTAATTTTAATGTAATTCTTTTAGCTATTCAAAGCAAGCTTTCTTAAATGATGTCCATCAACCATACGAGCTTCCTGACGGAACCCAGTCATTTAAAGATTTCATGGGCAATCGAAATAATCGCTTTACTAATCCAGAAGCAGCCAGCAAAAATCGGATTCAGCCCCCTTCCAAAGTACTGCATTTCTTTAATACGCCTTATGGAATTACTGAAGATGATATGAAAAAGGTGCGTTGTGTTTATGAGATGATGTTAAAAGACATTTACCGTGCGTTTTCTCTGGGTGTTACAGGGTTATTGGGGCCATAATCATGAGAAGGAAATGGTTCTGTTTTAGTCCAGAGATTTTGACTACAGTGATTCGCAAAAATTACATTGGAACTGAACTTATTTGCATCCACGAAATCCTTGACAAACCCTACAGTATTTGTTTAATTTTCGTAGTAATTTGCAAATTTTCGCAGTTTTACGTGTAAAATTGCTAAGAAAAGTTTAGTTAATGAAGATTCTACTGTGTTGTGGGGATCATTTAAAAAATTCCTTTTGTTAACTCTACTGTATATGCGTGAAATCGCACGAATTATTAGGCGTAACATTAATATGCTGGACTGCTATAAGAGAAGAGACATAATTTCTCCCCGACTCTCCAAAGTGAGCTTGGGGCCACATTTGTTATTTTGACCGTAGAATATATCTATTAGAATTGTGTTAAGGATTGTAGGATTTTTTTAAAACATTTAAGTTGTCCACTGTTAAACTTGTTAAATTCTATTGATTCATTTTCATAGGTGTTTGAAAAAGAAGGGTCGACTCCTCCTAAGGCAGTCCGACTGTTTGCCTCAAGAAGTAAGTGTAAGAGCTCATTTTTTTTAAATTCTTGATAATAGTTGATTTTTAGTTTAAGTTCTTGACACTATGCCGTTTCAATCTTTCGTACAGCTGAAAGGAGTTCTTCGGGGCTGTTGGAATGGGATAATGCATCCAGCGCGTTAGAGGCATTGGTTATCTGCAATCACACTCCCATTCCGAATCCTAGTAAGTAATTGCTACAGGAATGTTCTTCTGAACTTTTTCCTTTTCATTTAAAATGTACTTGTAATTGATATATTATTTGAATGGTTCTGTTTTCCATCAGATGGCAAGTTCCCATATATATTGAAGTTGTGTTTCTCATCAGGAAATACCCGTGCAGTTTAAGAGGTTGTTGTTTGCTGTTTTCAGCATCTTTTTTTTTTGTCTAATCACCTCGCGCATTTCGCTCCGCTCTCTACACGACCATAAATTGCTTACATGAACATTACTATCTGAAATACCGTTTTTTATATTATACTTTTCAGACGCTTATTTCATATTTCCTATTGTTAGAGAATTGTAGAATACTTAACTAAAACTCCCTTCCTTAATTTTTTGACAACCATAGTACAATAGAGGGAGTTTTAGTAGAAATTCTTGGATATTGCTAAGTGTTTTTGTGACAAAATTTAACCGTGAACCATATATCATTATTACACTTTGCCTCTATGGGTAGTTATTATAAGTTGATTTCAGTGAAATTTTTCATGTGTGCTATGTATGAAGCACAGGCAGTGGCTTCATTTTTTGCTTACTGCCATCATCGTACTCAATTCACTTAGCATTACGTAATCGTAATTCAATAGCATGTGTTTCATCACTTCATTAAGGACCTCGCGCACTTTGTAAAATTACTTGAGTATGCCCAAAATTCATTTTTCAGTACAAACCATATTCGTTTATTCCTTGGTGTATTACAAATTTAAAAGGCACCATTATAAGCCCAGTCCATGTATGTTTGGTTTTCACCTTAATTCCGGAGTAATATTACACCCTAAAGACATAATGATACTGGCGTTGAAAATTTGGAAGGCTACACTTGCCAACATTAGTAGAAAAACAAGTGTTTATTCTCAGTCACCAAGGCTGTTATATTGACGTTGTTGAAGGCATAAAAACTTTCGCATTCGTATAAATCAAATGTCACGTGGAACTTGAGCTGATAACCTTTTCTTCTTAGTGGTCTGTGGAGTACTTTTTTTAAGACGTCCTTTGTGGCATAAGTTTAGGCAAGGAAAAACTATCCATTTCATTATTTTTCATGATCACATTGCCTCCGCTTCTGGCAGACAGTCTTCATCCTATTTCAGTATGATACATTTTAAGTAAGTGTATTTTAGATGTGAAATAAAGATATTTCATAGTAATCGTTTCAGTATGTGGTGACGTTCCCCGTAGTGCTACTGCCACCGGGTGCTGCAGAACTGCACTCTTCTGTCATGTACTTTGATGGCGTGTGTATGTGCGTGAGCATGCGTAACAAATGTGGAAGGAATATGGCGATGTCGTGGATAAAATTGGAAAAAAAATACAAAAAAAAAAAACAAAGTAAAATCACTGGGGTTGCATGCAAAACAGTTTTTCCAAAGAAATTCAACGTTCCTATATAGGCATTCCTTGGATATGTTAAAGATGTGCCATTTAATAAATGGGTTATCTACAAGTTACTGGTACGGGTATTACAAAAACCCCAAGCACTGTATTTCAAATATTCGGTTAACACCTTGTCACTCTTAGATCGTCGACTGCATCACTCTCCTTCTCGTGCGACCGACTTAAAAAAGCCATATTGGCATTCTTAAGTTTTGCGATTGCATGACCAGCTAGTGGAGATGGGCTAATACTTGGTGTCGAACAGCGGGAGCTACTCAGATCACATTGATCCAATAGTCGCAAAAATTCGTCAGGCGTTGGACCACCGGCACTGGTACCTTAACATATGGACATCGTATTAAATATTTGTGTTTAAGACTGCAAGGCATTTATCAGATGAAATTTTAAATGTCACTTGTTTTACCTTGGTCACCTTTATTTGCAAGATCAAGAGCTGTTGTTAGGTCCCACATTTGAACAGCTCCTGTTGTATGACCTGTAAAGATGTACCTGCGTGGACGCGATCCCATACGGTTTGAACCATCACATTCATGAACGCAAAACGCAGTAATGGCCGAGTTATCAACAGATTTGATGACGCACACTCTGTAAATGATAGCTGCATTATTGAGGCATCAATTTTCTGCAGCAATGATTTCTTCATAGCATTAGTCGTGTCACATGTCAATAAAAACTTAAAACCAACCTCTTTCCTGTGGACGACCGCCTAACATACAACTGATCTGTTTCCGGTACTACCTTCTGGATGAAGACCTGTTCATCATCTTGTTCTCCATATGGTCCTGCAAATCGCAATAAATATACCCTTAAAAAATGGGTTCGTATTGTCCAACACTAAAATTAGTTTATAATGCTTACCACAGTCGTTTCCCGCAGCGTAACTAATATTAGGCTCAATATCTTCAAGGGAAACAATCTTGAATGATGACAAAGGAGTGGATCCTGGCTGCGTTGAAATCATGCCACGAAATCGAGTTACACTCCAAGCTCGTACGTGGTTATATTCAGAGCAAACTTCACATAATAACCGTAATTTTAAAACAATCATATTTTATAGTGTCTTATAAAAGCTTTTAAAATGAATGAATAAAATAGGGTTATTACCTGAAACCAAATACTTTTCGGATAACATAACTTTAGTCACTGGACTTCTGTGTACGGTGAAGGTCTGAAAGAGCTGAGGCCCATGCCCAACCGTTTCTGGATGTTGAACAATCACCCGAACCGCACCAGAACTAGTACCATATGCTATTTCAATCCAATTCCCGCACATGCCTAAAATACAAATGACTAAAGGTAGTTTGTTTTCACGCCATGTTCGACTAGAATATTCCATGACTTTACTTGTTTTTGGAGTCAGGTAGACACTGATAGCAGTGATCATATCATTTGATGAATCCTTATACAGTTCTGTTATTAGTAAGTCATTGTCTTTCATTCGTAGTGGAAACTTTTGCATGTCTATGTAATAGATTGAGCCATTGTTACATCCCAGCAATAGAAATGAACCAGCTGTGTCAAAGCTTGCAATAGGAACCACGTCTTGAATCTGTTAGACATATATCAAAAAGTTGAAAAACAGAATATCATGAGAAGTGAAACAGGATATGTTAACCAATGTAGTTTCTTGGTCTCGTATGCGTGCTAGTTGGGATGTCACACCAAAAGTATCTGTTCGCTTTGGTAACTCAAAGGGGTCAATATGCTTTCCGTTGTGAATTTGTAGGGAAGTTTCAATGATCTTATGCAGTAGAGCATTCTACCATACCTGCCAATGTTGAGTCATTGAGTGCCAGACTCCAACTTTCCCTGTATGACTTAATGCTACCAGTTGACTTCCAATAAAAAATAAGTAGTCCACGGAAACATGAAGATTAAATATTCCTGAAATCCATTGTAAAACTGCATTGTACATATAATGGTGTGGACAATGACAACAGATGAAAACCCTTACCAATATCTGTACGAACCCCATCTTCAGTTATTCCCCAAAGGCGAATATGGCTTCCGTATGATATTGCTAACATTTTGTTGCTATTTTCAACGGACTGGTTTGGCATAACAAACTTCGCATTCAAAGCAACGCGTTCAATAGTCTGTTCGATATGAGGGCTTGTGTAAGCTAACTGCCAACCACTTGAGTCTTTATTCCTGTAAGTGTTGAAATACTGTTAAAAATATTGTTAAATACAGAAATTAGTAAGAAATACGACAATTGATATGACTTGCCTATAGCATGTTACAAAATGAGCATATACGACTGCAATCCAATTGTGATGACCTTTAACTATTCGAACTCTTAGAGGATCAATCCATTGCGTTCCCTGAGTCGTGAACAGAACACCCAAGTCAGTTCTAACTATTTTGTTAAGGTCAGCTGAGGAGGTCCTGTTATGTCGTAAATCGAGAGCAGCAGCATGAGAAGGATTTCCAAGGGCACTCAGTGTATGTAAATCAGAAGAGCTTCTAGTGTGAGTTGGGCGGAAGTCTAGGGACGAATTACGAGAGTGACTCGTCCTAGGAGCGGAGATTTCTGTAACTCGTATAATGGAACCGGGGCGAGCTGCATCACTTGATCGACTTTCCACCATGCAAAGATTAGCGCATCCAACAATTGAATGATGTGGTTGAGCCTGACGAATATCACTCCCATTACCACCGCCGCTACTACCAGCACTTCCATTAGCAGATCCATCGGAATTTGGGGTTGATGGAACGACAGGCACCACTGGAACATTACCGCAAGCTAAGAGAGGCACCTGCGGTAGTGGCTCCTGCAAAGGAATACCTTGAAGCACACATTGAATTTACTAATTTTACTTATGTTACTAAAATATTATTTAGTAGGGTACAATTTTAAGCAAGTTACGGCGTAATTAACAACCGATTTTAAGTTTCAACTAAACATTTTACTTACAGGGTGGTGGGAGGCACCCATGAAATAATACATCACCACATAAGGAATGATTCAGATCTTCACACAACATTAAGCGTTTCACTGTGTTATTGTTAAGAAATACACGTTATTTTGTTTAAACAATTTTATCCTAAAAATAATTTATCCGAAATAAGTGTGAAACATGCAGTCATATACCTAAAGGTGTGATTCCATAAAATTCTGCTTCATGCCGCAGTATTCCTACATCTATTCCCCTAAAACGAGTTCAAATAAAAAGCCAACTTACTGTAAAATAAGCATTTCATGTATCATATGATTTAATTATGTTAATCCTATCCCCACACAAACCCATTATAACAGCCGAAAACCAAACAATAAACTTTACAATGGCCCTTTAACAATGCATATATAAGGAATGGTACACATCTTACTTGAAGTCAATGTCTCTGCTTCTCAAATAGCTGAGTATGGTAGCAAATAGTTTTGGATCTCTGTCAATAAAAATCTACCAAAATTTAAATTATAAACGTGCTTTAGTACGCTAACAATAAGGCTAAAAATGAACACAAGAATAATGCACTTTACCGCTCCAGTTTCATCACGTAGTGTTGATATTCGCCCACTAAGCATGCTGTCAAGAAAATAAATACAATGTATAAAACTGATCCATAATGTATTTAATGTAGATATTACGTTTCTGCTAGATACAAATGTATTACCTCGTAAAAAAAGAATCTGGGACCCATGTTAGTGTTTGACGTGAAGTCGAAAACCTTAATAGAAAACAAAACCAAGGCAAATTACTGCAACTGCTTACTGGCAGTAATACTATGTACAGTATATTCAATTATAGATAACGCTGCTTATTCCTTCAAAAAGTAAAATGCAATGCAGGCAACGCGAAACGAATTTAATAACATGAAATTCTGTCTTAGACAAGTAAAACATTTATCTGATTTAATTGGTCAATATTGTTTACATATCATTGATTTTTCATGTATTTATAACAGAATGCCATATCAAGTAATACATTTTCATTTGTTATACTATACCTCGTTCCACCCACATTCAGATGAATGATATCACCAGCAAATAAAGGATGATATGCAGAAGCCATTATTATTATATTACTTCCTATTAAGGTAACATGCGTTCAACATAAGAAAATAGTAGAAATTCGTGAAAACTTCATGCAATGCAGCTAACTTTACTTAAATATTTTAAAAATGTCGGACGCCATAGTTTTAATTAAGATTTTAGTATGTTCACAGTTACTTCCTGACGTCGCCTATTGGTTGCCCGTATTTGACAATTTATGGCAGGTTCGAAAAGTATCTGTCGTATTTCTTACAACCTCACAGCTGGGGTCTCGTAAGGGCATCTTGTAGCTAGGGTTCTTGGTGGAGTGGGTAGTACAAATGCTCCATCTTAGTACTGGTATTTTTGAGTAAAAATTCTATACATTTCTACATATTTCAGTTTATAAAATTATGCGAATGTCCCTCTTAGTTCTTTCCCTTCGCGGAATTTTGGTCGTCATATGTGATAGTTGTTGCCACAGCGCCTAGGATAGCACGAATAGCGCTGTTCGTAATCGATCAAATCTTAGGATATTTAATATAAAAGTTTTTTGACTAAATCTTTGAAGCAGTACCGGTTTTAGATTTTTTTTGATGCGTTAATACATTTTAGCAGATCTTAAAATTTCACTGGCCACCCTGCTTGGAGTGCAACTTGCTATGTGAAAAGTTAGCGCCGTAACTACTGTCATGGCATGATTAGAAGGGGCAAAATTTGTTGTATTTAACGATATATTAACGCCTGAAGTCATATAATAACAAATTCAAAATCACATGGGTGTGTTGACATCTGTTTTCTAACATCAGGTAAGAAAGAGTACTGTTATTAAATATGTAGGGTATGAGCTGTGTTCTTTCTATGTTGGAAATTGTTAACGGTCATAGTCGTGTTCTATTGGTGAATGATGCTTCTACAACATTCAAAAAAATCATAATGGAAATATCATCAGTCCTACGATGGTAGAATTTTGTAGTTATATTTCTTCTCTAGAATAGCACCCTTTAAATGACTAGATTATTGCTATTAAAGGCTGGAAATCAGACGAGCTTGTGAAAGCATAGAAGTAATATAATGTTCTTCTTATCATGTTGACCCCTGTACCCTAACCAAACCCAAGCAAAGATTAAAATTTATGTATCTAGAATTAAATTGAAGTACAATATAAGCATTATGATTTTATCTTCAAACATCGGTCAGCTACAGTATATGGATGGATATAATTTATAATTACGTATACTGTATATACGTACACGCACACCATACATAGACTACATCAGCTGTTAAAACAAATGGAAGCAACCGTATGTCTAGTTCCTCACGTTTTGACAGCCTCTGGTGGTCCTCATCATGTGCATTTTAAAGTGGTTCCGAGAAGTAGGTCCTCTCGAGAGGTTGGTGGAACACATCTGCTCCAGATAAGTTCTTTTTTTGTATCATGTGTCAATTTTTACTTCGCATTTCTTCATTATATGCCCGATCAAGGTCATACTATAGTTGCAATATTTTGAGATAACCTGACTTACGTAAATAGACCAGGAATTTATCTTTTACATATCGGGGGCTGACTACTTTATTCCTTGTCTAATCTTTGAGGACTGCATTCAGATCTCGGTAATTTGACCGGTCATATGACCCGGTGGCTATCGCCATGATCATAGATGGCTGTTGGATGGGCTTTAAACCCCAATTTTTAACCACTTATATACTTGATGCAATATCTTGCTATAGAGAGGTTAGCAAGCGTTCAAGGCGGCAGAAACATTGTGGCAGAAGGTTGGCAACCGGCCATGTAAACCACCGCCCAACAGTTCTGCGAGTATCTGGTGTCTTTCTCCTTTAACTATTAGGCCTGCCTGATTCCCACCGCTACTGTGACTGTCCCTAAACTTCGAACCTACGGGCAACAGACCTTGGTGCAGACGGAAATAACGATTAAGTGAAGTGAAAAAGGATATTGCATATAGCCCTACAGTCGGTCTGTGACCTGTTTTTTTTGCTTGTTTTTTTTTGGCATACTTTTTGACTAGCTACTCGAATATTTCGAATGAATAATCCTTTCAAAAAGTGTGTAAAAGCACTATAGCAATTCACGTTTAGTGTTTAAAGAATTAGTTCAATGATATAAACTGTGGTGTGAGTGGAAGTGACTGTGGGAGTGAAAAGTGACGGAGGTTTTTAGTACACTAATGGCGAGAAAGTTATTGTATAGAGTACTCTGGTTTGATGGAGGGGGGCGTAGCCCATTGGCCATGACTTGTATGCTATGTTTTTTGATAGTGAATTACAACCAGTTGTAAAGGGTTACCTACATATCATTTGCTGTTCGTTGAACTTGTATGCAGGGTTACTTCCGTATACTTTACGTTTATTTAGGTGGATAAACAATGCTTTGAAACATTGCACCTACAGTAAATACTGTTTTGCAATTTATTTTCTTCCCATTTGTGCGTTTACTATGTGAAACGTGTAGTATAGTTAATCTCTCTCTCTGGTTGATTATATTTAATTATAAAAATATACAGTATATTGAATTCGACTTGCTGTTATGAGCCATTACTGTTAATTAATTTCACGGAATTTGTTCATTGTTATAAATTAATTATAGTACCGAACTTTGTTGGTAATAATATCAGGTGAGAAATGCACTATAATATCTGACCTTAATTGTGAAAAGTATATTAGTTTCAACTTGTGATTAAGATTTATTATTCTTATTATTATTATGGTCCAATGTTTGGATTTTTAGGTAGCCTAATGGATAAGAGCATCATTCAAGGTTTCGCAAAACTACGGGTGTTGACTCCGTGCGATTTTCAGAGAATGGATGAATTAGTGCAAGATCTGACAAGTGCGCTGGAAGAATCAACTGTAAACTCTAGAGGAAAACAGCGCAAACGCCGTGGAAGGCGTTTGAGATCCTTAAAATTGAGCGTAATGCCTTCACGTTCTTTAACTCCGCCAGACACTTTTCAGATGCCTAGTGAAGAATCAATAAGTAGCACAGATGAAGTAAAAGCCCAAAAGGGCCCTGGTCGACTTGAACACCAAAGTGATTCCGATGGCGTGAGCAGCAGCAATTGCCTCGCGTTAACAAATTACATACAGAGACTGACTACCTTCCCTGTTGGTCATTTTGTTGAATCTGATTCAGTCAATGAAAATTTTTCGCCAGTTCGACCTCATCGAAGGTTAGTCTTTTATTTAACTTTTTCATTTCATTAATTTGAATGTCGTAATAATTAAAATAATGCTCTTTTCTAGAAAGAGAAAATTTAAGCGAATGGCTGTAGATCCCTCAAGTATTACTAATTCTTCTACTACGTTAAGTAGTCAAAGTTTGATCTCGATACCGACAAGACGGCCTCATCGTAAAAAGGAGAAAACTGGATTGCATATTGGTTCACGAGATCTTGATAGTTCTTGTCACTGTCATGAATCTGATTTGGCAGTGTCACCAGTTTTTCCTGGTAAAAGAAAACATAGCATGCGGGAACGAAGTGTTGAACTGTTGGATGGAGATATTTCTTTGATGGGTCAATCTAGCAGGCATTCAGCATCTGTTGTGTTTGCTAGCAGTTCTTCAAATTCTTGGGACCAAAAACAGGGACTTAACCAACAAACCGGTGACCAGTGTTTTACTGCTCGTAATCTTGAGGGACGTGTGGAAATGAGAGAAGGAAACCTATATACAGTAATGTACGTTTGATTTTGTTATTTTTGTTAGCACGTTAAAATGCGTGGATTAGTTTTAATAGTCAATTTTGACAGGGATAGCAGCAGTAGTAGTATCAGCAGTAGTGAAAGTGATGCTGGCATTTATACTAATGATGAAGGAAGAGAAGGAGATGATGAGCATAGTGATTTTTATCATGAAGGAGGATCAGCTTGTGGCGTACCGGGCGTTCACCCATGGTGGGAACATGAAAGCTTAGACATAGCTGAAGAACAAGAAAATGAAACCATGGATGCAGCTTTCAAGTCAATTTTGAGTGGTAGTTTACAACACTTATCCCAGGAGGCTCAGTTAGCCTTTAAAGCTAGCGTCTGTCAGCTATCCAAAATGGTTTGTATATTTGAAGATCGTTTGAACTTGAAACATCCAACTCAATTTAAATAGGGATTTTGTTATTTTCAAGCCTGGTAGAGAAATTCGCGCTGGAAGACGAAGATTGCGAGATAGAGTGGGTATATGCTCAAATTATTTGAAATGTTATATCATCATTATCATCTAGGCTAAATTTTATTCTGTTTCAGAGACCAGGATTTTCTATTGTCTCGTCTATTAATGAAAAAGTTTCAAAATTCTTACAAGATCCTGCACAAAATGAGTATGTAAAATTAATCTGTAAAATTTTTTTATAAAGTCTCAAGTTCGTTTGATTTTTATGTAGAACGTTTGTGTTATAGATTACGGCTGTATCACATGCATAAGAATGAGATGCACCAAGTAAGTTATTTTTAGTTATTAAGAGTTATGTGCCTTGTGGTTGATCGCAGATCACTTTAAATGATAGATATTTTCCTAGCTTAGTCATCTAGCTTCACTTTATTCTTTAAACATGCATAGCGAAGGTTCTAAGAAAAATAAATGTCCTGTGCTGACAAAGACCAGGTATTGCCTATACCTCTAAAATGTATACCTTTATTCATGTTGATAAACCTGCAGTGAATTTATGTAAATAGAAATACCACTCAAGCAGTCAGTGTCGATAAATGTGGAGTGAATAATCTATGGGGCTGGACAGCAGCAAATGATATTAAGCGGCGGCGAAGAACACCACCAGCAAGCCCAGATACTGAAAGTAGGTTAACTTTAAAGATGTTATGAAGTAATTTCTCAGCAGCTTAGTTACAATGGCGTTCGTTCCTATTTTAAGGATGTGTAGGAGAATCAGCAGAACCAATACCCGATACCAACATTGGCAATCAAATGTTACGCAACATGGGTTGGGAACCGGGTGCTGGTTTAGGACTGAATCCTGATAGCATCCGTTCTCCAATATCGACCTTTATAAGACCAAAATATCAAGGACTTGGTTTTAACAATGCCACAATTACGAAACCAAATTAACCATTTGTCAACCTGAGGAAATCAGTGAAAATTGTATTAAAATTGTCAGTAATTTGTCAGAATTTTATTTAAGTCGTTATCAATTAGTTAATTGAATTCATTTAACAAAATCTGTCAGAATAATAACTATATGACTAAATTATGTACAAATCATTATGCATATCCACGTATGCTTTATACAAAAAAATATAGAAAGTATAGTTGTATTTTTCTAATAAGAATACATTATCATTTCATGTCTGTAATTGGCTGTCTTTCATAGTTGTTGTCAAATCAGTATTATACTATTATTTTCAAGTCGTAGGATTTTAGGGGATATTTCAATCGTCATTATGAGTGTGGAGCATCGTTTTGTAATCGCAGGTCGAATGTGTGTGTAACCTGCTTGATGGAAGTTGAACGTTCAGTTTTTGAAATGTAAGTAAATGTGCTTCTTCCTCTTAATTGTTCATCAAATAGAAATGTTAAGGTAACTTAACCAGCTCCATTTTCCATCAATGTCAGAAAGCATGTCAATTGATAAGAGAGTGCTCTTTCTTAAAAAAAAAGTCCACTTTTATTGAAAGCAAATATGATTCCTGAGACTTTAGCCCTTGTTTGACAAAAAGATTGATCGGAGCCTACTCTCATAGGAAAGCGTTGCTCCGAAATTTACAGATTGTTCTTGAACATAAAACTGGTGATATCTAACCAGAAGTTGCGTACTTTTTGTAACTCAACTGGCCGTTTGTGTAATTCTAGCAGTACTACATTATTGATTTTGTGCCCTTTCACTTCGCCCATCTCGTTTTAACTCGCTAGCTGCTTCGTTTTCTCCTAAATGTCTGAAAAGATGTCTCTAAAAGGAATTCTTTGTGTGGAGCACAATTTCTTATATTTTTCTTTTGATCTTAACCTTACAACTCAACTTTTGCCATTGTGGGGAACAGTCATAGTAAAATAAGAACACTTCACAATAGCAATATTTGCAACTTTATTGCTAATTATTCTACTAAAAATCACACCATTTCATGTTATAGTTGTTCGTATTGTGCGCTTTCAAGTTCAGCAAAAGCGACCATAGATTCCTATAGTAGTAGAGCTTCCATTATAACTTAAAACTGGAATACAGCTCACAGTATATGTAACGTTACCAAATGTTCTTTTACCTGTGTAGTGATCAAAGCAGAAAGATTAGAACCAATTAATTTATCATTATTTGTAGCTAGAAATTGTGAATACGTACTATTTTCAATTGATACCCATAATTCTCGAGAAAGTTGACTAAACGCTTGAAAATGTACTGAAGCATTAGAACAGTAGTTTGCAATTATGCTTGCAAAATGGTGGAAAAGGTTATCAATGGTTTCCGAATGCAAGGAAGATGACTCGACAACGTCTATCGATAAATTCGGGGACTTTAGTAAGGTATTAAGAGGGTTTATAAATGAACAGCATACGTACTGCAATGTGCTGTAATAACCCCGTGGAACTTTTGTTGTAGTAGCCCCACAGTGTATTTAACTTCTATGGAATTTATCATAAAGGTCTCACAGTCTTTCCCTATAAGAACAAAAAAACATTATGTAGACCATATGTTTCATAGGCGTTCGTTTAACCAATACTTGTGACTTACATATCCAACTTTCGGATTGAGAGCAGTGGGTCACAACTTGCCATTCTACTAGCGAGTCCTTTGGCAATGCTGGAACCACTAAACAATTTTGAAGTGAAATAGTACGTTCGTCGTTTTCGCAGGCTTTGGCCCATTCCTCCTTAACGACTGGGATGTAGCTTGGATGAGTAACATAACAGGCGCAAAATATGACGTTTTTTAGAGAAATTTCTGCATTCATGGCTTGTAATACTCTTATTACGTGTCGTATAGATAATCGACTCTGAGCCCTAATTCCTCCATTAATAACTTGCATTGTGGCTGGTCGTAGCCCAATCTGTCCAGCTACATATATGTAATCCCCCACCTACAATAAAAATTCCTTCAGTTGTGGTAATCATATAAAATGAGTTAGCAATGTACAAAAAAAATTGGACATGGTATACTAGACATTCACCATTTCAAGGGAGTTTCGGAGAGCAGAACAAAATAGGTGGAAGTTTTCAAGTGTGGGTAAGAGAAATATATCTTGTTTTATCATGGGAGCTGCAAGTCCGAAACAAATACCTAACTTAGGGATGTTAAGAGTACTACAATAAAGCATTGTGTTACCTGAACAGCTTGACTATAAGGGCCTATATTTGCTGGTGCCCAATGAGAAACACTTTGGACGTGCATATGATGAATATTTTGATAAGCAGAATCTCCATCACTATGTTTGTATCCAACACAATTTAAGAGAAAGAGTATTCTGGGTGGAAGGACAGTCTGCACACAAACCCTAAATAAAATAATTATAACAATATAGCATAAGTGACTACTTAACATCAGCAATTTTTTTAATAACATACCTACTTGGTGGGTTTTGATTAAAATGCGACTTATAGCCCTCATTTAGGGTAACAAATGTATTCATATCAGCGACATATAATTGAACTGATACAACGTGTAACAGAGAGCAGTCCATTTTTTTCAGCAATTCACTTAAACTTTGTAATGTTGCTTTTATTTGTGCTTTTGGATCTCCTTCATATGCCACCAAGTTGGAAATCCAAAACCAACCAGATGGGGATAGCAATACGCTAGGATTTAGATCAAATTCATTGACATAACAGAGTTCGGGATTATTTTTGTCATTATTCGAAAGATTATCAGTTGTCATTTCTTCATCTTGAACTTGTAAATTTATATTCAAATCCAATAAGAAATAGTCTGGGTTACAAAATCCAATTTCTTTCACTCGATCATATTGTGATAAAGTTTTCAGCTGAAACATTAAAATACATTAATTAAATTCAGAGTATCATTTGTTAACATTGTGCTAATGTGGGACACCAGAACATACGCCAGATTTTGATTCCAAGTGAAGTGTCTTGAATTTCAGAAAGTGTACTGGTGCAAATGCATCATTCGAATGAGGTATAATTTCTTGTTCATCTCTATTTAAAAAAATAAAACTACGTTATATAGAAGTAGTTGAAGTTAAAAGTATGCCATTTCATAAAAAATATGTGGTGAACTACTAATACACAATTATCTTCTTTTTAAACAACGGGCAATCCAATGTAAATGTCTCGTATTCACCTCCTTCACCACAGATATTTAATCCATATTTCTGATTCTTCAATAATATAGTCTGGTATTAACTTATAAATTAGTTCATCCATGCAAATTAATCTCTAATATCACTAACAAACCATTTGAATTAAATGAGGCAATAATTCGGATATTTGTTTTCCCAAATGCTTTTCTGGACTCAAACCTGTTAAATATATATTAAACCACACGCTTAAGTATGACAACTTTGAAGAATTATGTTTATAAAATGCTAGTACCTAATGCAGCAACTTTCACAACAACTGCATATAAACCAGACGCTATCATTTCTGCAAGTAATTTCCCTTGGTGAAGTCTCCAAAGATAAGCATAGCTTACTAAACCAAGTCTTCCACAGCTAGTCAACAGTTAGCAATAGTTTAATATAGTAAATCAAAAATATTTCAACTTTCTATCTACAAGCAAGGGATTAATGCATTTAACGTGTACATACACATTTTCAACTCTAATACGTTGGTAATCAGAAAGAATAGCACCACCAGATACTCCTTGGATATTTTCTTTTTGCTACAGTATTCAAACAAGTAAATGCATTTTTTAAATGTTGAATCATTAGTGTGAACTCAACCTCACCATTTTGGAAACTAACTACAGTCACTAAATTCGAATTTTACCATAACAGTTTTTAGTAAGTTGTAAAGGTCTTCAACTTCATCGCCTGGCATTTCTTTATAATCCTTATCTTTACATACATTACTTCCTGTGATTATTCCTTGGTAAAGGGGCAACTCCATTGCTTCAGCAAAGAGCTGGACGGCATTGTGACCCACACACTGATACATAAAACTATCTAGTTCGACTATTGAAAAATCATATAATTTTATCACCAAATTAAGACATACTTTGCAATATATAGCTTCAGTTAGTACAACGACGGTCATATCGCTCTCAAACTGAGCAATTGCTGTATATAATTGATTATTTATTTACCATCCTCGCTTGGTTTTAAATGCGCTAGAGCAACGATTTCATGCCCAGCAGCCACACACTGTAACATCCCATAACAACTGTCTTTTCCGCCACTGCAAAAATAAAATTTGCATTCATTATTATTAACTTAATATATCCAGCATTATTGATTAAAAGGTAATTGCAGAGAATGTGTGCATATCGGGGGTTAGGGCATTCGGAACGTATGGCAAAAGAAGCGGTGCCTTTACCCATTTTTTATTACAACACTCATTGGAGTGGGAAGTATACCTGTTAACACTTTAATGATTATATAATTAAGTGGTCTCAACTGTACCTTATCAAGGCAACAAGTCGCATCTCAAAATACAAGCAATCTACACAATTTGTCTTAA
Organism: Trigoniulus corallinus; assembly: GCA_013389805.1. NCBI lineage: Eukaryota > Metazoa > Arthropoda > Diplopoda > Spirobolida > Trigoniulidae > Trigoniulus > Trigoniulus corallinus. Next base: position 14,191,272 of record JAAFCE010006949.1, read on the forward strand.
GCTTTCAACGGTTAACCTCTCAAAAATCTCTAATCATATTCTGAACCACGTTATTATTTGTCACTAAACTTAGCAGACACCGCACTATTTAGGAACTACGGAAGCCGCGAGGTGACCTAGAACGCCCAATCATTCAAATTTTGTGTTATTGTTCAAGGACAACACTCTTCAAAAGAAGTTAAATCAGTTTTGTTTTTATCATATTGGAGCTTGAAGTCATCGTAGGGGCAGACTTGTTGACTCAACAATTCAAATATGTGACGTCAAGTCAGCATGACGGTACAAATACAGTATGCGGGATTCTAAGGGCAGTTGCAGTATGTCACAATAAATAGAGAAGAATCCTAGTGTGAAATTAAATGACTACGACGATACCAAGTGTTGTTGACTTACTCCTTGGCCTACAGTCAGTCGGTTATTCTGTTGGATTCTGCCAGAGCCGTGTCGAGAGGCGAAACAAAGGTACTCTCCTCCGGGCGCCAGATTGAAAGGGGGCCATATTGAAAGGCAAAAGCAACTCCTAACCCTTTTCCCGCCTATTGCCGACCAAAGCTCCAACCCCTACCCCTATCCTTGTTGGTTGGGGCATTCCATCAGCGCCAAGGGGCGAGCTTCTACACATGGAAATTTTGCCTCATCTACCCGTTGTATGGTAGACGGACCTTACACGTTCAATCTGGCATCAGTTCAATCCAGATTGACAGTATTTATTCGATTATTCGAATAAATATCAATCCGTCAATATGGCCATTACGCGTTCAATCTTTTATCAATCTGGATCACAGAATTGGATTAAACTGATACCCAATTGAACGTGTAAGGTCCGTCGTAGAGAGGGTTCTTTTGACGCGCAAATACCATCGTACACCACACGGGATCTCGGTTTTACTTCTCATCCGAATGACGGCGCACTCAGGGCTTCTCTCTCGCCCGAAAGAAGCCAACCCACCTCGGTCCAGTGTCGAACCTAGAACTACTGACACAGACATGCTACCCACTGCGCCACCGAGGTGGGCCTCCATATTGAAAAGTACCAATCAATTTTTATAATTCCTTCAGCACGTACTTGGCTTCTGTCACTTTTTAATGCTTTGAAATCCTTACTACAGGCTGAAAAGGGGTCGGTGACGAGGAGGAATAAGGATAATCTATAAAAGGCGAGATCTAATAAAAGTGTGCCTGCCGTGTGTAAGAAAGTGTGTGACTGATGACACTCCCGCCAGAGAAATATAAACGCGTTTGCTGACCATGACCAGAAGACGTAATCTAGAATTTGGACTGGACAATCAACTTAGCATCTTACTATTCATTCTGTGTGAGTAGAGAGCTGACCTAAACCTTACCTAGTCAGGTTTTAAAGGCTTCAGGTACGCGCACAGCTGTCGCATTACAGCTCCCTCTAGAAGCGTATTTTCGTATCCTTCCAGGTAACCTACATATTTGTCGTCAGAGGAATTCCAGGTTCCATAGTGAGTTTGACGTCTTGCAAGCGACATCATGGAATTATTGCACATGAAATTAGTGGTCACCTGCGAATCGACACCGAATTCAAATTTTAGTGCCTTATTTGTTCGTGTATGATTAAAATAAGATGACACCACTTCGCCAATAGTCCACAGGTAACTCGTAATTTTTGTTTTAATTTTTCAAGACCTTTATTAGATTTACGCGAGTAATTGTAATATTATCAGAATTGGATCATTAGTTTCTTAGCATCTCGTCCGAAAATTAACTATAGCCGACGATATCTGAAATTCATAAATGCATACTTTCTTAGTCTTATGCCAAATCGGGACAAATGTGAGAATTTACGTACCCGAGATTATGTTCTTTTTTCTTGTCTTTCCAGCACGTCACATATTTACCTATATTTTTCTGTCGTCCCATAAACATTGCCGGTCAATTAAAATTTTCCTTATCTTTGTCGGGCCTCTAGTTTTAAAAATGTTGGGAACCACTGGACAAGAATATCGATTTTAGCAGAAATGAGGACTTGTCGGCTCCGATTTAAGAACGGGGAGGATTCTCTGTTGTTAACGTAGGTAATCCAAACATGGGCTCAGGTAGACGTAGCTATATGCAGAACACTGAAATTATCTGTCGACACATCAATTCTTTCACTTCCTTAGTCGGGTCAGAGGTCTTGATTTGAATTGTGATATTTTGTAATTAAGCTTTTCTAAAGTATCAAGTAAACTCAAAAGTGTAAAGATTGTAGAGCTAACTAATATTTGCAATGAACATTGTGCTTCATCATCATACCCTTATTCGGCCTGTGGCCTGGGGACCACTGAAGATGCTCTGGCTGTTTATTGTGCATTGTGCTCCATGAACATTGTGGTTCAATTTATTTTATTTTCTAGTTTCCCCACACACTCTGTCAAGAAATCAATTGACTACGCTAGACAGAAATGAGTGAAATCGATATTTAAAGTAATAGTCGGGATAATTGAAACGAATTTTGAACCATATTGCATTAACGACTCTGGAAGGGCTGATGTGGATGCGTTATTCTTGACTGATTTTTGTTTGCTAAGGTTTGCATAAGCAGGATGACAATTACCCTCCCCTGAATCCCTGCATTATTAGCTGTTGTCAACGTGGTTTGCAGGTATATGAATCCTCGGAAATGGCCAACGTTTGATTATATGCAATCCTTTGAAAAATCGACGTTTCCTTAAGGAAATGAGTAATTGTTGAATATACGAAAGGAATGTCTTGCAGCCAGGCAAACTTCTCACTGTGTGGGCCACATGCCATAAAACTACTAAGCACCAAACTGTGTTCGGAAAAGCATGTACGATCTCACTGAATTTAGCTCCAATTCAATTAATTTGGCATTTTTTGACTAGAAATCATGAAAACTACGTGCCTGTAGGCCATTGTTTTCCCACCCACCCTGCTGTAGGTTGATCAAGATATGAAAGTTGTCAGTAGAAAGTTTGAAATCTTGTGGGAACTAAGCCAGAGGCGTATATCTCACAGTATTAGCCTTTTTATCAGACTGCTGCTGCTGGGATGTAATGGACCTCTGGCTGGAAGTGTGTCCCCAGCTGAGTATAAGGGGAGAAAGGATCATCCATATAAACTGAAAGTGATTAGGGCACAGACAGACTCATACTACTGGTCATTTTTACCAAGGGTCATTCGACAATGGAATGGCCTTGGAGAGGATAAGGTGGAGGGCTTCATCAAAGGAAAGCCCACCATTGCAAGTATTGTGAGGGGGAGGCACCTGAATTATAGCTTAGGGTTTTAGAAGTATTATGCTATCATAAGTAGGATTGAGAGTTAGTCTCTCCACTGCCATATCGGCCAAAGAAAAGGCTGCTTGCAGTGTAATAAATTAGAATTAGAATTCAGTTTTCAGGACTACACCAGGGTATCAATTCTGGGAACCTACGGAACTCACGTTTACATAATTTACAGTGTTCGAAATGCTTTGTCTTTAGACATCTCCCATAAGGCCTAATCCTAACGATGTGGAGAAAGGAAGGAACGATGTGGAGAAAGGAAGAAGGGAGGAAAATTGGTCTAAACAGAAACTAGTGAACTACTGGCATAAAGATTACTGTTGAAATGATAGCTACCTTTGCAAGCATTGGTGTAGTGCAATGAAGTATCCCATACATTTTGGAGGGGGAACTTGTTGATGCTTTCACTCGTTTGGGTCCCTACTCGAGAATTGTCGATCGATGAAGACTTCTAGGGCTTCAATGCATTAAACTCTTTTTAGTTTGGCCCTGTTTCGTGTATAGAACTCCATGTTTGATAATAGGGTGCAGTAAAAACAGCAAAACTTAATCTAACCTATCCCACTCATTAGAAATCGAAAAGAAATACCCTTTTCCCGCTCATGGTAGGGTCTGGTACCCATCTTGTCCTTCTGAATGGACACAAGGGTGATCTATTGAACAGTTTTTTTGCAGCCGGTTGCCGGCCACAGTTACAACCCCTATGCTTATTTATCGTCGGTCTACTGTTCGTTGGGAAGTCCACCGACGCCAGGAGGCGAGTTCCTACACCTGGAAATTTGCTTCATCTACACGTTGCATAGTAAACAGGGTTCTTTTAAGTGCGAATGCCATCGTACACCACACGGGACCTCGGTTTTACTTCTCATCCGAAGGCGCACTCGTGGCATCTCTCTCGCCCGAAAGAAGCCAACCCACCTCGGTCCTGTATCGAACCTAGTAACACTGGCGCCGTTACCGAGCACGCTACCCACTGCGCCACTGAGGCGGGATAAAAAACAATGAAAACGGAAAATTCCGTATTTAATGAGCAGTCCTAACCAGAGACTATTCCTAAACGTGACATTTATACCTATTGTAGTTGTTAAGGTTGCTTCATTTTCACTCTATTTAGATTTTTATTTCTCTCTCTCTCCTGAGAGGATCTTAAGCCCTAAATTTTCCTGAGTGTGTGGGTTTGATCCTAGTTGAGACGATGAGTTTTTTTCGGAGAGAGGGAGAAAACTCATTGTCCCATTGCACATCACGTAGAATGAAGAAGAAAGCCGTAACCTCATCTAGAATGTAGAAGTCACCTGTATGTCAAAGAACCCTTTTACAATAAAGGAACATGCAAACTCCTCGCTCTCGCCCCCTTCCATCGAGCTACTTAACAAGTGCCAGAACAATATTTGTATGGGTTCAGTGCTTAGGATTCAGCCACGTATGATACAAGTGGTGAAAAGTTAAATGTCCGTGAAAATGACGAGCTCCCCTGATCAATATAGCCAAATGCTAATAATTCATTAGTACTAATCTGGGAATAGTAATGAAAAGGGGAACCGAGGAGTGATTACAAAGCGCACTTAAGCGCCGTAAATATTTTAACCCGCCCCCTGCCTGTCTGTAACTGGTGTGTGTATGTGTTCATGAACAGAATGCAGTATGCCATGGCAACAGTGCCATCAACATTTCTATGATCTCCGTGCAAATGTCCCCATTTTTATTAATCCATTTCACCCAAAATGGGTCATTTGTTTTTAAAAATATTAAAGATTGAAGGGCTTTTGAGAATGAATTCCTCGAAGGAACTGAGGGCGAGGAGGAAGAGGGGGAAGAAATTGTGCGTGAGGTATTGAAGACAAAGTTAAGAAATTAACGTCATCATACAAGTAATCATTGGAATTTCGATCTAAATATCAATTGTATTGACCAGACATAAACTTCACAATGTTTTCATTCTGTATGTTGTCTCAAAATCGGCTCTGAACTTGCTCGATAAATGTCGAGGCCAAAATATCGATTAAACTGTTAACCTTTCTTTTCGCCTATGGCAGGTTTGGGATGACAATGAGTTTCAAATACTACTCAATAAACAAACAGAAAAATAATGTATCAATATCAAAGATAAAATACCAGACATGGGAAGGAAGAAACAGAAACCAACTCCTAACTCTTTTCCCACCTATGGCAGGGTCGGGTACCCATTTTGTTCCTCTGAGTGGACATGTTTATTAGACGGTGCGTTATCACAGCTGACTGCCGACCAAAGCTGCAACCCCTATGCTTATTATCGTCGGTCTACTGTTCGTTGGGGCATTCCACCGACGCCAAGGGGCGAGCTCCTACACCTGGAAATGTTACCTCATCTACCTGTTCCATAGTAGAGAGGGTTCCACGTCAAATGTCATCGTAAACCACGCGGGACCTTGGTTCTAATTCTCATCCGAAGGAAGGCGCACTCGGGACTTCTCTCTCGACCGAAAGAAGCCAACACACTTCGCGCCAGAATCGGACCTGGAACCACTGACACAGTAAATCAAGCACGCTGCCTATTGCACCCCCGCGGCGGGTCAGATATCGGTACCTGATGTCATTTTGATATTCATATTTATTAAAAAAAAATTCATTTACGGTTTTCTCACAATTTATCCCCAAATCTCATTAATGTAGTAATGTTCTTGGTACGTAAATTGAGGTAAACTACGGGGAACCCTATTGATCGAATACATGAAGATGATAAATAACACTATTATGTAGGTGAATAGGTAACTAGTGTTGTGGAGAAATAATAATAATGAATAATTTAATGCATTCACATAAAAAATACAGCGCAGTTTCGTGCTTCTTTCGCAGGACTGGTGCAGCCAATTGCCAAAATAAACATCAGCGTATAATTTGGATAAACGTGCATTCTAATTACGTAACTAATGATTACGTTGAAAAAATTGAATTTTCTACACAGAAATCGGATATGTCAGCAGTCGAACACATTACAGTCCATGTTTTCTTGGTTTATAGCGTCTTCGACATCTCTTGAAGCATGTTCAGGGTTCGTGGACGGGGGACAGGTGTGATAACGTGCACCCCGCCACAGAATCTGTGAAGAAACCACAGAGTAGATCGGGGACAAACCTGCTTCCGTTGAGGTCGAATCAAGGGTGCTCGATCAACTGAGTTGCCATTCGAAGACTAGTTTTTTACCGACCGAACCCCTGGGGGTGAAGGTCATACAGATTTACCCTTTGCCCCAGGAAGAACCAACTTTAAATAGACACGGGTTATGGCGTTAGGTCAGCAGCGTAAAACTAGTTGAGGATGTGTCCAACAATTCGCACATGTCTGCTAAATCAACAGGATGAATGGGGGTGTCTAACCCATTGAAGGATAAAAGGTTAGGGGGTCGAATATTTTGTTTATACACTGCATTCTAGATTAAAATCTTCCTAGACAGTATCGGATCTCTCCTCAGACCTCCCCCCTCTCTCTCTCTCTCTCTGAAACTTACTATCTCCGAAATTCCTTGATGTGAACATGCTACGCCCTGTCTAAAGCTTTTATTGGACTTAAATGGAATTAAAAGCGTAATTCCGATCCTTTTTTGGCAACCGTTGAGGAATACTATCAATCACTTAAAGACCTAGTTATCAATCTCGTTGCGTTTGATGTCAACACCTTTGATGTTATTATTAATGATATGTGGTGGTAGTATTTGACTAGGCCGAAATTGTTAACGTGAAGGGGCGGTAATTTTTGACTCCTTTTCACAAACGAGGAACTAAGAGTAGTGGTTTTCAAATTACAGTATGTTTGATTGATGTTGAAACAGAATTAGTCTTGTCATATTGGATGCATATTCAGGTGTTACTGTTACTTGGAGTCCCTGTAGTGTACCATGTTAAATAACAGACTAAAATGACCAGCCTTCTTAGCAATACTCTCCTGCCTAAAGTGGTCAACACTACCATCCTACTGTTAGTCTATTTAATTGATTTATTTGATTATTTAACGCCAGGTTGCCTGTTTTGAAGACCATCACCCGAAGGGAGCAGTCTAGATTTCTTACACCTAAGAATTTTAAAAGTTTGCTCATTTATTTTGCTTCACATTAAAAGGGCTATTTTTAAGGGACAGGAGACGACAAATTACCTAATTTTCCTTTCGATGGACGGCACATTTACAGTTTCCTTCTCCCTCCATTTTTACCAGGATAGAACCTAAAACTTTTAGTGCCGATAAGACGTTGAGATACTTTCAGGGTCTGACTGGACCGGGGAAAAAATTACAAGACTTCCAATTATTAAAAGAATAACAAGCCAGAGCCGAATACTGAACTATTTCTGTAAAAATAATGAAATTCTCAATACTAGATAGCCTGGGCCCATCTAACCCTGGCTAAGCGCTGTGAAGGCCTACAGAGTAGTGCAGTGGAGTTTCTCACGAATGGACCTTCAGTCGTCTTTGTATTTCCTCAAAATTTCTAGACCCATTTTAAAACATAACGCTCTGATTGGATATTGCCCACATGCGGTCTGGAATATCCCTGTTGCTCACTGTTATTGTGCAATAGGTCAGACATCAAGCAATATTATAACCAACAAAGCATTAATTTACCTGCCAAAATTTCTATTTTGGTTGTATAATACGGTGTTGGAACACGTGGGGTAGGCCGGCATCCTCCACAGACTGGCAGTATCGTGCAGCCAAGTTGCGTTGGACACACCAGTTCTCGTTGGATCACTGAAGTTAAGCAGCGCAAGCCCACGTTAGTATCAACATGGATGGTTGGTAAAGAACGTTGAGTGTTGTAAATTTCCCCTTTCCTACAGCCTCTACATCTACCTACTAGGGTTCCACCTGGTATGGCTGCTTGGCTTACTCCCCAACCCATTAGTGCAACATAACATAACAACAAAGCCAATATTACTGTGGGTTCCAGACGTCTGTCTGGGGTGCCCCCAGTCAGAGGGTGATCAGTGGACCCGCAGACCCGACCCTGCCACAGGTGGGATAAGGGTATGATGATGATATTCTGATACGATAGTGCAATACAGAGCTGTTGGTGTTATTGTATATCAGAAGTGCATAGAGCAGCGATTCTCAACCTTTTTTTCGTCACGGCACACTTTTAATAATTTAAAAATTTGACAGCACACTAACAATGACACATTTCGGGACCCACAGACGCCAAAGAAAATATGAGTTGTAACTTAACCTAACCCTATACACCCGCTGCGGTGGCGTAGTGGTTAGCACGCTCGGCAACTACGCCAGTAGCTCTAGGTTCGATATTGGACCGTGGTGGGTCGGCTTCTTTCGGGCGAGAGAGAAGCCGCGAGTGTGCCTTCTTTCGGATGAGAAGTAAAACCGAGGTCCCGTGTGGGTGTACGATGACACTTGCACGTAAAAGAACCCTCTCTACTACGCAACGGGTAGACGAGGCAAAATTTCCATGTGTAGGAGTTCGCCCCCTGGCGTCGGTAGCATTCCCCAACGAACACTAGACCGACGATAAATAAGCGTAGGGGTGCAGCTTTGGCCGGCAACCGGATGCAGAAAAAACTATGACCAATATATCACCCTGTGGACATTGAGAGGGACAAATGGGTACCCGACCCTGCCATAGGCGGGAAAAGGATTAGGAGTTGCTTTTTTTAACCTAACCCTATACAAAAGTTCGCCTCAGTGGCACAGTTTGTATAACGCTCGGTAACTGCGTCAGCAGTTTTTGGTTCGATATAGGACCGAGGGAAGGGGGGGGGGGTGGCTTTTTTCGGGCAAGAGAGAAGCCCTGAGTGCACCTTCTTTTGGTTGAGAAGTAAAGCCGAGGTCCCTTGTGGTGTACGATGGCATCTGCAGGTAAATAACCCTCTGAATTATGGAACGGGTAGAGGAAGTTTGGTGGAATGTCCCAATGAAGAGTAGAAAGACGATAAATAGCATATGGGTTGCAGCTTTGGTCGGCAACCAGCTGTGACAAAACAGTGTCCAATATCACTCAGAGGGACAAGATGGGTACCCGACCCTGCCATAGGCGGGAAGAGGATTAGAAGTTACTTTTACCCTAGTCCTAAGCACACATCAAGCGGGTGACCGGTAGACTAAGTTAGCATAGTTAGCCAGTAGTGAGAACTGTAATATTCATGCCCATTGGTTGAGCCAGTCCCTCCTAAGAAGGCAGAACCGATTGAACTACTTGTCTGACGTGACTTGTGTATGTGTGTTCGCAGTGGCGGCACATTTTATGAAGCCCTCGCGGCACATTTTATGAAGCCCTCGCGGCACAGTGGTTGAGAATCGCTGGCATAGAGGAATTGCATTTCTCCTGATATGTAGGCATCTGCCCTGGAACTTCCCATCTGAGGAGATATGATGGCTCTATCACTGCAGTTTTCTAAAATTCCTCATTGACATCTTGAAGGGCGTTAAGTTGTGCACAATATGAACATACCACGTGTAACTCCTTCATAACAGGTATATAAGTAGCTAATGAATCATTTTAAATAAGTAATGATTTCTGTGGAAGCCAAAAGGGTTGTTGATGATAATTATCTGATTAATCCATAAAAAAGATGACGTTTAAACAAAGCTGTACGCTGGTCTTTTAATAATGTATAAACCCAATTAATAATGTCAGTTTTTTTCAATGATACTCTGATAACCTTACTAACAGATTTTGTGGTGTATGCAACTTCTGTCACTCATTTTCAGCGAAAATGGTGTCAATGGATTTTAAATGACATTAATTACGACAAATAATTTTAATCTTGAGATAAATTACTCAATAAACATTTGTATTATTAGTGTCATGATGGAAAAGTCGGAGAAAGAGGAGCGGGTGAAAGTAATCGTCCGATGTCGACCACTGAATCAAAGAGAAAAAGATCTTAACTGCAAGGTACGTGTGGGATAAAAAAAGGATAGCGTCTTGGCAACTTAATAAATAAATTTGTTTAATATAGTGCTTCTTGTATTAACTGGTATTGAATGCAGGTAGTGGTCACAATGGACAGCGGACGTTACGTCTCCATCGTCAATCCTCACGATAGTAGTGCTCCTCCTAAGACATTTTGTTTCGATGGCGTCTACTACATGGATTCGACCACCGAGCAGATTTACAGTGATATTGCTTATCCATTAGTCGAAGTAAGGCGTCATTTAAATCTAAATTTTATTTTTTTCACGCCAGGTTTGTTTTTATCATTTCCTAGAAGTTTGTGTGTTATGGAGCATAACTTATAATATGCCCACTTCTGAGACTGCCAGCAAGATCATTATTAGTCTAAAGCAGGGGTGGAGAACCTTTTCATTTCTGAAGGCCCAGTAAGGGCTAGTACAGTAGCCAAAAGGTCGCAGGTTCCCCACCCCTGGTCTAAAACAACTCTTAACCCTTTTCCCGCCTATGACAAGGTCGTGTACCCACTTTGTCCCTCTGAATGGACACACAAGTGATTTATTGGACGATATTTTTCCACAGCCGGCTGCCGATCAAAGCTGCAATCCCTATGCTTATTTATCGTCGGTCTACTGCTCGTTGGGGTACTCCACCGACGCCGTGGGGCTAGCTTCTACACTTGGGAATTTTGCCTCGTCTAGCCGTTGCATTGTAGAGCAAACATACGTGCACCACACGGGACCTTCGTTTTACTTTTTATCCGTAGGAAGGCGCACTCGGGGCCTCTCTCTCAGGGGCCCACCTCGATCCAATATCGAACCTGGAACCACTGACGGAGTAAATCGAGCACGCAATCCCCTGCACCACTGAGGCGGGTCATGATCATATTTAATCTAACATCAATACCTGGTGCTTTTGCATTAGCTTTAATGTAGAAATGATTGTATCCCAGGGGTCACGACAGCATTCAGGTCAAGGATAAAGTAAAGGTTGGGGTCATTTGTGTATCCTGGTATGTGGTCAGACTAGGATTAGAGCGCCAAACGTAAGGGGCTTGTAACTTGTAAAGCTTATGTTGGTTTCTTGGTTACATGGTTGCTAACGTTGCCTACTTCGCTACACTTAGAAACGTCAATCCCATTTCCAGTGGCAGTTTTTACATTTTTATGGCACAATACGGAAATGGTACAAGTATTATCCTATTTTTGACATGTGAAGGCGTATTTCTTAATGAGAAAAATAACATTTTTTGAAGCAAAAATGCAGTTCTTGATTTAATATGAATTAAACCCCTTACAGTATGTTTTAAACGAATCTTGAAAATGATGTTGTCGTCAGCCTTGAAACTACGACAATCAATGAAATCGAAATTCGGTGCGTTTACATTGAGAAAGAAAGCACTAGATGTTTATCGATTTCATTTCGGATGAAATAAACATTCATAGGCCAGAATGCGTATTTCTTTAAGTGGTCAGTTGTTTTTCCTTCACCGTTTTATAAAATTTCATTATGTTTAAATAATAATAATAATCATATAATTAATAAGAGAATTGATTTTTTGTCTCGCCCTGGTTTATTCACAACACTTTCTGTCGTACAGTAAATTTGAGTAAACCTCTCAAAATGATATTGTTGTCCACAAATGACTTTGTAAAAACCTCATTTCTGAATCAATTCACCTAAATTTTTAATGCCCTTTCAGTGTTGATGTCTATACCACATAAAATGAAGGGCAAAGTGATCGATTCTCACTCTCATTTCTTGCTTATCAACAACCTCAATTTATTGGCATTATACTTTTAATACCCTGACAGCCATGGTATAAATTATGGGCATCAGTTCTCATGTTCTTACTTAATGTCTAAAATCGCCTTTCGTTCAAATATTTGAGATGTGATCTCTTAAAAATTAGTTTTGATTAAAAGATGCCATTTATCGACTTGGACTAACAACCAGGTTAATTCAAAGCACTTCGTTTTACTTTCTAACTTAGTAACCTACTCTTTACAGAAGGCTCTCCTGTCATTTACTGGCACGCAGGCAGACTAGTTGTTGTAAATCGATTCTTTACACTATGGGCAGTTATTCATCCCTATTAGTGAGATGAATTAAATGGTACTTTGCGGAAAATGAAATGACGTTGACTGAGGGAGTATTAAATGCACACCTGAAGTATATTTCCATTATAGATAAAGAGTAAATAATTAATACTAATTGCCGGACTGGGACCACAGATTACGCCATGAGAAACGCATAGTGCTTCTCTTTTGAAGTGATGTGCTTTTGAAGAAAATTTAGATGTACTTAGGAGACTAAGCCCTTTACCTTGAAAAACATTTATTTATTTCGTTACGTTGGCGTTTTGGTACTGCTGCTGACGTAAGCGATGGATGTCCACCGGTGGAAGAGAGCGGCTTATTGCGTTGGACACTCCAGTTCTCGTCTGATCACTCAAGATAAACAACGCAACCCCAGCTAGTACTGACTTGGGTGACCGCTTGGAAAAACTGGGCACAGCTAATACCCAAAAATCGTCGCATTAGTGTAGTGTCTGTGCAGTCTCTGCACTAGAACTATGCAATGGATTGTAGTTGAAGTTGAAGGGCATTGTAGTTGAAGGGCCCTAAAACACCAATGAACCAGCCAAACATCCATCGCTGAAGCTATTTTCAGTTTTTTTAAGCGCAAAAAACCCCCCCGCCTGAGTGGTACAGAAGTAGCATTTTAAACTACTTGTTCCAGTGATCCTCAGCACTACATCCAACTGATGGGAAATAAAAGTCGTGGCCCCATATGGCGTGTACGATGTTATCTGCACGTAAAAGGACTATCTGGAATAAGATATGCGTGCAGGTTGGCAAAATGTTTAGGTGTAGGAGCTCGCTCCGCCCCTCGCGTCGGTGGAGCAGTGCCCTAACGAAGAAAAATAGGCCGGCGATAAGTAAGTATTGTCTTGGCAGCCGGCTGTGTCAAAATACCGACTAATAGCTCATTCGTGTGCTTCCTTTTCCAGTGGAAAATTATTTGTACAAATGCTACCTTTGTCTTTTAAATGCTGAATTCAGGGTATTACCCCCCTCTAGTCAATCATAGTGAGGTGTAGTTTTGACGTTTCCCAACTATGATGTGTTCTTGGCGAAAAGGTTGAGAAGATATAAAATCTGAATTCTACCGTAAGGCGGGCAGGCCACCGTTCAGTAATCCCCTGAATCATATGTTGACTTTACTCTTGATATAATCTGAGAAATTCAGTAATAATGTGCAGCAGGTGAGCGACTTCCCGAACTTTAAATATTTTTAGGACAAATATTGTACTAATATTATTTTTGTGTTGTAATTTACTTGGAGATGAGTATTCAATGAGTTAATTGGGATGAAATTTGTGGTTTATTTAGGGAGTTATTGAAGGTTATAATGGAACTGTATTCGCCTATGGTCAGACGGGTTGCGGAAAGTCTTTCAGCATGCAGGGTGTGTCGGAGCCAGCTTGTCAAAGGGGCATCATACCTAGAGCTTTTGAACATATCTTTGAAGCCATTTCTATATCCGAAGGCGTAAAATATTTGATACACGCATCATATTTAGAAATTTATAATGAAGAAATTAGAGATCTGCTGGGAAAGGATGTGAAAAAGAAGTTAGACCTGAAGGAACATCCTGATCGAGGCACCTATATACCAGGTTAGATAGTGGATAACATTATAGAAAACACCTTTAACGCTGTTTTAAACCAAAACTCATTTTAATTTTTAAGGGTTATCTCTCCACCCTGTCCACAATGTGAAAGAATGTGAACAACTTATGGAGCGTGGATGGAAGAATAGATCCGTGGGATGTACACTTATGAATGCAGATTCATCACGAAGTCACTCGATTTTCACCATTTGCTTAGAAATGATGAAAACGAATGAAGAAGCCTCAGATCCTATACGACGGGGCAAACTAAACTTGGTCGATCTCGCTGGAAGTGAAAGGCAAGCCAAGACAGGTATTTGTTTGAGATTTAGTCTTAGTATTGCTTGGAAGGCGAGAATACACAGCTTCACATAATGAAGCCGTTAGGTGATGTAGTTTACTACAGTCTGGTTGACAACACGTGTTGCTGAATCGGTGTCATTTGGAGGGGCCCTTATCTACTGGATTCAGATTTAATTTTTCCGGAGTTGTCTAGGAAGTTTCAAACGTACCTTATCGAGCAAACTTTAAGTTTACAACTTGTTCACTGCTGTTGCGATACGAGCTTGAGTAAGAGACTATGCATTGGACTATAGAAACTCCAAATTAGATGTAATGTGTTGCAGAAAGGGAAGGGTCCAGAGCGTTGAGAGACGTCGCCAGGCACGAGAAAAAATTCACATAGGCCCCAAGTAAAGATATTATTTGAAAATTTCTTTTCCCGAACCTTGAGTAATTTTATTTACCCCACCATCCCCTGGATTAGGTAAGCGTAAGATATAAATTGGAATGATTGAATTGATGGGTGATCACATCTTCATTTAAAATTGGTATTAAGAAAATTGAATGATAAAAAGAGACAATGTCGAGATACCAATAGTGTATGATCCTTTAACGAAGTTTCACATCTGATACACGTAACTATAATTATTAAAGGTGCCACCGGAGAGAGGTTAAAAGAGGCCACAAAAATAAACTTGTCACTTTCCGCTTTGGGAAATGTGATTTCCGCCCTTGTAGATGGCAAATGTAAGCATATTCCCTACCGGGATTCCAAACTAACTAGGCTTTTGCAAGTAAGTCGTAGTATATTAAACAAATATTTCAAAATAAAATGTCCACTTTAATAATTGTAATTACTTTTAGGATTCCTTAGGTGGTAACACCAAGACTTTGATGGTCGCTTGTTTATCGCCGGCAGATAATAATTATGATGAATCTCTGAGTACTCTGCGGTATGCAAATCGAGCTAAAAATATTCAAAATAAGCCAATAATAAACGAAGATCCTAAAGATGCACTTCTAAGAGAATATCAAGAAGAAATCAAAAGGTTAAAATCAATGCTGACTGGTCAAGAGGCAGTTGAAGACATAACTGATAATACAGTACTGTCAAACACACAAGAAATTGACCAAAAAGAGTTGTCTACAGATAGTCCTAATTCAAGTGACATGTCTGTACTTGAAGAGGAAAAAGAAAGATTAAAAATGGTATCTACGGTTTGGCAAGCAAACTGTCTTCATATCAGACTGTCATTAACAAGTTTCAGTTTTTCACCAATTAATCATATTAAATATTTTCAGGAGTATGAACAAATGGTTAACGAGTTAAGAGAAAAATGTGACGAAGAACAAAGAAGCAACGCAAAACTCCAAGAAGACATGCAGAGGCTACGTCAACATTATGAAGAAGAAATGCAACTTTTGAACTCTCAGACGGAAGTAAAGTTGAAATCTCCAACCAACGTTGCTGTAAGTACAAACTGATAATGATTACACTAGGCAATTAGTTATTAATATAACTTGCATTCAACAGGAGACAACTACAGAAGAATTTGATGCTAACAATTCTCAAGATGGCACAGTTGAATCAAAAACGCCAAAAAATCTAGACGAAGCATTGAAAAGGTAACGAAATTGTCATGAAGGGTGTTATACCGTCCAAGATAATACTCCATCATTTACTGCAGGTTGCAAGAACTTGAAGAACAGATGGTTGGTGGTGAAAAAGCACATGATAGAGAACTGAAAGAGAAAAGACTGAGGAAGAAAAAGGCTGCAGAGAAAAGATTAAGAGCTTTAGCAGGTAAGCTGTGTAGCCATAGCTAGGGTAAAACTGATAGCTCAAGGCATACAGAGAGCCCGTGTGATGTAGTCAATCAATCTCCCTCCTATTATTTCTGTTCCTGCATTGAAATACCAGACACACGAGCCCATTACTCCAGCACCTAATTCATTGTCCTGGATTGGCCCCAGAGGCAGATCGAGGGGGAGCACTTCAAAAAAAGTGCGCCCCAAATAATTCTATCTAGCAATTACCATTGATCCTGTCTTCAGCGGTTCAGCCAACTGCAAATTGGACTGCAACTGTTGGACCGGCAGTATAGAAATGGGAACAGCAATTCAAAAATGCCTCATCAGTTGCAAAGTTGAATCATGCATCAGATGAAATATGCGCCCTATTGAGGCACTGAGGGGGAGCAATTGCTGCATTGCTTCCCCCTGGATCCGCCCCTGATTGGCCCGCGGGAAAAAAGGGTCACCCTAATTTAGCAGGGAGATTGATTTACTGATATAAGATAGGGAAGGTTTGGTACAGCATCTGTACTGTTTAGTGTCGTGAAGAGCGTGGTATTATACAGCTTGATGGAATATTTCAATTATGTTGATCACCAGAGCCGTAACGGGGGTATGAAGCGCCTGTGGCAAGTGTCTAACTTTCGCTTGCCTGTAACCCAATAATGACAAAAAACTTAAACATTTTGCGCCCCAAACCCAGTTGCGCCCGTGGCGGCTGCCTTCTTCGCCACGCCTTCGTTACGGCCCTGTTGATCACAGAAGAAAATTTCATGAAAACTTTGTCTGCCACAGATGCTCTACACCAGGTTGACGAGGACGATAAGGCAATGCTTCAAGTGTACGACAATATTCAGGAAGAGCTGAAGGCTAAGACGGAAGTTCTTAAAAAAGAAAAACAACGCGTAAGTAACGTAAGGATACTTTGTACATGACAATATTGCGCTAGCAATTGAAAATGTTGTCTGTGGTGAATCACTGAGGAATTTCATATCTGCTAACCATGAATAATTCTAGGTTCGTGCCTTAGAAAGGGAGATCAAAGACCTACAGAGTGAATTTGAATTTGATAGAATGGATTATCTTGAAACCATTCGTCGTCAGGACCAACAACTTCGCCTTTTGCAGCAAATTCTTGATAAAATCCAGCCATGTCTTCGAAGAGACTGCAATTATAGCAATATTGAGAAAATAAAAGCTGATAGTTTATGGGATGCAGATCAGCAACGATGGCGCATTCCTGAGCTAATCATTGTGAAAACTAAGTTGCCTCCTGCGAACATTCAACCTGGTGCAAGAGCTGTAACGCATTCAGCCCATTTATATAATGGGGCCAATTCACAGTCCTGTGATGAATTGGAGGATAAGTTCTTGCAGGTGGGACTTCATGTAATTGATCTTCCTATGACTTCCAATCGCAATTGTAATTTCTTTTCCCCAGAAGTTGGAAAGAGGAGAACAGGAAGACATTGCCGGGAATTATTTTAGACCGAAGAGGGCCAAAGAACTGCTGATGAAGGCTCAAGAAGAAGCTCAGAGACTATCACGTATGTTGTAATATGCCGTTATTTAGTGAGATATTAGTGAAGTGAAATCCCAATATTCCCATAATCACTAGAAGGTGGCCAACAATCCTACCCCAGGTAATATCACGACATTGAGTATTACAAAATATTATTTGCACCTTACAATATTGTTTGCCATCTTTACCTTGAGCTGATTAGATTATTAACTAGATATTTCAGTACCCTTCCCAAATTTTTGATGCATCTTAATGGTTTTATTTTGTAGATCTCAAAAACAACACTAATTATTTGTATAATACAACATTAAGTCGGGATATTCCAATCACCGGTTCACTGAATGGTTCCTTTTTAAGTGCACCAACTTCAAATAGTGCTCCAGTTACTAATAGCAATTTAACTAATGGCAATGGATGCCAATCTGGACCTACCAGTCCTGACATCACCATTAGAAAACCAATGCGATTGGAAGCTTTGCCATTAGGGGACATAATCAAGAAGACAAAGAGGAAGAAAAATGGTTACAGTGTTGTTAACGTTCTCTGATAACATATTGACGCCACCACAGTAGTATTTTTAACTACATGCTCAGTTTCCTATGGTAACTTCATTTCACAGTGACTAAATTTGCTTGTTGACCATTTACTTTCTTTCATATGAATGTTTAGAAATGAATCCTGTTTTCATTTCATTGAGTATGTATTTGTGCCAACCTTGGGATCAAATATTTCATTATGCAAGTGGAGGTAGAAAATTTGATAAGAAATAACTCAGTGGTTGGTCACATAACCTAATACCTGTTCATCAGCAGAGAGGTTTTGGGTCCCTATACATAGTATTTGATATGTGATATTAGTATGAAATTTTTCTAAAAGATAATCTTCATTTCAGAAAATGATGACATTGCAATGTGTCAATTTAACAGTATTGAAATAAAAATTATAGGATGTATTACTGCTGGCAGTTAAAATGGAGCTGCCCATGGTTAAATGAATATTAATTAAGTTAAACGGTGCAAATAATCTCCCATATGAAATTTACATATGGAATTAGATGGTGATGCTGTGCCTTATACTGTTGTGAATTAGAATTGTCACCCTAATGCTATTACGAGATGAATAAAATGGTGTTCTATTTTCTTAACTATACTTTTGTCTAGACATTTGTAACCCATACCATCTCTGAATACAGTGGGTCAAGAAACCCTGCTTCTGAATACAATTTCAATTTTTCCACAAATCCCAAAGTTTCAATTGTTTTAAAACCCAAACCTGCAACTTTCCCAAAATTCCGGTTTTCCAAATTCAAACAATTCCAAAAATCCACCCAACCTCACCCAAGCTATCCTATCCTAGCCTAACCTTACCCAATCCAACCAAGCCTAGCATGACGTAACTTAACCAAAGCTAACTCAACCTAACCAAACCTAGCCCAACCTAACCCAGCCTAGCCCAACCTAACCCAGCCTAACCTCACCTAAACAAACCTAACCCCCACCTAACACAACCAAACATAGACTAGCCTAACCTACCCTAACCAAACCCAACCTAACACAACCCAACCAAATCTAACCTAACCTAGCCTAACCGAACCTAACCCAACCAACCCCACCAAACCCAACCTAACCTACCTTCGCCTAACCTACCCTAACCAAACCTAACCTAGCCTAACCTAGCCTAACCTAACCTAACCTAACCTAACCTAACCTAACCTAACCTAACC